>OY856412.1:162807106-163407106 GCA_963693085.1 Alisma plantago-aquatica | reverse complement strand
GAAAATTTCGATAGCATTTCCCCATTTGTTCTCTAAGTACATATGTACTTAGAGAACAGCGAGGAAATGCTGCCAAAATTTTCTCAAAAACCCAATACACATTATACACTTACTAGTGAGATTAGGTGTTCAAGGATGGGATAGGTGGTACACATTTATTATATATAAGAATGACATCACATGTGTTTGTTGGCCTAGAAAGTGAACAATCATTGTTCTTTATATTACTTGTACATTGGTATAAATTAGAATGAACAATCACTAAATTATATACTGTTTGTATGGAGTCCGGCTTCATTGTAGATATCTATTATTGTGTTTGTTGGTCTAGAAACCCGTCCAAGATTGACTCATTAGGAGTAAATCTTGGATAGTCCCCGGTTTGGGACTGTTCTTGAACACCTAATCTCACTTAGGATGTAAGTGTATAATGTGTATTGGGTTTTCGAGAAAATTTCAGTAGCATTTCCCCGTTTGTTCTCTAAGTACATATGTACTTAGAGAACAGCGGGGAAATGCTGCCGAAATTTTCTTGAAAACCCAATACACATTATACACTTACTAGTGAGATTAGGTGTTCAAGGATGGGATAGGTGGTACACATTTATTATATATAAGAATGATATCACATTATACACTTAGGATGTAAGTGTATACCCTAATCTTTTCCTAATATATACTTGTTTCCTAATATATACTTGTTTTCTCTTTGATCATAGAATGGATAGATCATGGATGTCTATTCGTAATCGTTGCACCCCAGAGTTTATATCTGGTCTTGATCAGTTTATTAGATTTGCCGAGGAACATAGGAAAAAACCTACAGATAGGTTCTACTGTCTATGTAGGCATTGTGTTAACAACTTGAAAGTCAACACTGGTGAGGAAATCAAAAGTCATGTCATGTGCAACGGGATTGTACAAGGGTATACAGAATGGCACTGGCATGGAGAGATTTCAAAATCGAAACCAGTAGATGTAGATAGCAGTGTTGGGTGGAAGAAGAAATTGCCTCCGATGACGTAAATGTGAACGAACCAGTTCCAGCAGACATTGTTGATGCGATGCTGGATAGTTGTAGGGTAGAGCACACCGATCCACCTCCTATCTTTAGAAACATTGTGCATGATGTTGAGATACTGTTATACACAGATTGTGTTAAGTTTACGAAGCTTAGCGCTGTGTTGAGATTGTATAAGTTGAAAGCTAACAATACATGGAGCGACAAAAGCTTCACTTCATTGTTGACTTTGTTGAAAGAAATGCTTCCTGAAGGAAACGAGCTGCCAATCTCAACATACCAGGTAAAGAAAATGTTGTGCCCAATGGGAATGGAGGCCAAGAAGATACACGCATGCCCGAATGATTGTGTATTATTTCAAAAGGACTATGTAGATTTGAAAGATTGTCCAAAATGTGGTGTGTCACGGTATAAATTGATGACTTCGGGGGAGTCCAAAACTGGTTCTCCTGCCAAGGTGGTGTGGTATCTACCTATAATATCACGATTTCAACACTTGTTTGCAAATCCGAAAGATGCGAAGAATTTGAGGTGGCATGCAGATGTTAAGAAAAATAATGATGGGATCCTACGACATGCGTCTGATTCCCCACAGTGGAAGAAGATTGATCTATTGTACCCCAAATTTGGTGAAGAAGATAGGAATCTAAGACTTGGGCTTTGTACAGATGGGATGAATCCGTACGGGACATTGAGCAGCCAACATAGCACTTGGCCAGTCATGCTTGTTATATACAATCTTCCTCCCTGGATGTGTATGAAAAATAAGTATGTTATGTTGTCGTTGTTGATATCGGGCCCTAAACAACCCAGAAATGATATCGATGTTTATCTTGAACCTTTGATTGATGACTTAAAGAAACTTTGGGTTGAAGGTGTGATGACCTATGATGCTTCAGTAAGAGAGACATTTCGTTTGCACGCTATGTTGTTTTGCACTATTAATGACTTTCCAGCATATGGGAATTTGTCTGGATATAGTGTCAAAGGAGCTAAAGCGTGTCCTATATGTGAAGAAAACACTGATTCAATAAGACTAAAACATGGCGGCAAGACTGTATATCTTGGTCATCGAAGGTTAGTGAGTCAGAACGAGGCTTTATGGACCAATCCAAAAGGAAGCATCATAATCAAGGGGCTTAAATATTGTAGTATTAAAAATCAAATCTCTCAATTGGCAATAGAGATGGCATTTATGAAGATGACCAACCAACAAGGATTTATAAGCAATATGGATATCCCCCAAATAACCAACATGTGAAGTTAGTACTTTCACTGTAGTGGTAAGGTGTTCACGAAAGAGCAAAATGTGACTCTAGAGAAGAGTATCACACAAGCTGACACTGGGGCAACGAAAGACACTATCCCTCTAGAGCATCCACAAGACACCACACCTCATGAGGAAGCCATAAAAGAAAAATTAATTTGGCAGTTAGAATCCAAAATATATCCCATTTATTATTGTATCCAAAGATGGATTAATTGATTAATCTATGATTATATGATTATGTCCTATTTATGTGTATCAAAGTATGTTATTTGATTATGACATCTATTGTTACTAATGTATCATCAAAGACATCAAGGGTGCATATATTATGGTTAGATGATTCCATCTTAGGGTTTAGATCAACGTGATCATTATATTTCACATATGTCTTCTTAGCATGTATTAAGTCCAAGATTAGGTTTCATTTATCTTGCTCATCATATCTTTAGGATTTATTAGTTCATGAAATGGTCAACATCATGCATATCCATTACTAGTATTAATATGTGAGCTACCCTTATTATGTGCACTAAGTATTCATTAGGGTTCAAACATATGAACTATTCATTAGATGACCATTATAAGTTCATTAGTATATAAAAAAGCATGTTGAGATATAACTTTAACTTGTTTGGTCAATTCTAAGGATCCAAACACACTATCCTCCTATTCGCGGAGTAAGGGTTTCTAAAGTCACATAGCTAGATCTCGATATGGCACAGGGCCCCATCCCCTATAAAGAGGATTTTGTCCTCGAAATCTAACTACCTAAACATTAAAAAACCAACTACTCTCCACCCCTTAAAAGGTTTGACCTGCCAAGCCAAACTAATATATAGCTAAAAGGGTGAGTCCAACTAAACCATGTATAAGATCCATCACTCTTCACTACGCACTCTGATATCTTACTAAACATCAAACTTCAAATTCTAGGTTCTAGGGTTAGGCTGACCAAATATGTGGTCATATGGGACATAAGTGAACTATATTGGGTATCCATCCTCAAAACAAGTCACAACACCTAAAATACTAGGTCATCACATGAGGCTCCCAAAGATATCTAACAAAGGTGGCTAAGGTTACTATTGCCTAAAAGCATGCTATTTTGGACAATCCATACCAGCTCGGGCCAGGAAGGTATCATTCAGATCCGAAAGTCTTCCTAAACTAAGTTAGTGGCGTGGAGGAAAATATTGCAGTCCCTGAACCCTGATCCTTTCTTGACACCTTTTGCTTCAACTTCATATCCTAGTAGCTTCCTAAAGGCCAAGCTAAACAACCTCAAGTTACTATGGTTACTTACATCTTTTAATTTTAAATATTTTAGGGGGGTTAATCAACATGATTCTAATGTGAAACTCATAAGATCCTAAATCAACCTTTCATCATCTCATGAACAACACAGGTTAATTCTAGGGCAAACATTTCACTAAAAGGGGAAACTATGTAAGGCAAGGTTTCTAATTAGGGAGACAAAAATTGAAATAGTTAGATTCCGACTACCATGGGCTCTGATACCATGATTTAAAAGAGTGAAATCACCCCTTTACTAAAAATTTGAAGAATAAAGCATCCATCCCAAACATACTCAAAAGGCATGCTACAATGGGTGTAAAAAAATCTATATGTTTATATAATGGTATACAAAAGACCAACAAGTATTGTAGCGGAATGTAATGTCATGACTATAATCAATTTTAGAAAAGTGTACATCATCATTCTCCCATATAGGGTTTACATGTAAGATACATCAAAGGGGTCTAAGATAAAGGGAAGTCTAAACTACTTCAAATCTTATCTCCAAAGAAACACCTCCAAGAGCTAGGTCCATGCCAAAAGCTATGTTCTCCTTGATCTTGCTCAACACCTTGATCAAACCTTGGGTGGTTGGGAAAGAACCCAACAAAAGAAAGAAACAAGGTATGTGTCAACAATATGAACAAGAACCAAAAATAAGAAAAACAATGAAACATAAGGATAAAGATTCATCATAAGATGAGAAGGCCAAGAGAATGAGGCATAGAACAAAAGATTCTTGTCAAAACTAATAAATAATAACAATTGCATGAATGATTAATATTGGACTAAATTAACTAAGTAGGGTTGAGGCACCTACCAGACCTCAACTTATAGATGAGGGGAGATTTATCACATTCCCACTTAACTATAAAATATTTATATTAGGTGGGAAATAACACATTCCCCAGGGGGAGAGTAAACACATTCCTCGAGGTGAAATAACACATGCCCTAAACTATGGATGGTTGTACATAAGTACCACTACTATAGCTAAATAGTAAAATAAACCATCATGCTCAAGAAATAGTAAAGTGGCAAGATAAATCATCATATAGCTACAACATGGCAGTGGGGTTCTAAGACCCAATAAATAATATATCAAATCTGATTTTGAGGCAATTCAATCAAGAGAAACAATAATAATGGAAATAAGGTTCAATTAATGCCTCATTAAGGAAAATAGGGTTGGTTCACAAATATACCAACTTAAAGGGTAATATTTGCACATACCTCTCTTATTAATTCTAGTTAATCATTTTCACCACTTTAATTGATTCCAAGGTCCACTTTTCCTATTTTCAATGTATAATCATGTATTAGGGTTTTATATATGAATTAAGGTAAAGAAAACCCTAGTTTTGGACTTTTTGAACAAAAACTCGATTTAGAATGAAAACATCACCATTTATCTTATTAGTTTCTCCTGATTAAGAAAACATATAATTTTGTCTATTTTGGAGTTATGATGGTTAAAGTGTATTTTTGGTTATTTTATGTATTAAAATCATTTTTAGAAAACAACTCTCGACAAAACTCAAAACCAAACCTTGGAAGTATTTTTATTAGAAGTCTTACATTTTTTCAATTCCAAAACATATTTTATTTTAATTTTTGGACAACCAGAGCAAATGTTATAAATTTTTTAATATTAGTCAATCAAAAATTGACACCTCCAGCACATAGGGCAAGAGGGGCGAAGAGAGAGATACGGGTCCCACTGACATGGACCAATCAGAGGAGGCCATGTCACTGGGTCAAAGCTTGTCTTTGACTCATCTAAAATAAGGAAAGAGAGGGTGAAATGACCATATTACCCCTCGCAAAAAAACCCAAAAAATAGGAACTAAAGGGGTAAAATCGGGAAACAACCTGGGAAGTCATCCCCTTCCTTGGTCTGTCACCATGGCTGCAAGCAGCAGTACAACTAGCCCGGTGTGAAAAGGGGGAAAACACAAGACGACACCCAAACCGTGATCTAATAGCATGAAAGTGAAGAGCAAGCCCCCATGAAGTCACCTCTCGACTTGATCGAAGACCGGAGAAAGTCGCTGCTTTGGGAGAGGCTACACAAATAGAAGATGAAAAAATTAGATTGGGCATGATCAAGAAGGTGATGTGCAATGAAATTAGTGGTAGAGATGGATGAGGCCGGGTGAGGGGTCACGAACATCCAAATTGTTATATATATCCTTGTTCTAGGACTTCTTCATGTTGTTTGTGAGAAGTTCAGGTCCCTAGGTTTGGGCATTTATTAAATATTCAACCATTAGTCTCATTTAAGGAATCAAATCATGTGGAATTTGATTTGGAAACCATTAGAAAAAGAATTGCAAGAAAAGATAAGTATAGAGGAAGAAATCGAGATCCGAAAAATAACAAAATTGGCACCTACTTTCCTATTTGGCTCTGGGAAGAGGACGAGTTGTGGACCGTCCGATCGCAGATCCAATTGCTCGGATCATGCACTCCCAACACAGAAGGCGTGACAAATTAAATTCTATTCCCAATCGATTCCAAATAAAGTGCACTATTCAATTATTAAACATTTTCTCTATCCTCATTTGAGGGTGCAAACTAACCCTAAATTAGATGTAAATTGACACCTAGCCTATTGTTTATATGAGCAATCTGAATATGCAATTAGATTTTCCTTTTGAGAACTAATAATATGTTAAATAACTCAAATCTTATTTTCTCTTTCTTCCATAATTAATGGTTATAAGATTCTCCAAATTTGATGAAACTTCACCACAAGTCACATTAAGTGCCTTGGATACGAATTTGTCATCTATTTTACATGTTGGAGTTATTTGTATATTTATTTAATATTTTGAAGGTTCTACAAACTTTCTCTCTCCTAAATTCACATGTATATTAAAGATTATCCAAATTACATGAAAATTCACCCAAATGCTATTTTTAATGTGTAGATTATGAATCTAAAGATTATTTCCCACTTTTGGAGTCATTAACTATTTTATTTCATATTTTGAGGAAAACTCACCTTTTCTTTTCAAAATAAAAGAGATATAGTTATTATCATTCCAAAATTATGAAACTTGGCCTCCAAGACAAACCAAACCCAAGGAAAACGAACCTCAATTTATTTTTAACCAAATAGTCTTCCTTTTATGAATTTTAGACCATTATCCATTATTACCATTATTTCCCATATTTTCGGGAAGGGAATAGCCCGGTTGGGGAATTCTGTTGGTCCCCAATGAAGGGACCTGGGTTCGAAACCACACGGAGAAGCATCTCTTAATTTATCACCCTCCCGGGTGACTAACCTCCGCCATGGGTTATGGGATAGGGGGGAGAAATATTTCTCTCTTAATCCCATTATTTCCCATATTAATTAATTCAATATCACATTAACATGTTTAAAGCAATATTTTTCATTCCTTTTTCTCTTCCTTTCTCCATAAGGATAAGGAATGATCTAGAATGAATTATTTTATCAATATGTCTCATAAGTGGTAAATTTGCATTTGGACCCTTATTGAAGCATTCATTGAGTTATTTGTGCATAAACATGTATGTTGGCAATAATAATGAACAAATGTTTGCCAACCCACTGTTATTTCCACAAATTGAACATAAAGGCCAAAAAGGATAGAAAAGAAAGGAAAAGCTTGTAAATGGGACAAAAGGAGAATATGTCCAATTTTCGGTATGTTATAGCACTCCACCCCTTAAAGAGGATTTCATCCCCGAAATCACAAGCAAAGAGAGAAAGGGTGAGTGTGAAACATCTCATCTCTAACTTTAGGTTGTTCCTCCAACCATGAAACTTCCACCAAAACTTTCACTAAATTAAACTCCTTAAAGGTCAGGTTCTCATGGATCACCTGAATTATAGTATTAAGATTTTTTTATTAGATATAACATAATTAACTTTTTTGGTTTATTAACATTACATTTATTAGGTATCACATTTTCACTGTGATTCCTTTAATTGTGTCCAATTCCATTCACTTTGTTACCAAAAGATTTATGTTTCATTATTATGTAAGAAATCCAACATATATATTTATTATTTATTTCATTAAGAATTTCAGCGCAATTAGTGGTTACTCAATTATCCTAAGATCTATTAATATATTAGGAAATTTTCCTTAATAATTTAGATTTAGACTTCATTATCCTCATATTATCACCATATTAAATTACATCAGATTATTGTTCATAAATTAGGATATTTTATTCAATTCATTATTAAGTCTGCAATTAATCCAAATTATGTCACATTAATTACTTTTATCTAAATTAAACATCTATCCATTGTCACATTACCTTTCTTGCACACATTAGTGATTGTCATCATTAATCATTTTCTCATATTTATTCACTTCTTATATTTTATTATGCACATTTGAGTGAATCTAATTACTTCTTATCCATAATGAAGTTATTATATGAATTTTAGTGAACAAGGTGGAGCATATTACATATTAATTAATAGCTTCACACACCAAGTCATGATTAGATGATTAATTAGGTGTGTTTTAGATAACAATGTGATATGCATTGAATATTGATGACTTGATTAATCTAACATTAGGTGAATATATCCCATTTATGTGTATCAAAGTATGTTATCTGATTATGACACCTATTGTCACTAATGTATCATCAAATACATCAAGGATGCATATATTATGGTTAGATGACTCCATCTTAGGGTTTAGATTAACATGATCATTATATTTTACATATATCTTCTTAGCATGTATTAAGTCCAAGATTAGGTTACATTTATCTTGATCATCATATCTTTAGGGCTTATTGGTTCATGACAAGGTCAACATCATGTATATTCATTATTAGTATTAATATGTGAATTACCCTTATTATGTGCACTAAGTATTCATTAGGGTTCAAACATATTAACTATTCATTAGATGACCATTATAAGTTCATTAGTATATAAACAAGCATGTTGAGTTATAACTACAACTTGTTTGGTTAATTCTAAGGATCCAAACACAATATCCTCTTATTCATGGAGTTAGGGTTTCTAAAGTCATGTAGCTAGATCTCGGTATGGCACAGGGCTCCATCCCCCCATAAAGAGGATTTCATCCTCAAAATCTAACTACTTAAACATCATCAAACCAACCACTCTCCACTCCTTAAAAGGTTTAATCTACCAAGACAAACTAATCTATATGTAAAAGGGTGAGTCTAACTAAACCATGTATAAGATCCATCACACTTCACTGCGCACTCTGATATATCTTACAAAATACCCAACTTCAAAGTCTAGGTTCTATAGTTAGGCTGACCAAACATGTGGTCCTATGGGACATAAGGGAACTATATTGGGTATCCATCCTCAAAACAAGTCACAACACCTAAAATACTAGGTCATCACATAAGGTTCCCAAAGATATCCAACAAATATGGATAAGGTTATTATTGCCTAAAAGCATGCTATTTTGGATAATACATATCAGCTCAGGCTAGGCAGGTCTCATGCGGATCCGGGAGTCCTCGAAAACCAAGCTAGTGGCACGGAAGAAAATATTGCCAGCCTGCGAACCCTGATCCTTTCTAGAAACATTTTCTTTCAACTTTAGATCCTAGTAGCTACCTAAAGGTCAAGCTAAACAACCTCAAGTTACTATCTTTTAATTGTAAATATTTTAGGGGGGGTTTAATAAACATGATTCTAATGTGAAACTCATAGGATCATGAATCAACCTTTCATTATCTCATGAAAAATACAGGTTAATTCTAGGGCAAACATGTCACTCATAGGGGAAACTATGTAAGGAAAGGTTTATAATTAGGGAGACAATAGTTGAAATAGTCAGATTCCGACTACCATGGGCTCTGATACCATGGTGTAAAAGAGTGAAATCACTCCTTTACTAAAAATTTTGAATAATAAAACATCCATCCCAAACATACTCAAAAGGCATGCTGAAACGGGTGTAAAATTTTCAAATATTTATATAATGATATACAAAAAACCAATGAGTATTGTAGCAAAATGTAATTTCATGACTATAATCAATGTTATAAAAGTTTACATCATCATTCTACCATATATGGTTTACATGTAAGATACATCAAAGGGATCTAAGATAGAGGGAAGTCCAAACTACTTTAGATCTTATCTCCAAAGAAACACCTCCAAGATCTAGATCCATGCCAAAAGCTATGTTCTCCTTGATCTTGCTCAACCCCTTGATCAAACCCTGGGTGGTTGGGAAAGCACCCAATAAAAGAAAGAACCAAGGTATTTGTCAACAATATGAACAAGAAAAAAAATAAGAACAACAATGAAACATAAGGATAAAGATTCATCATAAGATGAGAAGGCCAAGAGAATGAGGCATATAAAAAAGCTTCTTGCTAAAACCAATAAATAATAACAATTGCATGAATTATTAATATTGGTCTAAATTAACTAAGTAGGGTTGAGGCACCTACCGGACCTCAACTTATAGATGAGGGGAGAGTAATCACATTCCCAGTCACCTATAAAATATTTATATTAGGGAGAAAATAACACATTCCCCAGGGGGAGAGTAAACACATTTGCCTGGGCAAAATAACACATGCCCTAAATTTTGGGTGGTTGTATATAAGTATCACTATTATAGCTAAATAGTAAAATAAACCATCATGCTCAATAAATAGTAAAGTGGCAAGATAAATCGTCATATAATTGCAACATGGCAGTGGGGTTCTAAGACCAAAGAATTAATATATCAAATCTAATTATGAGGCAATTCGAATAAGAGAAAAAATAATAAAGGAAATAAGGTTCAATTAATGCCTCATTAAGGAAAATAGGGTTGGTTCACAAATATCCCAACTTAAAGGTTAAGATTTGCACATACCTCTCTTATTGATTTCACTTAATCACTTTCAACACTTTAATTGATTCTAAGGTCTACTTTTCCTATTTTGAATGTATAATCATGTATTAGGGTTTTATATATGCATTAAGATTAAGAAAACCCTAGTTTTGGACTTTTTGAACAAAACCTTGATTTAGACTCTGAAAACATCACCATTGATCTTATTAGGTTTTCTTGATTAAGAAAATATATAATTTTTCTGTTTTGGAGTTATGATGATTAAAGTGTATCTTTGGTGATTTTTATGTATTAAAATCATTTTTAGAAAACACCTCTTGACAAAACTCAAAACCAAACCTTAGAAGTATTTTTATTAGAAATCTTACATTTTTCAATTCCAAAACATATTTTCTTTTAATTTTTGAACAACTAGAGCAAAAGTTGTGAATTTTTTAATATTAGCCAAGCAAAAATTGACACCTCAGTACATAGGGCGAGAGAGGTGACGAGAGAGATATCGGACCCACTGACATAGCCCAATCAGAGGCGGCCATGTCACTGGGTCAAAGCTTGTCTTTGAATCACCTAAAACAAGGAAAGAGAGGGTAAAACCACCATACTACCCCTCGTGAGAATACCCAAAGAAATAGTAACTAAAGGGGTAAATCAGGAAACAACCAGGGAATTCATCCCCTTCCTTGGTTCATCACCACGGCTACAAGCAGCAGTACAGCTAGCCCAGTGCAAAATGGGGGGAAACACCAGATGACACCCAAATCGTGATCTGAGAGCACAAAAATGAAGAGCAAGCCCCCACGAACTCACCTCTTGACTTGATTGAAGACCGAAGAAAGTCACTGCTTCGGGAGAGGCTTCACAAATAGAAGATGAAAAATTGGATTGGATATGGTCGATAAGGTGATGTGCAATGAAATTAGTGGTGGATATTGTTGTAGTCGGGTGAGGGAATCATGAACATCCAAACCCTTATAAGTATGTATATAGGTCTTCATCATGTTGGCCGTGAGAAGCTCAAGCCCCTAGGTTTGGGCATTTACGAAATACTCAACCATTGGTCTCATTTAAGGAATCAAATCATGTGAAATTTGATTTGGAAACCATTGGAAAAAAAATAGCAAGAGAAGATTATGGAGGAAGCAATCAAGATCCAAAAAATCACAAAACTAGCACCTACTTTCTTGTTTGGCTCTAGGAAGAGGATGAGTTGCAGACCGTCCGATCACTGATTCAATATCTTGGATTGTGCACTCCCACCATATAAGGCGTGACAAATTAAATTCTATTCCCAATCAATTTTGAATAAAGTGCACTATTCAATTATTAAACATTATCTCTCTCCTCATTTGAGGGTGAAAAAGGACCCTAAATTAGATGAAAATAGACACCTAGCATGTAACGTCCTAGGATTTGAGGCCTTGGATAAGATGATCTTAAAAGGAATGATTGGACAACCCATATCACCAAGGTGCACCTCCTTTTCCAGGAGCACATCACTAAAGAACTCCATAGTTAAGTGTGCTCAACTTGGAGTAGTATTAGGATGGGTGACCAGTCGGGAAGTTGACCTTGGCTTGCACGTGAGTGAGGAAAAAATATGTAGTTAAGGCTAGTGGTGGTCTGTGGGGCTAGTCGCCATTTCTAAAACTCTACTAGAGCCTAGGGCAGTGGGCCCAGGCGGTACAAATGGTATCAGAGCCAATTCCCCTCCAGTAGGTGGGGCCCACATGGGTCTGTGGCATGCCAGTCTTTGAGTCGTGTGGTCCACGCATGTTGGAAAGGGCTATCCGAGTTGATGGAGCCGCCCATGCACTGGTAGTGTCCAGGCATGTTGGAAAGGGCTATCCAAGTTGATGGAGCTGCCCTTGCATTGGTAGTCATGATCGAGAGCTGGGTGTACATGGGCCATTTGCGTCAGCACTGAAATGGGGATGATTATGAGTCCATATAGTTGAGCCTTAACGAGGACGTCAAGAGTCTAAGTGGGGGAGATCGTAACGTCCTAGGATTTGAGACCTTGGATAAGATGATCTTAAAAGGAATGATTAAACTACCCATATCACCAAGGTGCACCTCCTTTTCCGGGAGCCCATCGCTAAAGAATTCCATGGTTAAGCATGCTCAACTTGGAGTAGTACTAGGATGGGTGACCAGTCGGGAAGTTAACCCCAGCTTGTGTGTGAGTGAGGAAAAAGTATGTAGTTAAGGCTAGTGGTGGTCTGCGGGGTCAGTCGTCATTCCTAAAACTCTACTAGAGCCTAGGGCAGTGGGACCAGGTGTTACTTAGCCTATTTTTTATATGAGGAATCTGAATATGCAATTAGATTTGCCTTTTGAGAACTTTTAATATGTTAAATAACTCAAATCTTATTTTCTCTTTCTTCCATCATTAATGGTTATAAGATTATCCAAATTTGATGAAACTTTACCCACAAGTCACATTAAGTGCCTTGGATACGAATATACCATAAATTTTACATATTGGAGTTGTTTGTACATTTATTTAATATTTTGAAGGTTATATACATTTTATCTCTCCTAAATTCACATGTATATTAAAGATTATCCAAATTACATGAGAATTCACCCAAATACTATTTTAATGTATAGATTACGAATCTAAGATTATTTCCCACTTTTGGAGTCAGTAAGTATTTTATTTCATATTTTAAGGAAAATCCACCTTTTCTTTCAAAATAAAAGAGATATAGTTATTTTCATTCCAAAATTATGAAACTTAGCCTCCAAGCCAAACCAAACCTAAGGAAAACGAATCTCAAGTTGTTTTTAACCAATTAGTCTTCCTTTTATGAATTTTAACCCATTATCCATTATTATCCTTAGTTGCCATATTAATTAGATACAACACAATTAACATTTTTGGTTTATTAATATTATATTTATTTTATATCACATTTTCACTATGATTATGTTAAGTGTGTTCAATTCCATTCACTTTGTTACCAAAAGAGTTATGTTTCATTGTTATGCAAGAAATCATATATATATTTATATTATTTATTTCATTAAGAATTTTAGCACAATTAGGGGTTACTCAATTATCTCAAGATCTATTAATATATTAGAAAATTTTCCTTAATAAGTTAGATTTAGACTACATTATCCTCATATGATCACCATATTAAATTACAATAGATTATTGTTCATAAATTAGGACATTTTATTCAATTTATTGTTATGTCTGTAATTAATCCAAATTATGTCACATTAATTACTTTTATCTAAATTAAACATCTATTCATTGTCACATTACCATTCTTGCACACATTAATGTCATCATTAATCATTTTCTCATATTTATTCACTTCTTATTATTGATTCTGCACATTTTAGTGAATCCAATTACTTCTTATCCATAATTAAGTTATTATATGCATTTTAGTGAACAAGGTGGAGCATATTACATATTAATGAATTGCTTCACACCCAAGTCATGATTAGATGATTTATTAGGTGTGTTTTAGATAACAAGGTGATATGTATTACATATTTATGACTTGATTAATCTATGATTAGGTGATTATATCCCATTTATGTGTATCAAAGTATGTTTTCTGATTATGACACCTATTGTCAATAATGTATCATCAAAGACATCAAGGGTGCATATATTATGGTTAGATGATTCCATCTTGGGTTTAGATCAATGTGACCACTATATTTCACATATATTTTCTTAGCATGTATTAAGTCTAAGAGTAGGTTACATTTATCTTGCTCATTATATCTTTAGGTTTTATTGGTTCATGACATGGTCAACATCATGCATATCCATTATTAGTATTAATATGTGAGTTACCCTTATTATGTGCACAAAGTATTCATTACGGTTCAAACATAGGAACTATTCATTAGATGATCATTATAAGTTCATTAGTATATAAACAAGCATGTTGAGTTATAACAATAATTGTTTGGTCAATTATAAGGATCCAAACACAATATCCTCCTATTCACAGAGTTAGGGTTTCTACTTCACGTGGCTAGATCTCAATATGGCATAGGGCTCCATCCCCAGAATAGAGGATTTTATCCTCAAAATCTAACTACCCAAACATCATCAAACCAACTACTCTCCACCCCTTAAAATGTTTGACCAACCAAGCCAAACTAATCTATAGGTAAAAGGGTGAGTCTAACTAAACCATGTATAATATCCATCACGCTTCACTACACACTTTGATATCTTACTAAACACCCAACTTGAAAGTCTAGGTTCGATGGTTAGGCTGACCAAACATGTGGTCCAATGGGACATAAGGGAACTATATTGGGTATCCATCCTCAAAACAAGTCTCAACACCTGAAAGACTAGGTCATCACATAAGGTTCCCAAAGATATCCAACAAACATGGATAAGGTTACTATTGCCTAAAAGCATGCTATTTTGGGCAATACATATCAACTCATGCCAAGCAAGTATCATGCGGATTTGGGAGTCCTCATAAACCAAGCTAGTGGCACAGAGGAAAATATGGCCAGTCCCCTAAACCCTAATCCTTTCTAGACTCCTTTTGTTTCAACTTCATATCCTAGTAGTTGCCTAAAGGCCAAGCTAAACAACCTCAAGTTACTATGGTTACGTACATCTTTTAATTGTAAATATTTTAGGGGGTTTAATCAACATGATTCTAATGTGAAACCCATAGGATACTGAATCAACCTTTCATCATCTCATGAAAAACATAGGTTAATTCTAGGGCAAACATGTCACTAAAAGGGGAAACTATGTAAGGCAAGGTTTCTAATTAGGGAGACAAAAATTGAAATAGTCAGATTCCAACTACCATGGGCTCTAATACCATGGTGTAAAAGAGTGAAATAACCCCTTTACTAAGAATTTGAAGAATAAAATATCCATCCCAAACATACTCAAAAGGCATGCTGAAACATGTGTAAAATTTTCAAATCTTTATATAATGGTATGCAAAAGACCAATGAGTATTGTAGCAGAATGTAATTTCATAACTATAATAAATTTTATAAAAGTTCACATCATCATTCTCCCATATATAGTTTACATGTAAGATATATCAAAGGGATCTAAGATAGAGGGAAGTCTACACTACTTCAGATCTTGTCTCTAAAGCAACACCTCTAAGATCTAGGTCCATGCCAAAAGCTATGTTCTCCTTGGTCTTTCTCAACACCTTGATCAAACCCTGGGTGGTTGGGAAAGCATCGGGCAAAAGAAAGAAACAACATATGTGCCAACAATATGAACAATAAACAAAAATAAGAACAACAATGAAACATAAGGATAAAAATTCATCATAAGATGAGAAGGCCAAGAGAATGAGGCATATAACAAAAGCTTCTTGCCAAAACCAATAAATAATAATAATTGCATGAATGATTAATATTGGACTAAAATAACTAAGTAGGGTTGAGGCACCTACCGACCTCAACTTATAGGTGAGGGGAGAGTAATCATATTCCCATTCACCTACAAAATATTTATATTGGGGAGAAATAACACATTCCCCAGTGGGAGAGTAAACACATTCCCCAGGGAAAAATAACACATGCCCTAAACTATGGGTGGTTATACATAAGTACCACTACTATATCTAAATAGTCAAATAAACAATCATGCTCAAGAAATAGTAAAGTGTCAAGATAAATCATCATATAATTGCAATATGGTTGTGGGGTTCTAAGACCCAAGAAATAACATATCAAATCTGATTCTGAGGCGATTTTTTTTTTGGTCGGTAAAAACTCGTGTTGCTTTTTTTTGTATTTTCTAACAAAGTGTCTGTACAATGCATCCTACCTTCAGAAGAAGATAGACAGAAGGAAAAAAACTATACAGGCTACATATAAAAGAATGGGGTAAAACAGAATGGGCAGAGCCTCGCTAAAAGAATGGTAGGGAAACCACAGCTATAGACATGAAACGAAGAAAATTTTCAGAACCATACAGCCATCTAAAAAAAACTCATCCATCAAAGCCTCCAAAGCTCATAACAGATCATCACAACTGCAGCAGATCATCATCCAAAAGTCTTAATCATAGAAGCATCAGAAGAAATTAGCAAGGCCAGAAACCAGAGAGAACAAGATTCAATCATCACTGATCATGAGAGGAGAGCTGAACTCAGCCATCACATCACTAATTCAGTGAAAGGAGATCAAGACATGATCAGAAGAAGCTCAAAACATCATAAAACCCCTGCTAGCAGCATAGCCCGAACCCAAAAAGCACAAACAGATCATCCGGAAAGCACCAGCATCATCTTCCAGCCAATAGGGAAACTCAACCAACTTCGAAGAGGATCCAGCATCATAATGGCAACTAAGAGAAGAAGGAACCGCCAAGAAAGGATCATCCAATACTCAACCATCACACTCAGTGAGAAGGGAGCAAAACTCCACCATTACTGAACCAGTGAGAGGGGAGCAGATCGCCAGAAACAAAACCACCAGCCTAGACCAGAACAGACCCAACAACACCTTCTTATAAACACAAACACCAGGGCACAACACACATTAAACCTCCAAGGATCAAACAACCACCTATCAAGATAACAGCAGCTCCAACAGAGAGAAGAGAAAAAAAAACAGCAGCAGAAAGCCATCAGCACCACCAGCAACCCCAAAAACACCAACAACAGCACGCTCATCCAGAAAGAAAAAAACCATTGGGAAGGGGGCCTCACATTCAAAAGAAAGATACTCGACCATCACCAAAACAGCAACAACAAGGCACCACCACTAGATCAAGATGTGACCTCGACAACCAGAAGGCCAGATCCCAGGAGGTCTGCAAGAATCAATCAACAAGAATCTTAATATCAGCCTCAATAATCTTCCAAAGGGCACTCATGTTCTTATAGGTATTATCATGTACTCTTCTATTTCTTTCAAGCCAAATATGATAAAGAACTATAGGAACTGTGACACCTGCCTTCAAACTTTTCATCTTAGTTATACTTTCCCAACAATCCGGAATATTTTCAATCATATCATTTTTAAGAGCACAATCCCATAACTCAGTAATAGCTTTACAATCAAAACAAATGTGATTAGTATCCTCGCAATCATTCATACATAGAAAGCAAATAGAGATCACAGGAATCCCCCTTCTTCTCAAATAGTCAGTGGTGGGGAGTTTATTATGAATAGCCTTCCAAGTGTGGATTTTATCATTAATGCTACTTTTCATCTTCCAAAGCCAATCAAACTTCAAATTCTCAACCTCTTTAGTTCTAATGAGATTCCACACCTCCTTAAACTTACCCTCGCTCAGGCCCCTCATAAGATATTTGTCATCCTTGTCATTATCAATACTGATTTCTTTCAGCTTGTTTAAGATCATCTTGGAACATCTAGAATCTTTAATGCTCCAATTACCGTCTTTAATAATAGAACACACTTTAGCACCTTTAGGAATCCCAGCCCGAATAGAGACATTCTTGTCGAATATCTCTGAGGCAATTAGAACATGAGAAACAATAATAAAGGAAATAAACTTCAATTAATGCCTCATTAAGGAAAATAGGATTGGTTCACAAATATCCCAACTTAAAGGGTAAGATTTGCACATACCTCTCTTATTGATTCCAATGAATCACTTCCACCACTTTAATTAATTCCAAGGTCCATTTTTCCTATTTTCAATGTAAAATCATGTATTAGGGTTTTATATATGCATTAAGGTAAACAAAACCCTTGTTTTGGACTTTTATAACAAAACCTTAATATAGACTCTGAAAACATCCCCATTAATCTTATTAGGTTCTCATGATTAAGAAAACATATAATTTTATCTAATTTGGAGTTATGATGATTAAAGTGTATTTTTGGTTATTTTTATGTATTAAAATCATTTTTAAAAACACCTCTTAACAAAACTCAAAATCAAACCTTGTAAATATTTTTATTAGAAATCTAACCTGATTCCAAAGCATATTTTCTTTTAATTTTTGGACAACCAGAGCAAAAGTTATGAATTTTTTTAATATTAGCCAATCACAAATTGACACCACAGCATATGGGGTGAGAGAGGCGGAGAGAGAGAGATTGGACATTCCGACATGGCCCAATCAGAGGTGGCCATATCACTAGGTCAAATATCATCTTTGACTCATTTAAAACAAGGAACGAGAGGGTGAAATGACCATACTACCCCTCGTGAGAAAACCTAAAGAAATAGGAACTAAAGGGGTAAAATTGGAAAACAACAGGGGAAGTCATCCCCTTCCTTGGTTTGTCGCCATGGCTGCAAGTAGTAGTACAGCTAGCCCAGAACAGAAAGGGGGGATATGCTAGATGACACCCAAATTGTGATCCGAGAGCACGAAAGTGAAGAGCAAGCCCCCACGAACTCACATCTCGACTTGATCGAAGACCAAAGAAAGTCACTTCTTCGGGAGAGGCTCCACAAATAGAAGATGAAAAACTGGATTGGGCATGGTCGAGAAGGTGATGTGCAATGAAATTAGTGGTGGAGATGGATGCGGTTGGGTGAGGGGGTCACAAACATCCAAACCCTTATATATATATATATATATATATATATATATATATATATATATATATATTTATTTATTTATTTATGTGTGTATATATATATATATTTATATATATATATATGTGTGTGTATATATATATATATTTATTTATTTATTTATATATCCTTGTTCTAGGTCTTCTTCATGTTGGCCATGAGAAGCTCAAGCCCCTAGGTTTGGGTGTGTTTATGAAATACTCAACCATTGGTCTCATTTAAGGAATCAAATCATGCGGAATTCGATTTGGAAACCATTAGAAAAAGAATAGAAAGAAAATATTAAGTATGGAGGAAGAAATTGAGATCCAAACAATCACAAAACTGGTGACTGATTTCCTATTTGTCTTGAGGAAGAGGATGAGTTGTGGATCGTCTGATCACCAATCCAACGGCTCAGATCGTGATCCCACCATAGAAGGTGAGAAAAAATAAATTATATTCCCAATCAATTTTGAATAAAGTGCACTATTCAATTATTAAACATTTTCTCTCTCCTTGTTTGAGGGTACAAACCAACCCCAAATTAGATAAAATTGAAACCTAGCCTATTTTGATATCGGGAATCTGAATATGCAATTAGATTTGCCTCTTGAGAACCTTTAATATGTTAAATAAATCAAATCTTATTTTCTCTTTCTTCCATCATTAATGGTTATAAGATTCTCCTAAATTGGTGAAATTCACCCACAAGTCACATGAAGTGTCTTGGATACGAGTTTGCCATCAATTTCACATGTTGGAGCTGTTTGTACATTTATTTAATATTTTGAAGGTTCTATACACTTTCTCTCTCCTAAATTCACATGTATATCAAAGATTATCCCGATTACATGAAAATTCACCCAAATGCTATTTTTAATGTGTAGATTACGAATCTAAGATTATTTCCCAATTTTGGAGTCATTAAGTATTTTATTTCATATTTTGAGAAAAAATCACCTTTTCTTTTCAAAATAAAAGAGATATAGTTATTATCATTCCAAAATTATGAACCTTGGCCTCCAAGCCAAACCAAACCCAAGGAAAATGAATCTCAAGTGATTTTTAACCAATTAGTCTTCCTTTTATAAAGTTTAGCCCATTATCCATTATCACCATTATTTCCCACATTGATTAATTCAATATCACATTAACATGTTCAAAGTGATATTATTCATTCCTTTTTCTCTTCCTTGCTCCATAAGGCTAAGGAATGATCTAGAATGGATTATTTTATCAATATGTCACATAGGTGGTAAATTTGCATTTAGAATCTTATTAAAGCATTCATTGAGGTATTTGTGCATAAACCCTTATGTTGACAATAATAATGAACAATTGTTCACCAAACCACTATTATTTCCACAAATTGAACATAAAGGTCAAAAAGTATAGAAAAGAAAGGAAAAGCTTGGAAATGGGCCAAAAAGAAAATATGTCCAAGTTTTGATATGTTACATTAGACAACAAACTTCTAGAGATCATTTATGTTTCACTGAGTCTCAAGGAGGAGTTATTCATTGTTTTGAAAAACCATTCGGATGCATTTGGTTGGTCCATTGTTGACATCAATAGGATCTCCCCTAGTCTATATCAAGATTGAAGAAGGAGAAAAACATGTAGCTCAACCTCACCGACGTCTAAATCATATCATGATAGAGGTGATGAAGAAAGAGCTAGTAAAGCTTCCATCTAAATGTATAATTTATTCTATTTTATATTCTAAATGGGTTAGCCCAACTCAGGTAGTTCATGAAAAGGGAGGAATCATGGTCACTAAAATTTCTCTAGGTGAGATGGTTTCTACTAGATTAGTGATTGGGTGGTGAGTTTGTATTGATTATCATTGATTGAATGTCACCACTTTGAAGATCATTTTCTGCTTCCATTAATCAATCAAATCCTTGAAAAGCTCACCAGTGGCTGATAATTTTTCTTTTTTGATGGTTACTCCAGTTACAATCAGATTTCTATCAAACCATAGGATCATGAGAAGTCTACCTTCACTTGTACCTATGGCACATTTGCCTACTATTGTCGTTTGGTCTTTGTAATGCTCCAGCAATGTTTCAACAATATATGCTCACTATTCTCATAATATGGTAGGTTGATTTCTTGGAATTTTTATGGATGTTCTATGGAGTCATTTGAGGACTGTCTTGCTAGTTTTTATGAAGTCTTACAAAGTTGTGAGTACACTCATCTTGTTTTGAACTAGGAGAAATTCCATATTATGGTGAGTGAAGGGATTGTGGTGAGACACAAGGTGTCTAAAAAAGGGATGGAAGTCAATCTAGTAAAAATAGAAGTGATGTCTAAGCTACCTCCACCATCTTTAGTGAAAGGAGTTAGAGTTTATTAGGACATTTTAGCTTTTATCGTCGGTTCATAAAGATCTTTCAAAAAAAATCAAACTACTTTTCAAGTTGCTAGAAAAAGATGTGGAATTTAATTTTGATGATCATTGCCTGAAAGAATTTGAGGTGTTGAAGGATAAATTGATCTTCACATCTGGATCTAGTTTGGAACCAACCTTTCAAATTGATGTGTGAAGCATCAGAGAATGCAGTAAGAGCTCTTTTGAGACAACACAAAGATTGTGCTATTTTTGTCATACAATATGTATTTAGAACCCTTAATGATGCTCAACTTAACTAACCACCATGGAGAAGGAACTTTCAGCCATTATATTCACTTTTGATAAGATCAAACAATATCTAATAGGAGCAAAGGTGATTATGTGGACTGACCATGTAGCTATTAAGTACCTTTTGCAGAAGAAGGATGCCAATTAGATTTTAATTAGATCAATTTTGTTACTACAACCGTTTGATATAGAAATTTAAGATAAGGTTGGGGTGGTGAATGTAGTAGCAGGTCATTTGTCTTGGTTGAAGAGGGTGAATGAGTCAAGGTTAAAGATCCCAAATGTTGGGGATTTTTTCAACAAGAAACGTTTTGTTGTTAATGAAAAAGATCTTTGGTTTTCAAACATAGTGAACTATTTGGCATGTGGAGAATTACCAGAAGACTGTGGATCTCAGGAGAAGAAGACATTTTTACATTCCTTGATGTTCTATGTGTGTGATGATCCTATCTTTATTAAGCAATGTAGATATGGCATATTGAGGAAGTGTTTCCTTAAGTGTGAGTTTGAGAGCATACTTGTACATCATCACTACCTACCCATACGGGGACACCATTCTAGCTCAAGGACATCGTCTAAGGTTTTAGAGAGTGCATTTTATTGGATGTCTTTATTAAAGGATGCATGTTATTTTCTGTGGAGGTTTGATGCATGTCAATGATCAGGCAACATCTCTATAAGACATGAATTCCCCTTGATACATTTTAGGAAATAGAGGTTTTTGATCTTTGGGCATTAATTTTATGGAAGCCCTTGTGTCTTTGGCTTCTAATGTTTACATTTTTCTTGTGGTTGACTATGTGTAAAAATGGGTGAAAGCAATTCCAACCCACAAAAATGACACACAAATTGTATATTCTTTTGTGAAGATTACAATTTATGTAGGTTTAAGGTATCCATAGTGATCATAAGTGATGGAGGTTCTCACTTCACAAATTGAAAATTTGGAGCACTGTTGAAAAACAATGGAGTGACGCATAGAGTAGGAACCCCATACCATGCCCAAACTCAAGCCCAAGTTGAGGTGTCAAATAGGGAAATAAAGATGATCCTATAAAAGACTATTTCAAGCAATAGGAAAAATTGGAGCATGCAGATGAATGATTTCTCTATGGGCATATAGAACAGCTTTTAAGACACCCATAGGCACGACCCCTTATAGGTCAATTTATGGGCAACCATGTCACTTGTATGTGGAACTAGAATATAAAGCCAAGTGAGCCTTAAGGAAACTAAATTTCAATCTATATAGTATAGAGAGGAAGTGTAGATTAGAATTAAATGAATGGTATGAGATTAGGATAGATGCTTATGAAGATTTATGAATTAATACATTTACAACAAAAAAAATCCATGAACACTACATCCTTCATAGGGTGTTTCTACCAAGTCAATGGGTGTTATTATTTAATTCAAGGATGAAGTTTCACCTAGGGAAGTTGAGTTCCCATTTGAGTGGACCTTATGTGGTGGTCAAGGCATTCCCTCATGGCATAGTTGAAATCAGTGATGGCGCCAAGACTTTCTTGACTAATTGACAATGCCACAAGCATTACTATGAAGGAGAGGTGGTCCATGAGTAGGAGGATATGAATATAATTGAGTTTCCTTGAGCAGTTGAACTAGATTGATTGTTAATCCTAGGACATTAAACGAGGTCGCTTATGGGAGGCAATCCATTCTTTTCTATTTTTGTCATTTACATGTTGTTTAGGACTTTTCATCAGTTAGATTTTTTATACGTCTTCTTTTCAACTTTTTAAAGTAAGAAAGGTACCTTGATGATTTTGTGTGGTGTGCGGGTAGAGTCAGTGTCAATACCACCAATAACTGAGTCAGTGGCACCGACCTGCTTAAAATTTTCAACATGGAATTTTAGAAATTTGGGTCCCGCCGATGGGAGGTTTGGTGGTGTGGAGTCCCTTACAGTCTGAGTCTACAGAAAGTGAGCACCATCAATAGCATTTTGGGCATCACTGAAGGTTTTCAAGAAAAGACTATAGAGCTATAGAAATATTCTCATTGATATACTAAGAGGTTGCTCCGTGGTATCGAACAATCTATCTCAAACATGAAAAGCATCGACAGAACCTGGTACCACTGACATCATGATTGTGGCACTGAAAATTTTTAGTAGAGTCCCCTGAGCTATAGAAAATCAGGCATCGATACCACTGAGAAATTTCTCATTCCAACACAGACAGTAGAGGTGGGACAATATCAGCATGGTACCACCAATAGTATTATCGATGGAACTGACTCAAGAAGCCAATATCCATGGCTTTGACAATGATGAGCATGATATTAGGAGAGGGCTCTTGTTGACCCCATCTTCTGCCCACGAGGAGTGTGATACCTTTAATTCCCTACATAAGATGTGGAGGATGTACCATAAGGGGAGGATGTCTAGGTCGAGGAGGGAGAAAAATCACCAAAAGAAGAAGAAGAGGAGGAGGAGAAGGCCACCATGCCTTATACCTAAAGTGGCGCTTGCACAACATTCCATGTTGCTATGCTCCATCCAACTCTACATCTCCACCACCTTCACTACCTGTAGACTCTTTCTCCATGGAGGGCATGTACAAGTTATTGCACACTATTTAATAGGGTAAACAACAACATTGAGCCACCTTGACTCATATTCAAGGTGTTGAGGAGCAGCTTCTTTAGGAGAAACATGTGATTACAACAATGATTGTCTTCTCCTAATCAACCAAGAGAACAAACACACATGCCTCCAACATCAAGTACCATCAGCAAACTCTCTACAACCACTACTGGAGTCAAGGAAATTTTTCTAACTACCCACAACCACTAGATATGTCAGCCAACCCACCAACATTCACTGACACATTCTACCCTCTTGATCCACATATGTCTTTGGAACTTTCAACCCATCACCACCATATTGAGCATTTGGTACCCCCATTCCACCTAATAGTTTAATTTTTTACTATGAGGGGTAGTCAACCTCAAGCTAGGGGGTGATGGAATGACTTTATCTTGCCTTATCCAAGTAATAGGATCCATAATCTATCTAGTGTTATCGTGGATCTTAGTTGATCATGACTACATCTATCATTAAAAAGAATGTATTTAGTTCTCTCGCAATAAATCTAAAAAGGATCACATATTTTCAATCTGATTGTGAAGTCTAATACAACATCACTTGGAGAAAGTGTTTGGGTCAGTCAACTTGGGGACACTTTATATGAATGAAAATCTTAAGTTTTTTTGTCAAGCAGCCATGAGACTTTGTTATTAACCAACTTTAGGTACATACTACAATGTGCCCCCACCCTCAACAAACCCAGGGAGCCTATAACTACATATAACATATTCCTCGCATGAAACAAACCACCAAGTTCCACATAGGCAATAGAACCTATCAAGCAAACCTAGTCAAAGAGAAAAGGGTTGTCAAAAAACAAAAAGAACCCATGCATGTAGGCCCAATCATCAAAACCCAGAATGGAAACTAGAACATGAGATAACTGCCAGACAAAATGAAAACACTTCATAAGACCCAAAAACAACCTAGAAACTCTCCATAGGCAACTCCTCTCATACAACCAAACGGTGCCATCATTCTTTAAAGAAAAAATCCTATCATTAGCCTTAACATAGACCAGTAGAACAATGATGTGTCAAAAGTATCCTTCATCTAGGGGCCTTGGAAAACATTCCATCCACCAACTAGAAGTCAGACCAACCAAGAACTAACTCAACGGAAGCAAAAATCTCCAGCCAAAGAAAACTATCATAGCAGGTTAAAAAGCCACCTCTCATGTAACACCTACATAAATGCTTTCAATCCAGCCCAAATCATTTGGGTTTCTTCTTCTTATTTGTATTCATGTTACCTCCCCAATCTTCATATTTCTCCCATGGATGTGGAGCAAGAATGTTTTCATCCTCAAAAGCTTCATCGTCGTCAAAATTCTCTAAACTGCCATCACTATGATGTCTAGCAGAATTGCTTCCTTTCAGTAGGGACTGGTTACTTCTACCATTTCCTTGTGTGACTTGGAGTAGAGCAGATAAATATTTCCTAGGATCACCAGTAATTATTAGATCTTTCCCACTTAAAGCTAACTCACTTCTTGTATCTTCCATAACAATAGAAGTCCTTTCACAAGAGGATGAGAATATCTCTATGATTGAGTCAGAGGAATGAACACCCTCACTTCCCTTACGAGCCTTACCTAGACTCCCACTTGGGAGAGTTGTTGATTGGGAGAGTTGCTACAATCAACCACCTTAGATCCTCCCACTTGTGGTGTCTTATTTGTCACTAGAACAAAACCAAAGATAGACATTGACTCCCTTCTTTTTGTCCACATCTTCCTTTTCTACTTCAACATTTCTATGAACACCTACATTTTGCTTCCCAAATCGTAATTGTATATCACATGAATTGTTTACCCTACCACTTAAGGGACACGAGCCAAGCCTATGTACAAATAACCTGTAGCCTAAACACCTATTAGGCTTAGCTATATACTCTAGTTTTAGGGAGACAAGATCAGCATCAATTAGAGTAGCAACAACTTTAGGGAATGGCAAGGATGCTTGTAGATCTATACAAGGTTTGGCATCACCAAGGAAACTTGTAGACAAAAAAAATCTTCAAAATCAAGTGGGCGGCCTATGGTACTTTCCACCCTTGCAATATAGTCAGTTGTCCAACAGAATCCATGATTTTCAATCCTGATCCACACATGACAAAGGCGAATAAAAGCAGGGAAAGAGAAGACCCAGGGGACCATTTGTGAATAATAACAAGAAGTCCATCCATCATCCATGGTGCCTCACCTAGGATCCTCTCCTTTTCCTTCATCGTCGGCATTTTGATAATGAAAATGTCCTTTTCTTCTGCAACTATTTCAAAGTTACTACTTGGGAACCACAATCTTCTAATCCGACTAACAAGGAGGTGATGAAAAGGCTTCCTACTAGTAAACCAAATCGATAAGTGATCATCCTAGAATAGAAACTTCAATCAGGAACTTGAAATCTTGACGAATTTGACTCCATTCCTCATGATCTGTTCCACGAATGGACTAGTTGCAATGACGCCCTCAGCCAAATCATGATGAGAAGCCCTAATCCAGTTGCCCTTAGTTGCATCTGGAGTGGAGACGATGCTTTCTACATGAACATGGGGCTCTGCTGAGGTCTTTGAATCAAGGGGCACTCTTCCCTAGTATCCTTCTCAAGATTCAACTTGGGCACCTCCTTCTGTGAAGCTATCTCCCAACTCTTGGTAGGAATTTTAGGGATGGGAATCGCATCCTGCTCCTCTCCGCTAGCAGCACATTGGCTAGTTTGAGTCTTCTCCTCTGACAACCACATGTCTCCATTCCCTTCACCCCTTCTGTCCTTAGGGAATCACCCACTTCCTTATCCTTGACCTCTCCCTTTGACCCTACCTTTTATACATGTTGCGTCATAGGCCCTTCTTTAAAAATTCTTAAGTTGTCTAAGACTTATGTATGATTATGAGGTTTGAGCCCAAACCAATCAAACAAGTAGTGAGATATTATATGGAATTTCATGGAAAATTCTAATGTCACTATGTACACAGGTTGATAGGAGAGGGATATATTATAGTTAAAAAGGCATCTCTTAGTCATGTGATTCCATCCACCTTTCATGATATATCATTCACCATCACAATGTGATCAAGTAATCCAAAATATTTTTTCTTGACTTCATTGCACATCGTGGTGGGTATAATGATAGTTAGTTTCTTTGTGAGTGCATTAGAAAATGAAGAAAAAAGTATAGAAACGTGCATATCATTTTATCAAGTAGAGAAATTGTAGTTGCATAATAAATCTCATGTAGAATGCATTTTTCTTTTCCATCATATTTGCATATTGTGATCAACATGTATCTATCTAGCTTTCTCCACAAATAAAGAGTGAAAGGAGCTAAATACAGATCCTCTTAATGAAAAAAAAAACATCAAAAGAAAGAAATGATGAAGAAAGATCAAGCATTAATCATAAATCATGCTAAGATAAGAGGGCAGAAAAAAAAATCAAATAAAAAAGAGAAAAGGATGTCTTGAACAAAATATTAATTTTCTTCAAGGAGAAGGTGAAAATAGTTTACATGTATGCATCCTTTCACCCACACTCATCATTAGGAAGAGACACTTATTTCATTCACCATCCCATCATAATAGTAGGCATTAGGAGTCATGCATTTTTCATTCCCTTCATACGTAGGTACGTCATATTTTAGTTATGCATAAATGATTTGGATGTTACTTGTGATTGTTGTTCATAGCCACTTATTTCATTTCCACCCATTTCTCTGTAGGGTAGGCCACATATATGATTATTCCCCCCCCCCTTCATTTCCAAAGTGGGGATTTCTTCCAACAAAGTTGTGTAGGTAGATCAAAGTAATGTAGATCGAAAATCACATTGTGCATCAAGTGTATGCCCTATTGACTATGATGTTTTTTTAAATGGCTATTCCATTAATACCATAGTTGGGATTTGAACTTGAGACCTCTTAGTTACAAGACAAACATGTAACCATCATGGTGTCCTCTCTTGAACCTATTGGCAATGATGTTAACTACTCTTTATTAATAGTTTCCATCGATTTAAGTGTGATTGATGCATCGAATAATTGTGGTTTTCACATGCTACTTATTATTGATTTTTGTACACTTATTGTTCATTTTCATATTACTTTTTACATTGCCTAATATAATTAGCCTAGGATACTTAATTGTATCAAATAAATGTAATTATAATGTTACCAAATGATTTAATATTATATAAGAGCTTATGTTCGGTTTTTTTGAATTTTAGGTAAATTTACAAGAATCTACACAGCTCGGTACTATCAACTTTGTCATTGGTGGTACCAATACTTGCTCAGAGAGGAACATATGGAAATCGAGAAGACTCAGTAGTACTGACCTAGAAGTCGATACTGCAAACAACCTTATAGGGAAAATTCATAATTTCATGAAAAATCTCGGTACTACTGACCTCAAGCTCGGTAGTACCGACATCTACCCAGGAGATCATAACTATCAAAGGCATCATTAGTACCAACACCTAGTCATTAGTACCAACACAGTGAGATCAGTCATATTTAAAAATCAAGTTTAACTCGACAGCTGGCAATTAATGACTCCATAAGTCACTTCTATGACTTAGGAGGATTTTGTCCAGACCTAATTATCTCGTTCTATTCTATTGGACAATAGCTGAGTGTAAGGAGAGGAAAACGCATAGAAGAAACTCACATTCTGGGAGATTGGGGCACCTCTAGTGGACGGATTTGTAGTCGGAGGTAGAAAATCATCACGTTCATCAAAGGGGATCATCCAGACCATCTTATCCAGGGATTCTTTTAGTTCTCTAGATGTTTCCCATATTTTTCTTCTTCTCTCCTATGTACTTGAAAATGAAAACCATGCAAGGCTAAACCTCGTGTTCCTTAGGACCCGTAAGTAGCTTGGTTATGCATTATAATTGACTTTTATGCCTTAATATATCAATTTTGCTTAATTTCTAGACTTATTTCTAAGAAACCATCACAAACTATCCATGCTTAATCACCATAGGTAGTTAACTAGACCTTTAATAGCTTTGGAAAAGGGAATTAATGTTTGGAAAATTCATAAAAATACTTGTTTTATATTACCCTTTAAGAAAGGTGGCTTACGAATATGAAGAGATTACCCAGAGTTTTTCATAAAGCACCTAATTGATAACACAATCGATACGAGAGTGGGATTGGCATTAGATTAGGTAGTGAATTATGATGTGAAAGCGGGTAATTCTTGCTACATGTCTCTTAGTATAGGGTTGGGAGAAATATTTATTAATGTTATGATGTTAATTGTAATGTTAACCAAGGTGAAACCATAATCCTAAGGAATTCACTCCAATTGAGTTCAACAATCAGACATTTTAGATTTATTTTTCGCTTTAGATAATTAAACCTTCAATCAAGCTTTCATCAACCTAGTTGATCTCATTATAGTTAGTAGTACTTTCTAGATTAACATTTCCCTGAGTTTGACATCTAGGCCTTTTAAGGCCTATATTACATTGATTTTTACACTTGAGTTTGACGTGTAGTATACTCGTATCAATTTTTTGGCACTGTTGTTGGGGAAACGATAACTCCAGCACTACGACTGATGTGATTGGCCACACTAGGCACACCTTTTATTTTTATTTTCATTCTTTCTAAGATAAATTTCAAATATCATTTTGATTCAATCACTAGTATTATGTGTTCTCATGTCGTTGTTAAGTTTTAGGTGCTAGTGCATGGTGCGGAAGAGAAGCACCAATTACAGGGAGTCTACTCCTAGTAGCTCTAGATTTAGCTTAGAGGACTTGTGGCATAAAGCACGGGAGTACATAGATAGTGGAATATCTTGTTCCAACTCCAACACTACAAGCAACTCAACCCAAACCAACAGAAATGGGTGACACATAAGCAAAAGAGAAGACCATCTGGGAGAAGATCAAGGCATCTTCTGTTATAGCATAGTTGAGCCCAATTAAAAGGTAGGTTGTTAATGTGGGTAGATACAAGATAGATCCTAGTATGGTGGCGCTAGTTAAGACACTTTTATTCTATGGTCATAGTATGGAGGACCCGATGATGCACATCAGCAATTTTGTAGAAAGCTACAACATGGTGAAGATTGACAAAGTTCCCGCAAATGTAATCTATCTAAAGTTGTTCCCCTCCTCATTGACTAACAATGCAAAATTGTGGTGTCTGAAACCTACATCCAGAGTCAATAGAAATATGGGATCATATGATAGACGTCTTCTTTTAGCGTTACTTTCTAGCCCAGAAGACAAATGAGTTGGTTAGGAATATATACAATTTTAAGCAGCGGGTGGAAGAATCATATTCAGAAGCATGGGAAAGGTTCCAGAACATGTTGAGGAAGGTTCCTCATCATGGCATTGATCTGTATGGCCAAGTGAAGACTTTCTACTATGGATTGCATAATGTAGAAAGAACCACATTAGATAGCATAGGATCTAGATTTTTCGTCAACAAGAAGTGATCTAGGTGTCATGATATTTTGAATAATATGGCTAAAAATTAGTCATGGGGAGATTAAAGAGAAGTCTCAACATCAGCTAAAAGCATCGAGGAGTCTAAAGTCATAGCATCATTGAATGAGAAGCTAGATTGCCTCACAAGGAAGCTTGATCGGAAATTTGACACCTCGTCTAGAGGTGAAGAGTAGGATTGCAAGTACCTACATCAGAAATATCAGTAGGACAGGGGCTCCAGTAAGATAGACATGATTGAAGACATGCTAGGCAAGCTAGTGAGTCAGAATGAGACCTTACGGGACCATACAAAATGGGTGTAGGAAATGTTGGGTTTTAGGGGAGGCAGAGAAGGCATCGAAAACAAAAAAATTTCTCCCCAAACCTAGAACAAGGAAATGTGTCAACGTCTGTACAATAGGAAAGGATGGTTTGTGGAATCATACCTTGTCCCGAGGCTTGCTCGGCGACAATACCTCATGGCTTGCACGGTCTTCACCACCGGTCTTGGACGGTGTCTGTGCAGCTCCTAGTCACACCGGGACTGACGACTCCTGGTCTCACCGGGACTTTCGGGATTGACAGTTGTCCTCTGAGCGGTAGAAATCTCCCACCTCTGAAGTAGTCCACATAGACCACCTGGAACTCCAATCTCCTTGTCCCATAAGGAATTGGAAGGAGTCGCACCCTCCTGTCAGTGTACTTGTCACTATCACACTCTCCTGTTGCCACCAGTCGCTTTCTGTAGTTGTCTTTCCCTTGTTGTGCCTCCCTTATCGGGTAGCACTTGCTCGGGCTCTCTCTCAGTTACCAAAACCAGAGAGAACGACAACCTCAAAAAGCAATTGGTTGCACTGAGTTGTTCTTTGAGAAGCCCCCAATACCCCTATATATATAGGATGGTCATGGGACAGGGTTCTCTATCCCGGGAAATGTGGGACTAAAGCAGGAGTAGAAGGGTTCGAGATTTTCCACAAAAACAACCAACTCGCAACCTGGACCGATCGTTTCATTTCTGAAACGGTCGGTTGGGGACCTAAGTCGGTCGGTTGACACCTCAACTGATCGGTTGGGACCCATGAAACGGTCGGTTCACTTATGAACCGATCGGTTCATGGTCCTGATCAGTTCTCGATTGACTTTCCATCTTTTGTTTCTAATTGGTATCAAATACCAATCCTTGTTCCAATCAAATTGGGCAAGTGAAACGAAAACAAATTTCTCACCAATCCTACTTTCCCAACTTGCTCAATTGCACCAGTTGAACTGATCATTTCAACACTTGAAGCAATCATTTCATCCTGTCCATGAGTCGATCGACTCACCACCTGAGCCGATCGGTTCACCAATCTGAGCCGATCGGTTCATCACATGAGTCGATCGGTTGGGAGTGTAGATTGTGCAGAAATAGTCAATTGCAGTTTCAATCAATCTGATACTCCAATCAATATGTCCAACACCTTGAACATTATGATATTGAACTATCAATTAATTGAGTGTTTAATTGAACTACTAAACTCCTTTAGTAATCAATCTAAACATTGTTTGTGGACAAAACTCCTCTTCTAGGTTAAATCCTATGTGTGTGACCCTGCAAGTCCATTTCACGTTGGCAGTGAAAGTCCATAACACTTATGACTTCACAAGCAAAAAGTGGTGCCTAGTCACACATCAGTGCTACCCAAGTGAAATAGAAAGTTCGAGAACAACTTTTAATCCTACAATCCGTGAATGGTGTTACAGTGAATGTATAATTCCTTTGTCACTAATATCCCGAATGAACTCAAGGCATGGAACAGTCATCCTGTCAACGTTCATTCACTTTCTTGATCTCAGAGTAGATTGGAAGAGATATGTATGACATCAATATCACATTCTGATTCACACATGCGTGCACGCCTTTCTCAATCCTACTCATCAAGTGGCCATGGATATCATACTCCCTCAGGAGGGACAAATCCCATATCTATCATTCACCCCTCAAAAGCCCCATGTGTCAAAGCCACCCAATCATCACCTTTATAACAACCCATGTTTCAGGACTGCGTTTGATGATTTCAAAGTGTACCCAACGACATGTGTTGAGTGCAGTGATTTTAGGTCAAAGAATCACACTCACCACCATCACTGTCAGTACTGATTGTGACTACCATGTCATGGTTCCATGTGTCAAACTCACGGTGGGTCTGTCTGGTACACTTGTTCTCTAACAAGTACCTATGTGTTTGGTTTGATATCTCTATATCATGACTAATGAGATTTTTTCATCAACCAACACCACAATCTAGTCTTGTGTGTCATTGATGTCTATCTACCTTCCACAATGACATCTGACTAGGGACATAACAAGAATGTACAAACTCTTAGCATCTGTATGATCTCATCATTCAGGTCCTCAACCTGAAGGCATACGTCATTGAGTACTGCCATTCTCTAGACATTCAATCTGTTCTATCACTATCTCATATGACTGAACTAGAAAGAATTGGAAGCTTGCCTTTGATGTTTATCAAATCAATCTTAATGTATCCCACCAATCATCCCATGATTGGCTCTTAGGGCATACATACCAAAAGACTCCCACTTGCACTGCGAGCCAATCACCCTTGAATCATATTCATAGTGATCTTCAAACATGTCCCACATGTTACTGTGCTCTAGTGCAAACATAGTGAGTTATGGCAACACCTTGCCAAAGTCAGTATCAATTGCATGTCTCTCATCTCTTCGTTGTACGTCACACGTATGAGATGGAGTTTTCATAATATGCGATCTAGTATTCCTTTGCTAACCTTTAGCCACATTGCATGATCAAGGATTCCATACTTGTCATCAATGAGTGGAATATCTATAAATTCATCTCATGAACTTCCAGATCCATATAGTATCTATTACTGTTCTCTAACACATAGATACTCGGCATTTCCTTTTTTTAAATGGTTTTATTGGAACACTTCCAATTATCAACAAACTTTCACTTTTATATATCCCATATATATTTTGCGATTAATTTTTCTGTCCTTTCAGAAGTTCACATCAATGTAACTCTTTACATTGAACTCTTCCTTATCTCCATAGAACTAGTATTTCTCAAGTACTTATCAAGTTCTCATGGTATTCCAGTAACCCTTACTGGAAGTAGACAGACATCCACTCGTCATGTCCCACATACGAGTTATCAGGATGAGCACATCATATTGCCATGTCCTACATACAAGATGATGAATGCATTTTGTTCTTGCCATGTCGATACATGCAAGATGATGGGATGATTACATACATGATAGATCCATATCTATTCTTAGTGTTCCCATTCTTCATAAGAATTGGACACTTGGCCTTGGGATACTAACTCCATGTAACATGGACAAGTTTTCTCCCATTGAATCTGTGCATACTGAACCCTTCAGTACAGATTGCCAATGTATGCTTTCTCTTTTCAGGTCAAGAGGTTTTCGAGAACTATTTCTATAGATCTCTATTCCTATCACATAGGAAACATCTCTATCTTCCTGAAAGATAATTTCCACTTTTGGATTTCCATTCTAGAACATTTCCATTTCATATCAACATGTGGAATGTGAATACGCTCCCACTAAATCACATATCCCTTCTTTATCTTTGACATGTCAGTCAAACCCTTTGACTATATCATCAAAGTAAAGATCCAATTCTGAGTTGCTTGTACTCAATCAATCACATTGATTAGTCCATTGTAACTTATAGACTTCATTTGTATTAGTGGATTCATAAACCTTATAGGTTGTGTCACGTACACATCCTTGTTTTATTCCTCATAGGAATGCATTTTTAGTATCCATATGCCAAATGTCTTAGTCATTAAGTTTCAATCAACAAGAATCATCCTTCTCAAATGTTATCCATGTGCCTTAACACTTAAGATTCATTTGCACTTATGGATTTCATCCAATGGGTGCTACCATCAAGGTCATACCTTATGGTCCACATGGATGTCATTTAGGATGTAATGGTCATAAACCATAACTCAAAATTCGGTTCCTCATATTCATCTAGATAGTTGACTCATCACATGAACAACTCATCATATAGATAATTGAGGTGTATATGTTAAGGATATAAGAATTCAAAACCCTTGTGATTCTTAATTTCTTTTATTAGTGTGGGGTATTCATTTATTTAAGAAGAATTTAGTTATTTGATAATCATTCTCTAACTCCTTAGAGTATGATTCCTTCTTGATTTAGACATCACCATGCCTTAATCATGAGTTCGCTATGATACACTATCATAATCACTCGTAAGGATCTCAAACATTTGGTCCAAGTATTTCATTCATTGATCTCATCAAGAATTAACACTTTACCAAATTTGCACTTCATCTATGATAATCTTGAACACTTCAAGATATTCATATTGGTATTTCTCTAAACACCATTTGAAGTATTAGCATTTGTTCCAATAGGTATGTAAATACATCACATGTATTATACCTAATAGGATAATCATTCTCCCACTACCATTAGTGAAGATTGATTAATCATGTCCAAGATATTCATGTCTCTTACTGGTTCTCTAACCAAAAGAGTCTAGATTTATCCATCACATGGAAACTAGAAATGAATTTATCATGATTGATGCTAATTTGATTGTTTGAGTTATCTATAACTTTTAGGTATCATTTTATCTTATGCATATCAAATACCACAAGATAAACAAGGCATTGCCACAAAGATCATATCTTTAGAAATTGAAACATCTCTTTATTGATTGCCATCATTGTCATACAATATGCAAAAATAAAGTGTTTCTATCTATTGGAAAATATGAAATAGCAGTTCATAACTGTATTACATGCCTTATAGGCTGAAAATAAACTAAAGTACTCCTATCTATGGCGGCAACACTTGCCCCAAGCATTGAGTGCTTTACACTTTACATCTTGGTATCATATACCTCAAAAGTGTTACAAGTTTACTTTCATGACACCTTTAAGTGGAGACATCAGCCGCCTCCTTCTTCTTTTGTTCTTCCAGATAGAGAGGACAATTCCTTTTCCAATGTCCTGGCTTTTGACAATGGTGGCAATTGCCTTTCTTGGTCATGCCTCCCTTGGCCTTGAGAGTTGAAGATGACTTGGGCTCTTGGCTAGCATCAGAACCTTTCTTAGCTTTGCCCTTGCCCTTGCGCTTGGACTTGCCTTTCTTGCTTGTGATCACCATCACAGACTTAGTCTTGTCCTTCTTCATCTGTATCTCGTCTGTCCTCAACATGCCCAACAACTCTGACAGTGGCCTATCAAAGTTGTTCATGTTGTAGTTCATCACAAACTGACTGTAGGATTCTGGCAACGATTGCAGTATCACGTCAGTAGCCAACTCTTGGCTCAGTGGAAATCCCAGTCTTGTCAGGTTCTCCACATACCCAATCATCTTGAGTGTGTGAGGACCAACTGGATCTCCTTCTGTCATGACGCACTTGAACAGTGCCCTTGAGACATTATATCTCTCTTGTCGTGCTTGATCTTCATACATGTTCCTGAGATGCTGAATCATCTCAATGACACCCATGTTCTCATGTTGTCTCTGCAACTCGTGGTTCATAGAGCACAACATTAAGCACTTTGCATCAATTTCATCATCAGAATGCTTCTTGTAAGCATCCCTTTCTGCCTTTGGTGCATTAGGAGCAGGTTCCTCAGGAATTGGAGTATCCAGGACATAGAGCTTTCGCTCTTGAGTGAGAACAATTCTCAATGTCCTATACCAGTCATGGAAGTTTGTCCCATTTAGCTTGTCCTTTTCAAGGACCGATCGCAAAGAAAAGTGATTGTTATTTGTTGTCATTTGTACTATAAAAGGAAATATACAATTTTAGTCCAAAAACTCATTTTTTTGACTTATTTGATTGATTTAAAAAATGATGATATAATTAGGCCTTTAATTAATTATCGCTCCCACTATTTTACTTCAAATTGATAGCCCTCACCATCAATTCGGAAGATTGCAGCGTACAACCTTCTAGTGGGCAAGATCCTGAAATCCTCTAAGTCATGGACCAACTAGGGTTGTCACCCACAACTTAGATCTCTCAAGTAGGCAACTCTTGCCAATTGCATCATATGCAACTCTTGATAAGATGTCATATGCAACTCCTTGCCATGATCACCTCCATGCCTCAAGGTACTAGATCCCATCTAGATCACCTTGTTAAGTCCGACCCAAAGCAAACACGATGAATATGTACCCTGCTAGGGAAGACCCACACATTCATCCTTCACGCTTCCACGAGATAGACGGTGCACCACGCTAGGGCATGCCCCACTTGGTCGATCAAGATTTTCACGTGTGTCTCATTTGGAAGGCATCTAAAACTTAATATTTAATGAGGGATTTGGTTTTTATATACATATACATATCCAATCACCACAATACATAGTATGTATCATATACATGCTATATCCCACAGAAAACATGCAAAATGATAAAAGTGATGATTATGGCCATCCTAATGTGATTCCTAGAGCCAAGAGGAATAACGGTCATCTAGGTCTACATCACATGCAACTTGTACAAGATGAACTATGTGCTTTGCCTTTCTGGGTTTGATCAACTCATCACATGAATGATCGGCTCGCCATCAGACTGGTCGGCTGGGTGCCACCAGCCGATCGGTTGGCTCCTCCAACCGATCAGTTTTCCTGGTCGTCGTGCATCTCATCATGGCCGCCACCTGCTCGTCTCGCTCCTCAAATCGGTCATCAACTGATCGGCTCACTCCTTGAACCGATCGTCTTGAACGTCAACCGATCAGTTCACGCCTTGAACCGATCGTCTCAGCTGTCGTCAGAAAGTCCTCCGTTCTTTGACATAACAGGAAATAAAATTCTATCCTATTTTACATTTTAAAAGGGAGAAACATCGAGTTACATTTGAGGGGAGCAAAGGTAGGAAAGAAATATTGAATTATTTCGAGTTACATCAGGAATAGGAGAAAGGGAATCAGTGCACAGACCGAGATGCAAGCAACCACATACAACCATACACAGATAGGGTTTATTGGCCATAACCATGCTATACATCCACCACAAAACTCATTTAAGGGCGACGTGTATCGAGTGCATTCATATTACATATCATATATGTATATTGGGATTTGTGGATTTAGGATTGGACATGCATAAAGCCAATTTTATTCCATCGTATGCAATAAATAAAGGCGACAAACCAAAATCGATCATATCGATAATCCTAAAGTATAGAGCATTTGACGTGGATTTGATACCACTGTTGGGTTTTAGGGGAGGCAGAGAAGGCAGCGGAAACAAAAAAAAAATCTCCCCAAACCCAGAACAAGGAAATGCATCAACGTCTATACAATAGGAAAGGATGGTTTGTGGAATCATACCTTGTCTCGAGGCTTGCTCGGCGACAATACCTCGCGGCTTGCGCGATCTTCACCTCCGGTCTTGGACGGTGTCTATGCAGCTCCTGGTCACACTGGGACTGACGACTCCTGGTCTCACCGGGACTGTCAGGATTGACAACTGTCCTCCGAGCGGCAGAAATCTCCCACCTCTGAAGTAGTCCACACGGACCACCTGGAACTCCAATCTCCTTGTCCCACAAGGAATTGGAAGGAGTCGCACCCTCCTATCAGTGTACTAGTCACTAACACACTCTCCTGCTGCCCCCATTTGCTTTCTACAGTTGTCTTTCCCTTGTTGTGCCTCCCTTATCGGGTAGCACTTGCTCGGGCTCTCTCTTGGTTGCCAAAACCAGAGAGAACGACAACTTCACAGAGCAACTGGTTGCACTGAGTTGTTCTTTGAGAAGCCCCCAATACCCCTATATATATAGGAGGGTCATGGGACAGGGTTCTCTATCCCGGGCAATGTGGGACTAAAGCAGGAGTACAAGGGTTCGAGATTTTCCACAAAAACAACCAACTCGCAACCTGAACCGATCGTTTCATTTCTGAAACGGTCGGTTGGGGACCTGAGCCAGTCGGTTGACACCTCAACCGATCAGTTGGGACCCATGAAACGGTCGGTTCACTTATGAACCGATCGGTTCATGGTCCTGATCAATTCCCGATTTACTTTCCATCTTTTGTTTCTAATTGGTATCAAATACCAATCCTTGTTCCAATCAAATTGGGCAAGTGAAATGAAAGGAAATTTCTCATCAATCCTACTTTCCCAACTTGCTCGATTGCACCAGTTGAACCGATTGTTTCAACACTTGAAGCAATCATTTCATCCTGTCCATGAGCCGATCGACTCACCACCTGAGCCGATCGGTTCACCAAGCTGAGCCGATCAGTTCATCACATGAGCCGATCGGTTGGGAGTGCAGAAATAGTCCATTGCAGTTTCAATCAATCTGATACTCCAATCAATATGTCCAACACCTTGAACATTATGATATTGAACTATCAATTAATTGAGTGTTTAATTGAACTACTAAACTCCTTTAGTAATCAATCTAAACATTGTTAATGGACAAAACTCCTCTTCCAGGTTAAATCCTATGTGTGTGACCCTACAGGTCCATTTCACGTTGGTAGTGAAAGTCCATAACACTTATGACTTCACAAGTAAAGAGTGGTGCCTAGTCACACATCAGTGCTACCCAAGTGAAATAGAAAGTTGGAGAACAACTTTCAATCCTACAATCTGTGAATGGTGTTACAGTGAATGTATACTTCCTTTGTCACTGATATCCAGAATGAACTCGAGGTATGGAACAGTCATCCTGTCAACGTTCATTCACTTTCTTGATCTCAGAGTAGATTGGAAGAGATATGTATGACATCAATATCACATACTGATTCACACATGCGTGCACGCCTTTCTCAATCCTACTCATCAAGTGGCCATGGATATCATACTCCCTCAGGAGGGGCAAATCCCATATCTATCACTCACCCCTCAAAAGCCCCATGTGTCAAAGCCACCCAATCATCACCTTTATAAGAACCCATGTTTCAGGACTGCATTTGATGATGTCAAAGTGTGCCCAACGACATGTGTTGAGTGCAGTGATTTCAGGTCAAACAATCACACTCACCACCATCACTGTCAGTACTGACTGTGACTACCATGTCATGGTTCCATGTGTCAAACTCACGATGGGTTTGTCTGGTACACTTGTTCTCTAACAAGTACCTATGTGTTTGGTTTGATATCTCTATATCATGACTAATGAGATTCTGTCATCAACCAACACCACAATCTAGTCTTGTGTGTCATTGCTATCTATCTACCTTCCACAATGACATCCGACTAGGGACATAACAAGAATGTACAAACTCTTAGCATCTGTATGATCTCATCGTTCAGGTCCTCAACCTGAAAGCATACGTCATTGAGTATTGCCATTCTCTAGACATTCAATATGTTCTATCACTATCTCATATGACTGAACCAGAAAGAATTGGAAGGTTGCCTTTGATGTTTATCAAATCAATCTTAATGTATCCCACCAATCATCCCATGATTGGCTCTCAGGGCATACATACCAACAGGAAAATCATGAGGCACAGATATGGAGCATCCAAAATCAAATTTCTTAGCTAGCAGTAGAGGTGGCCTCCTTAAAGAAGCCCATTCAGCAAGAATTTCCTGGGGATGCGGAGACATCTCATCAATATCACCAAGTGCAATTTGTCTCTGTTCTCAAGAAGCCAGAACATATCACTAAGGAGTCACCTGAGCAGCACATTCTTGAGTAAGATTGGGTGTATGTACCAAAAGTCCCATTCCCCTATAGGCTATATGGATTACCATGAGGATGTAGAATGCTAGATAAGGTAATTCAAAGTTCCATTATTGACATGTCCACATCTCCAAATTTAGAAAAGGTTCCTATGCAAGTAGAGCAGGTGAAGGTTCTACTCCATAATGGAACACTCACAGTCAATAAGGAGGCATCCAAAAGTTAGGAGAAGCAGCCACAGGACATTCCTTCCATAGGAAATGTGCCATATTCTATCCCAGAAGGTTGCGTTGAATCAAGCTTAGGGGAGGAGACTCCTAATGTGCCATATATTCCACCACACAAGTGTATACAGAAACCACATGTTCTATTCTCGTATAGTCTGAAGCTGATAAAAGAGGAAGGGAAATTTAAGAAGTTCCTAGACATCATTCAGAAGCTCCACATCAATATTCCATTATGGAGGCAATAGAACGAATTCATGTATATGGAAGAGTCTTGAAGGATGTCATTAATAAGAAAAGACAGATCAAAGATACATATGTTTTGTGTGTTGATGAAGTGGTGAGTTCCATAATCCAAGGAAGGCTTCCAAGGAAAAGAAAAGATCCAGGATTTTTTTACATCCCTTGTTACATAGGCAACCAACATTTCCAGCAAGCATAGTGTGACTCTAGGGTGAGCATAAATTTCATGCCTCTTGTTACTTTTTGAAAGTTGGGATTGAAGAAGTCGACAAAAACATCCATGACAATCGAGTTGGCAGACGGATCAATTGTGAGTCCGTATGGGATATGCAAGGATGTTCTAGTCAAAGTTGACAAATTCATCTTTCATATTGATTTTTTGGTCTTGGATATGCCCCATATATGAGGATCAGAGATGTTGTTAGGAAGGTTGTTCCAAGCTACGGATGATGTGGTCACTGCCATTGGTAGAGGCTACTTGACACTCGGGATAGATAAAGATAGAGTGGAGTTCAGACTTGTAGATGAATCTTCATAACCATATGTCAACCCAGGATGAAGAAAACTCATCTCGTCGAGCTGATGACGTAAAATAAGGGCTTTTTTGGGAGGTTACCCAACCATCAATTTTCATTCTTTACATTCAATTTTGTAGTCTTGTAGCTTTCTTTTTCATGTTAGATTTTTGTTGATGTAAAAAGGTACCTTGATGCTCTTGTTTGGTTTGCAGGAATACTCAAAGTCGATACTACTAACTCCTTATCAGGTAAAAGTCTACAGAAAGCCGATACAACTGACACCAAAGTCGGTATTATCAACTTTTCTTAGAAAAATCATTGGACTCCTGGAACAAAGTCGATACTACCAACACCAAAGTTGTTACTATAGCCTTTTGTCAACAAAGATTTATAAAGTTTCAAAAAAAGGTTGTAGATACCACAGACACGCATGTCGGTGGCACTGACTCTTAAAGTTTGAAGAAGGATAAAGAATGTCATATCTTGATACCAAAAAGACACAAATTGTTGGCACCAACAAGAGGGATATAGGCTATCATAACTTGATCCAATGAGCCACCAATCATCCATCACCACCACCCTACATAGAAACCGGTACCCATGTTCCACCTCTATGTTTGTTTTTGACTATGAGTACATAGTCAAGTTCAATCTTAGGGGGTGTTGGAATGGCTTTATCTTTTTAGCTTTTATTTTTCCAAGTTTTAGGATCCATAATCTATGTAGTGTAATAGTGGACCTTAATTCATGATTCCTGTCATTGCCATGTGCTTTGGTGTGTTTGAAATGGAAACTAAAATTAAAATGGAAAAAAACCAGCTTTGTTGCCAATTCCTTGAGTTGCACCACCTAGAGGAAGTGTATGGGCTTGTCAACTTAAGGATATTTGATATGAATGGACATTTTAATTATTAATGTAATGTGGATGAAGATGGGTTTGATCCTGAACTGATCAAACAATCAACAAGATCTTAAATTGAAATTTAAGAAAGAAATCCTAAGGTTACCATGTACACAAGTCACTAGAGATGGACATATCATATTGCATGAAAGGCATTGTATCTTAATTATGTGATTCCATCCATTTTCTATTCATTTTGACCCACCACCTCAAGATGATCAAGTAGCCTGAATTATTTCCTTTTGATTGCATCACATGGCATAATATGTGACATGATAGTTAGTTTCTCTTTTATTTGCATTAGTTACAAAATGAAAAAAGAAAAAAAGTTATACATAAAAAAATTGTGCATACCATCTAGTTGCATAACAATTACATGTAGATTTCATGCATTTTTCATCTTTCACTTTTACATCATATGGTTATATGGTTTTCCTCTAAAATAAGAAGTACAAGGATACACATCCCTGCCCACATAAAAAGAAGAAAAAAATGAATGAAATATGTTAGTGAAGCCCAAGCATAATTTTCCATCATTCTAAAATAGGAACAATGACAAAAAAATGTTTTAAAATAAAGGGGGAGAAAGGATTCCCTAAACTCTTCATAAAGAGATAGAAACATACACATGATGTATTCTCTTCTTTACTTCATTCTCATCATTTGATGAGAATTCTAATAACTGCATCATTCCACCCATAATATTAGGCATTAGGATTCATGCATTTCTCATTTTCTTCACCATATGGTTCATCATGTTTTATTTTTTCATAAATAATTTGGATTCTACTTGTGATTCTTCTTTAGTCTTTGTAGGTCACTTAAATGATTATTCTCCTCATTCATTCTTATAAGGAGAACTGCTTCCAAGTAGTTGGTAGTTAGGAAAGAGTAGTGTAGATAAGTAATCACATGATGCACCAAGAGAATGTCTGATTGACTATAATATTAACTACTCTATTTATAGTGTTTCATTGATCTAAGGGCGTACATCTTTTATGGATATTTTTGGTCACTTGAGAGTAGTTGATTGTTCAGTGGTTAGTGAAGGTCGGTTTGGGACCGCCAGGTGGGGGTATTTTAGAAAAGAAATTCATATTCTATGTGTTGTTACTTACTTGTTTCAAATAGATTTGAGGTTTTGTTGCTCGAGGGCGAGCAACATTTAAGCTTAGGGGATCTTGATGCGCCGAATAATTTTCATTTTCATAGGCTACTTATTATTGATTTTTGTACACTTATTTTTCATTTTCATATTGATTTGTGCATTATCTAGTATCATTAGCATGTGATACTTAATTGCATCAAATAAATGTAATTTTAGTGTTATCGAATTAATATTATTTAAGAGCTTATGTTAGGTTTTTGTGGATTTTAGGTAAATTTACAAGACTCTGCATAGTTCGGTACTATCAAATTTGTCGTAGGTGGTAAATATGAAAATTAAGAAGACTCAATAGTAGCAACCCAGAAGTCGATACTACTGACAACCTTATAGGGAAAATTCAAAATTTTGTGAGAAATCTCAGTATTACCAAACCTCAAGCTCAATAATACTAACAGATTCCCAGGAGACCACAACTATCGAAGGCATCGATAGTACCAACACGTTGGGATCAAGAAGATCTAAAAATCAAGTTTAATCTAACGGCTGGTAATAAATGACATCCTAAGTCACTTCTATGACTTAGGGAGTTTTTGGTCAGACCTAATTTTCTCATTCTAGTCCATTGGATGGTAGTTGAGAGCAAGGAGAGGAGAAAGCAGAGAAGAATCTCACATTCTAGGAGATTTGGGCACCTCCAGTGGACGGATTGGCAGTCGGAAGGTAACAAATCGTCATGTTCGTCAAAGAGAATCATTTGGGCCATCTTCTCCAAGGGTTCTTTTAGTTTTTTAAATGTTTCCCACATTTTTCTTTTCCTCTCCTATGTGCTTGAGAATGGAAACCATGCAGGGATAAACTATTGTTCCTTAGGACCTGGGAGTAGCCTAAGTATGCATTGTAATTGACTTTTATACATTAATATATCAATTTATCTTAATATTTGGACTTGATTCTATGAAATTATCATGAAATATCCATGCTTGATCACCATAGGTAGTTAATTAGACCTTTAATTGCTTTGAAAATTAGAATTAATGGTTGTAAAATTCATATAAATACATGTATTATATCGCTCTTTGAGAAAGGTGACTTACGAATGTGAAGAGATTACCCAGATTTTTCGATAAAGCACCTAACTAATAACACAATCGATATGAGAGTGGGATTGGTATTAGATTAGGTAGTGGATTACGGCATGGAAGCAGAAAATTCTTGCTACAAGTCTCTTAGTCTAGGGTTAGGAGAAATATTTATTAATGTTAAGATGTTAATTGCAATGTAACTGAGGTGAAACCATAATCCTAAGGAATTCAATTCAATTGATATCAACAACTAGTACTTTTAGATTTGTTTTTTGCTTTAGATAATTAAACCTTTAATCAAGTTTTCATTGGCCTAGCTGATCGCATTATAGTTAGCAGTAGTTTCTGGATTAACATTTCCCTGAATTTGACATATGGGCCTTTTAAGGCCTATATTACATTACACTTGTGTTTGATGTGTATTTTAGTCATATCATTAATATCTTTTATGAACATTTTTTTAGTTCAAAGCGGTTATTTGTTCAATGGTTTGTAAGGGTCAGTTTTGGACCTGCAGGTGGGGGTAATTGAGAAACATAGTTCATAGGATTTTTCCTCTTGCTGACTCTTACAAAAAGTTTCAAAGGTAGCGTTAATCGAGTGCAAGCAACATTCAATCTTAGAGGTTTTGATGCATTGATTTTTAGTCACTTTTAACATGCTATTTCCCATGCATTTATTGCTTGTTTGTCCATTTAGAGATTTTTATATAGTGTCATGAATAATTATCGCATTAGTTATTAAGTACTTCTACTGAATCATGCTAAATTACCATTTATAATTCAAACTTATGTTATTGGTCCTTTTTTTCAAGTAAATGAGCACTTACATGATAGATCAGTGCTACCAAAAAGTATGTCAGTGGTACTGTCATGACATGGAGTTTCAATAGGGAAATCAACAAATCTTGATGCTACCGAGAACATTCTCCGTACTCTAAGTATGCAGTCAATGCTACCAAAATATACTTGTCAATTTTAGCAACTCACCAACTAGGGAGAATCAAAATTTGAGCTTAATTGTATCGGTCTCACCGGCGAGCTTGTCGGTGGTACCGACTTCAGTAGACAATTTACATCAAAACTCACAGAAAGCAACTCGGTGCTATTGACATGTGTATATGTGGTAGAAACATAGTTCAAGGGTTTCAAGTCATCCAATAACCGGATGCCACTGACACCCTATTAGTGGTACCAACTCTTCACAATTAGTGAAGATCTAAGATGAAGCCAGATCCAAGGTATGTGACTTAATAACGGCCAAAGCCTCACTTATGACCCAAGGAGAGTGTGTGCAAAAAGAGGAATTATGTTCTATCACGTTGCAACAGAGAACGAATCTGAGAGAGGAGGAGATGAAGGATATAGCCAAGGACTGTATGCTTTGGGCACTTTCAGAGGGAAGATTTACGGCTAGAACATTTCAGGGCTAAACCCCATATTATTTAGGGCATGGGAGTAGCCCAATATTTCTTTGTATTTGAATGTTATGAATAGATAACTTATTTCCTATATATTGGACGTGAATTTATGATACCTTATCGAATTTGTTTATGCTTGAACACCATAATAAAGGTAATTTACCGCAAATTGCTTTGTGAGAATGATGAGGGGTTGGATAAATCTTAGATTCACACAACCTATGTCACACCTTCAGAGAGGGCTTACAGCTGTGAAAGAACAACCTTGAGGTCTTAATAATGCACCTAAATAATTCCTAAACCTCAATGGGAGTGGGGTTTGTTTTAGTTTAGGTAGTGTATTACACTGCAGGAGTGGGAAATACTTTCTATATGTCTTTAGTCCAAGGTTAAGGGGTACTAAATATTAATGAAATAGAATTTGAATTCAATGCATGTCATGGTGAAATGATATTCCTGAGGAATCCATCAATTCTTAATCACACTCATTTAATTTAGATTTAATTTGTTGCTCTTAGTTATAAAACAACCAATCAACCATTTTACTAAGCCTATTTGATTAGGTTTCAGTTAGTAGTAGTAGTATTTGGTGAACATTTCCTTGAGTTAACACTAGGGCCTCATAGGCCTTATTGGACGATGTGTGCACTTGTATTTTAGACACATAGTTTCAGCATGTCAGTTGACTTTATCAAATTTTACATTGTTCCTATTAGTGACCTTCCAAAGACATGGTAGATGTTATAATGAACCCATACTAAGGTCTAAAATGCTATAAAATATGTCTCTATCCTATTAAAATCATATGGGGATGTATATTTAGACATTTGCATGAAATATTGATGTGATTTGATCATTTTATCTTGAAGATTGCTTTTTACTAAAAATAGGAATTTAGGCATATGACACCCAATTAATTCAGAGTAAAAGCAATTAGTTGATACCAAAAACAGATTATGTATTGGAATTATTCTAAATCATCTCAAGTGATAAAATGTTAACTAAATGTCGATAAAGGGTTAAGACTTAAATTGGGAGCAAGCTTCAACAGCCCTCATGGAATCTACAGACACGAGAGCACTTTTTTATCCTAATAAGGCCCAACTACATCTTGTACCCCCACAAGATCTCTATAATATTCCTTTATTTATTATCTTCTCTTATTTTGTCCCTTTAAAAACATTGCACATACTCAAACATGACGAGATGCACATATAGGAATATCCAACCTCCAAAACCTATAATTTGCATATTCAATGACATTGGCTTTGATATAACCATTTATATTAACTACCTCCTAGGTTTCCTATAAGTGAATATTAGGATTTTTATTCCCACAAAGATGAAGCCAAGAAATACCCATACAACTACTTAATATTTTTGCATTAGTCTACACCATTTAACATTTTCTTCAACTACTAGTCAGTTGTAGAAGCCTACAACCAAGTTACATCAGCTCTTGTATTTGCCCGAGATTTCTCTTTAAGATAAATATCCTTAACACTTCTGTATGTAAGGAGTGGGACCTGAGAGGGGATCCACTCCCTACTTAATTTGAGGAATAAACCATCTATCCAAGCATACTAATAAGCATGCCAAAATTGGTGTAAATTTTTCATTTCTCAAATAGTGGCATTAAAAAGACCAAAGTATTTCAGCAAAATAAATTTTAATGATTGGATTCAATTTATCAAAGTTACATAATATTCTCCCATAAAGGGCTTACATGAAAGTGACTACATCAGGATCTAAGTAGAGAAATATCTAGCTATCTCAAGTCTATCTCCCATTAAGAGTCATCTCCATGAGCTGGTTCCATGTCTACATGTCTTGTCCTCTGTGTCCTACATCTAGGATTGGAAGCATACCCCAGAAGAGAAAATAAAAAAATAAATTATCAGCATACAAATCGGTATGAGCATATTAATTGGGATTGAGAAATATAATGAATAAAGGAACATTAAATGTAATAAGGCTTTCCATAGAAGAGGAAAGTACCACCCAAGTGGGTACCAGAGAATATGAATTTTGAAAGATGATATTCAAGATTTACACTTGCCATTAAATATAAAAACGTATGCCATAAAAACACACACAAATGTATTAGGGCACAAAACCCATCATCAATAACCGGCCTGCATGTACGTGAGATAAACATAGCACTAGTACAATATAAATAAACAGTGGAGACTAAGGCTCACAATCTCAAAATTTGATACAGTAGGGCACACAACCAAACTTACAAATATATGAAGTGTGGGCACAAAACCTAGGTATGGGGCACACAACCTCCATTCTGAAAATATAACATGGGCACACAACCCAAAAACCAAAGTATCTACACAACTCTAGGGCTAGTGAATCACAAATCATGAAAAATGTAGAGGCAAGTAAAAGGGCAGTCAAATGAATGGAATTAATAAGATTATCATCCCATAAATGAACAAAATAAACATCCACCATGAAAGTGAGATAATATTTCATAGCCACAATTAGGGTTTCATCATGAAGACAAGTAAAATTTAGAGTCAACAAGAATGTCTAACCATGTAAAATGTTCATAAGATCAGAACCAACATAGAATCTTTCAAATGAAATAAATTCTTAGAAGAGAGAGAAATTGTGTAGGCTAATTTGTCCATGGAACCAAGAGAGACAAAAAGTGATTCATTGCTCGGTATGATAAATATGGATGACACATACATGTGTCCAAGGTCAAAACCCTAATTCCATCTCAATCCACAAGCAACCTATTAAAAGGCATATATGAGATTAGGATTAGGTTTACATTAATTGTATAAACCCTAAAAGTCACCTTTTATTATTAGTTTTTAGGTTATGAGAACTATGACATCTTGTAGATTACATTTTTGTGATCTCATATCATATTTTTCTGGCATGTAAATTATTAATTATGAATTTAGGAATATTAAACAATTAGGAAAATTGTTGGATAATTTGAATATTTATTGCATTCAGTTTTGGTGATATAATCAATATAATTGGATAGAGAATAATTCTATGATTCCAAAACATGCTTTTTTTAGCTACAAATAATTTGTTATTAATTTTGGAAATGTCAAAAATTCAGAGAATCTTGGAAATACATGTAATTTGCATTATTCATTCACTTTTAAGACCCTAGTTAGGTGGGCCTTGTAAGGAAATATGACATCAAGTAGGAAGTAGAAATAAAAACATTTACTGACATATTTCCCATTGACTAGTAGATCACGTCAATAACTATGCAATGGGAAGGATGGTTTCACGAAGATATATCTGGTCTTGGAGCAAGTCCAGCGACAATCCTCGTCGATGTAGATGTGCACTCTGTCTTGGATAGTGACTGTACAGCTCATAGTCACACTTGGACTCGTCTGACTACTCCTCCATGGACATCATACTTGGACAACTACTGTAGTGGTTCCTCAGATCTCGCCACAGACTGTGAGTTGACGTTCCCCTCCTAGCAGCAGCCAAAGGATTCCTTCCTCTAGAGTAGTCCACATGGACCAACTAGAACTCATGTCATCCTACAGGAATGGATAGGAAGGAGTTGTCCCTCCCGTTGGTGTACTAGTCACCAACATGCTCTCCCACAACAATGATCCTCAGTTGTTTCTCTCTTGTAGCTATCCCTCCCTAGTCAGGTAGGACTTATCTGGGCTCTCGTGGTTACCACAACCAGAGAGGGCAACAATTGTCAGAGCAAATGATTATCAATTGTCTATGTAGCAGGTACTCTAGTAAGCCCCCAGTACCCGTCTATATATAGGAGGGGTTAGGGTCAGGGTTCCGAGTCCCCATCCAATGCGGAACTAAAGAAGGAGTGGAAAGGGCAAGAAGATCTTGAATTTTCGTAACTTTTTTAGAAGTTTCATAACTTGCATGTGAAAAAATGGTCATCTCACCCAACGAGACGGTCGTATTGCATGTGAGACAGTCATTTCTCCCAGTGAGATGGTCATTTCGCCCAGTGAGATGGTCGTTTCGCTAAACAAAACGGTCATTTCACAGTTTCCAGATTTTGCACATATGTTGGCAATTCAATTTCAATTATTACTCAACTTGATGTCAGAACCAATCCTTTGTGTAATCGAATTGCACCCCCAAAATGGGCATTTGATGCATCTGAGACTGGTGTCTCACACCAGGCCAAACGGATGTTTGGTGCAACTGAGATGGGCATCTCGCAACCCAAGTCAGGTAGAATTCCAACCAATGTACAATACAATCATCCTGACACTCCAAATAACTTGAACAGATCATTTGGTAGTTTAGTCAGTTGATCTGTTGCATGAATTCAAATACCTAAACACTTTAATAATAAATTCAATTATCATTCAAGATCAAACTCCTCTTCTAGATGAGCTCCTATGTGTGTGATCCTATAGGTCCCATATCACGTTATCAGTGAATATCCATAACTAACTTATGACATCACAAGCAAAAAGTGGTGCCTAGTCACACATCATTGCTATCCAAGTGAAATGGAAAGTTGGGGAGCAACTTAAACCTACAATCTGTTTATGGTGTTACATTTTTTGTATAGTTCCTTTGTCACTGATATCCATATTAAACTAGAGGCATGGAGCAGTCATCGTCATTATTATTTATTCTTGTTCCTTGAACCAGAGCAGACTACATGAGATATATGTAAGCTCGGTATCATATATTAACTCACGTGTATGGTCATACTTTTATTAGTCTCTCTAATCAAGAGTCCATGGATATCATACTCCTATATGAGGGACAAATCCCATATCTATCACTCACAGTCATACCCCATGTGTCAAAGTCACCCAATCATAACCGTTATAACAACCCATATTTCAGGATTACATTTGATAATGTCAAATTGTGCCCAATGACATGTGATGAGTTTAGTGATTTCAGGTTTAAGAACCACAGCCACCACCATCAGTGTGAGAGCTGACTACGACTTCCATGATGATGGCTTCCATGTGTCAGTCTCGTGGTGGGTCTGTCTGATACATTATTATCTAACATGTATTTGTGTACTTGGTTTGATATTCCCATACCATGACTAATGAGATTTAGTCATCAACCAACTCACACTCTGATCTTATGTGTTATTGTTGTCTATCAACCTTCCATAATAACAACTGATCAGGGACATAATGAGAATATGTATATGTACTTTTAACATCTGTATCATCTCATCCACAAGGATAGTAACGTGAATACATATGTCATTGAGTAATATGATTCTCTAGACATTTATTATGTTATTCATTATCTCATAACTAAATATACAAAATAAATTGGAAGCTTGCATTTGTTATTAATCAAATCATTTATATGTCATGCCATTGCAATCATCATATGATTGGCTCCTTGGGCATACATACCAACAGACTCCCACTTGCACTTAGAGCCAATCACCCACAGATCTCATCCTAAGTGACCTAACATGACCACCACACTTCTGTTGCATAAGTGCTTTTATAGTGGGTTTAGCAATGTTTGCTTTAAGTTGATATTTGCAATTTTCTCATCTCTTCACTTTATGACTACTCATATGAGATGGAAGCGTCATAGTATGTTATCCTAGATTCCCAGCCTAACTAGTAGCTTCATTGTTGTCATCGATATTTCTATTGTGTCATCAATGGTTTGGAACCTCATACAAGTTCACCCATATGAACTTCTTGATCCATACATCATCCTCTATTGTTTTCATAAAATAGAGATACTCGGCTTCTTTTGTAGATTAGGACAACTGCCATTAGCTCAGAACCCTTTTTAGGTTACAGTTCACGTCTAATGTCAAACACTATTGCAATCATTTTGTCAGTTTGGAGGTTTGCATGGGTGTAACCCTTAACATTCAACTATTCCTTATTACCATAACCAAGGAACCAATCCTTTAAGTGCTTCACAAGCACATAAGGATGTTTATTCTGGCATTCTAGTGACTCTCACTGGTATCTGATATATACATTCTCGCCGTGTCCAATACATACGAGATTTCTAGGTAGGTATATATGTGTCCTCTCATCATGTCAATACATATGAGATGATTGGATATCCTCTCGTTATGTCCAATACATACGAGCTACTAGATATCTTCTCATCATATCCAATACATACAAGATAACGGGATAAGTACATAACATTGCATTCAAGATAGATCCAATGGCATCTATCCATGTGTCCATGTTCTTCATAAGAACCAGGACACTAGGCTCTTGAAAGTCTAACTCCATGGAACATGGACAAGTTTTCTCTTATTGAGTCTTGCATGTTGAACCCTTCAGTATCTTTCCAATGTATGTGCTCTTACTTAGGTCAAGAATCTTTCCATATCTATCTCTATAGACCTCAATCCCTGTCACATAGGATGCTTTTCCTAAACCCTTTATATAGAAGGTACTTTCCTTTCCAAGTTTTCGTATTTATAGGATAAGGACGTTATTCCCCATCATTATGTGGAATATCAATATGCTCCCACTAAATCTTTTGTAATCATAGATTCCATCTTCATTCCAACTCAAGTCAAACCCTTTGACTGACTTGTCAAATAGAATATTTCGACTCTGAGATGCTTGCTTCAATCCACATATTAACCTTTGTAGCTTATAAACTAATTGCATTAAAAGATTCATAAAACCATTAGGTTGTGTCACATACACATCCTTATAATTATTCCAATTAAGGAATGTAGTTTAACATCCATATGCCAAATCTCACAATATACTAAGTTGCAACAGCAAGCATGATCTAGATGGATTTAACCTTGGTATTTGGTGAAAGACTTCCTCACATTCAACACCTGGAACTAGTTTGAAAATATTTGCACCCAATTTACCCTTCCATGTTGGTCTTCTTAGAGAGACCCAAATGCACCCAATGGATTTTACCCCTTCAAGTGGATCCACCAATGTCATACCTTGTTGGTTTACATGGAGTCCATCATTGATCTTATGGCCTTCAGCCATTTCTCATATTCTGATTCCTCAATAGTTTCTAGGTATGTAGCTAACTCATCACTATGATCAACTTATCGCCTTCTTGAGTTATAAAATATTCTCAAACATTTCAAGTTCTACTTTTCCTCCCACCAATTCCTTTGGAACTAATTTCCATTTAGGAATTCAGCTATCCTATCAACAAACATTTTGTTGTCAGGTTGGAATATAAGTAGTATTCAACAAGATAACATTCATGCGATTTTTGGATAAAGTCATTTAAGAAACTATTTTCTTAAATAAGCCTTTAATCCTATAAAGACACGTCGGGACACTTCCCATGTCATATCTCATGTGGTGTCTTTTGAACCAATTTACACGGTACATTATTTTATTGTTAAGCATGTTCTCAAAAGAAATATCGGAAGATTAGCTAGATTTATTGATAATCACACCATGACTTAAAAGGGTGTGATACCTTCTTTCTGACATATTAGTATGTTTTAGATGGAGTTCAATGTGATACACTATCACGGCCTCTCCAGAGGGCCCTCAAACTCTTGGTTTAAAATATTTCAACATTGATCTCATCAATGTATCTTAATACTTTACCAAGTGAGTTACGTACTTCATTCATAATATCCTTCAACACTTCAAGAGATCCAAACTTGTATTTCATTAAATACAAATTTCAATATCTACTGATCGCATCAATAAATATGATGAGGTACTTATAACTACCTTTAGCATTCATTCCAAAAGGTCTATGTGCATCAATATGTAATAGTCCTAATGGAGTAGTAGATCTTCCACTACATCTAGTGAAGATGCTTTTGTCATATTTCACAACAAATAAGATATGCATGTCTTCTATTGGTTCAATAGACAAAAGAGTCTAGATAACCATCATATGGATTCTAGAAATGCATTTCTCATTTATGCGCTCTAGATGACAGTGCTATAGGTATTCATTGTTTGAGTTATCAAGTCATTCAGTATATGTGTCACATATTTGTCTTTACAACTATCAAGTATAGATTTAAAACATAGGGCATTGCCATAAAAGATCTTACCTTTTAAAATTAAACATAATGTCCTTGTCACACAATACATATGATGTCTTCATTAATGGCAAGTACATAATAGCAATTCACAAATTTATTATGTGCCCATGAATGACAGCTTCCAACTGTAAAGGCAGCAAACCTTGCTCCATACAGTTCTATCTTACTACTTTTCAACACCTGAAGTAGTGATCTCTATCTCCATCTTATTCTTAAGATCCTCTATGAAGAGGATAATTCCATTCCAATGTCCAAACAAGTGACAATGGTGGCACTTTATTTTCTTTATCCTTTAAGTGAAAAGGATAGATTCATTTTACACTAACCCTTCTCCATATATTGAGTGCAGAAGAATTGGACTTTTGCTTAGCCTATGAATGCTTCTTGGCCTTGCCTTTTCCCTAGGACTCACTTCCTCTAATCACCATCACATATTTGTCCTTCTTCTTCCTTGATTTGGCACCAACATGCCAAGCATTTGATAAACTGACTATATCATTCATGCAATACTTGCATAATCATATTCGTGGATAACTCTTGACCTAAGAGAAATCCCAGTCATTCCATATGTCCAATCATATTGAGCACATGGGGTTCTACTAGACCTCTCTTTTTCAGTTTGCACTCAACTAGTGCTTTTAGAGACATTATACCTTCTTACTTTACATGATTCTTAAGATGTGTTACCATCTTGAGAATGTTCATGTTGTCATGCAACTCATAGTTCATACAATAGAGCATCAAGTATTTAAATGTCTATGGCATCATTGGCATGCTTCCAATAAGCATCCATTTAGCCTTAGGAGCATTTGGAGGGGGTTCCTCTATCATTGGTCTATCAAGGACATAGATCTTTCACTCATTTATGAGAACATTTCTTAAAGTTCTTAACCAATTGTGAAACTTCATCCCATTTTGTCCTTCTTAAGGACTGGTCATAATTTGAATGTGTTTTTGTTTGACATTTGATTCTACAAAGAAATATTGCAACCTATTTCAAAACATTTTTTATTTGGTTTGATTTGATAAATTTCATGATATTAATTAGGTATTTAATCAACTATTGCTCCCACTATTTTATTCAAAATGAAAGCCCTCAATATCAATTTGGAATATTGTAGTGCATAAAATTCTAGTGGGCCAAGATTCATATTTCATCAAGTCATGAGTCAGCTTTTTCCGATCGCCCACAACCTAACTATTTAGGTAGACCATCATGCCAATTGCATCACATGCAACTCTTGGATAGATGATATGCACAACTCTTTCCCATGATCATATGTGTGTCCCTAGGCTTGGGCTCTCCAAGTCACCAGTTAAGCCTAACCCAATAGCCAATATGATAGATATGCACCATGCTTTGTGAAATCTACATATCTACCATCACACTTCCATGAGATAGATGGTGCACCATGCTTTGTGCAAATCTATGCTTGGTCGATCAAGCTTTTTATGTGTATTGCTAATGGAAGGCATCTTAGACTTAATATTTAAGTTGAGGGAGTTTGTTTATATAAATACATATACTTTATCTAATCACCACATATATAGTATGTATCATATACGTGCTATAACCACAAATGAGAACATGCAATAAATAAAACACACAAGCAATGGTTATGGCCATATTGATGTAATTCCTTGGAGCCATAAGGAATTACTACCACCTATAGTCTACATCATATGCAACCTATTGTCGGTGAGGATCTGTGCTCGAACCAATCCGGGTTGATCAGTTCAACTCTTGAACCGGTCGTCTCACCTCCTGGTCGCTCGGTACGGCTCTTCTAAAATAGTCATTTGGTTCTTAGGTCCAAGCACCGTCTGGACACCTCCAGCCAAATGGTTGGGTCACCATTTGATTAGTCTGTCCTCCTTTCATTTATCCTCCTTGGTCCTCCAGTTGATCGGATCATCTCACAAGCTGCTCATTTTGCCTCATGCAGATCGTCATCTCACATCAAAAAATAAATTAAAATTATCCTATTTCTTATTACATTATATATAGGGAAAACCTTGAGTTACATTCAAGGGGAAATAGGAATAAGAGCATTAATTTACATTTGAAAAGAAGAGAGAGGCTCAATACACAAACCGATTAACAATAGCAACAATAACCACAACCATGCACTCACAGATCTAGGATTTTGGACATAACCATGCTTTACATCCACCATCAAAATTGATTTTAAGGCGACGTGTGTAAATTGCATATATATCATATCATATATTTTATTCATTTGGGTTATTATGTGGTGATTTAAATGGACATGCACATCAACTAGTTTAAATATTTGCATTGCATGCAATAAATAAACACAGTAAAACTAAAATCCGATCATACCAATTATCCTAAAACATAATAAATTTATGTGGCTTTGATACCATTGTAGGGAAATACGGCATCAGGTAAACAGCGGAAAAAAAATTGCTGACATATTTCCCGTTAACCAGTAGATCGCATCAATAACTATGCAATGGGAGGGAAGGATGGTTTCACAAAGGTATACATGGTCTTGGAGAAAGTCTAGCGACAATCCTCGTCGATGTAGATGTACACTCTATCTTAGACAGTGTTTGTACAGCTCCTAGTCACACTCGGACTCGTCGGACTGCTCCTTCATGGACATCAGACTCAGACAACTGCAATAGTGGTTCCTCATATCTCGCCATGAACTGTGAGTTGATGTTGCCCTTCTAGCAGTAGCCAAAGGACTCCTGCCTCTAGAGTACTCCACACAGACCAACTAGAACTCATGTCGTGTTGTAGGAACGGATAGGAAGGAGTTGTCCCTCTTGTTGGTGTACTAGTCACCAACATGCTCTCCCACAATAATGATCCTCAGTTGTTTCTCTCATGTGGCTATCCCTCCCTAGTCGGGTAAGACTTGTTTGGGCTCTCGTGGTTACCACAACCAGAGAGGACAATAATTGTCAGAGTAACTGATTCTCAATTATCTTTGTAGTATTTGTTCTCTGGGAAGCCCCCAGTGCCCCTCTATATATAGGAGGGGTTAGGTTCAGGGTTCCCAGTCCCCAGCTAATGCGGGACTAAAGTAGGAGTGGAAAGGACAAGAAGATCTTGAATTTTCACAACTTTTCTGGAAGTTTCACAACTTGTGTGTGACAAAACAGTCATCTCACACGTGAAACGATCAACTCACCCAGTGATATGGTCATATTACACATGAGACGGTCATTTATCTAAGCGAAACAGTCATTTCATAGTTTCTAGACTTTGCACAAATGTTGTTAATTCAATTTCAATTATTACTCAACTTGACATCAGCACCAATCCTTTGTGCAATTGAATTGCACCCCCAAAATAGGTGTTTGGTGCATCTGAGACTGGCATCTCGCACCAAGCCAAATGGTTGCTTGGTGCAACTAAGATGGGAGTCTCACAGCCCAGGTTAGGTAGAATTCCAACCAATGTACAATACAATTATCCTGACATACCAAACAACTTAAACTGATCATTTAGCAGTCTAGTCAATTGATTTGTTGCGTGAATTAAAATGCCTAAACACTTTAGTAATCAATTCAATTATCATTCTAGATCAAACTCCTCTTCTAGATGAGTTCCTATGTGTGTGACCCTATAGGTCCCATATCACATTGGCAGTGAATGTCCATAACTAGCTTATGACATCACAAGCAAAGAACGGTGTCTAGTCGCACATCATTGCTACCCAATTGAAATGGGAAGTTAGGGAGCAACTTCAAACTACAATCTATGTATGGTGTTATAGTGTTTGTATGGTTCCTTTCTTACTGATATCCAGATTGAACTAGAGGCATGGAGCATTCATCCTCATTATTATTAAATGTTATTCCTTAAACCAGAGCAGACTCCATGAGATATATGTAAGCTCAATATCACATATTGACTCACATGTGTATGACCATACTTTTCTCAGTCTCGCTAATCAAGAGGCCTTGGATATCATACTCCTGTAGGAGGGACAAATCTCATATCTATCACTCACAGTCATACCCCATGTGTCAAAGTCACCCCATCATCACTGTTATAACAACCCATTTTTAGGATTGTGTTTGATGATTTCAAATTGTACCCAACGACATCTATTGAGTGTAGTAATTTTAGGTCTAAGAACCACAACCACCACCATCACTATGAGAGTTGACTATGACTTCCATGATGATGGCTTCCATGTGTCAGTCTCGCAATGGGTCTGTCTGATACACTATTCTCTAACATGTATCTGTATGCTTGGTTTGATATTGTCCTATCATGACTAATGAGATTTAGTCATCAACCAACTCACACTCTAGTCTTATTTTTTATTGTTGTCTATCAACCTTCCACAATAACAACCGATCAGGGACATAATGAGAATATGTATATGTACTCTTAACATCTGTATGATCTCATCCATAAGGATAGTATCTTGAATACATACGTCATTGAGTAATATGATTCTCTAGACATTTATTATGTTATTCATTATCTCATAATTGAATATACAAAATAAATTGGAAGCTTGCCTTTGTAATTAATCAAATCATTGATATGTTATGATATTGCAATCATCATATGATTGGATCTCTGGGCATACATACCAACATGCCTATCAAGTTCGGGCATGTCTCTCGATCCAACAAAAAACTGGCACACAAGTACATAAGGAAAAAAGACCAAAATGCCCTTGGGATAAAAAGTAAAAGAAAGAGGCAGTGAGAGGACACGGGTGTAAAGTCATCGACGATCTTATCCCTCTTTGTGTAATCAACCCGCATGAGGAACACAAACCTAGAGTTTAGGTTGGGAATCCAAAACACTAACTCAGTGAACAACCTAGCAAACAAGTAAAGACAACACATTCCCAAAGTGCTTCCATAGGCAAACAAGCTCAGCTATAGGTCCAACCATGACAGGAGACCCCACATAGCTTTCTTCCATGATAGAAAGGAGGAGGGAGGTCAGCGAGCCAAAAAGGAACAACAAGACCAAGAAAATACATCAACTAGATGAAGGTCCTTTAGGAGGTGTTGGTGATAAAAGCGAGGTCTTTGGGCCAAAAGTCAAACAAAACATAGTGATTTGTCCTAAACACAGTAGAAATGGGTGAGGGATAAGCAAAGATTATACCTGAGTTTTGGTGCAATCGAAGGTGTGAGAGCATTTACCCAGATTAGATGGAACTGTCCAGGCCATATTTGGGATTCACCTATGCCGCGGGTCACATAGGTAGGCTGAGGTATCCAACAAGGTTGACTAGAATTTGGGGCAAACATGGTCGGAGGTGGAAGCAACCAATCCAATACTAGAAAATGTTGTTAGGTTACGCCGTCATCAGAGAGGTATTATCTAGGTGCAAGGAAAAGGAAAGGAAGAAGGGGACCGAGGAGAAACATGGCAAGTTGGAGGCGGAAACCAACTAGGATGTGTAAACCCTAATACCCTAGCATTTATAGGGTCATGTGTGTGAAATTTTGAGGAGAAAGTTGGGGAGAAAGAATCAGAGAACAAGAGTTAGGAGAGAGGGAGATGAGCATGAAAATCAGAGAGGAGAAAGATGGTCTTCTGTCTGCATGTGAACGACCCAAGGGGAAGGAGACAAAGAGATGGTGTACGATTCTCACCAGATGGCACCAAATAGATCCACATTTTGGCAACAAAAAAATTTTACATTTAGAACCAGAACTTTAGGAAACCAAACATATCAATTAATATTTTGAACATCAATTATTTAAAGCATACACATTCTTTCTTAATTTATTTGATGGTCCAAACAATATTGAAATTAACCCAAATTTGACACTTAGGCTAAACAAGATATGTAGAATCCAATTTTGTCATTAATTTTCCCTTTAGGGATAGTTTACTATTTTATTTAATATTTTGAACCTTGAATTATATTCCCTCTCCTAGATAGAACTAGGATAGATAACATTGTTCAATTGACGTGAAAATTAACACATAGACCTAGTTTGGTATGTAGATGAATTTTGGAATTTTTTTCACATTTGAAGTCGTTAAACATCTTATTTATTATTTTTGGAGAAAAACTCATAGTTTCTTTCTAAATAAAATTGGGATAGTTATTATTGTTCAAATTATGTGAAACTTGGCAACTAAACTAATTGGGACCTAAGGAACACATTTTTATCATTAAATTTGGGTTTTGGAGTTTCCTTTTAGGAGTTATAATATAATTAGGATATTTGTATCATTAGATTATTATAACATTACATCATTACCATCCATGTTAACATTACCATCAATATTTATTATTTAGAGTCCTATTATCTTCATACTAATACCAAAAGAGTTACCTTTGGTTATTATGCATAAAATTCCATATTTAACTTGTTTAACATATTTAGTCCATGAATTCCACTTTAACTTAGATGATTACACATGAATTTTCCAATTGTTATTCAAATACATGTTTTAAGTACATTATTCCTCTTATTTAACCATTATGTGAATACATGTAACATATTTTATGAACTTACCTACATGTTAACACATATTTTACTTATCACGTAAAAATATGATGTTGTTTATAGAATCTAGTTCCACATAATATGTTATATGTACTAACATTATTAGTTGAGGTAAAATAAATCCTTGTTTGGTCAAATCTAGGGAGTCATTCTCACAAGCATTCTAATTATAGATTAGGGTAAGATTCTAGGTTTTGGTTCGTTACAGTGGACATTCGACCTAGGGGCCAGTTACTTTTTGTTGTTTTAGGTAGAACTCTATAAGTTTATTGACTAGGTGGTTTTGATTCATATTCTTGTGAAACACTCAGTTGATTCCCACTTTGGGGAAAGTGTTATATATTTTCAGGTGATGAGCTTGTATTGACGTGACAATTTTGTGACATGTTATCTAGCTAAACTACTCTACTTGAGCCACTTATAAGGGTGTAATGTTTTATGATATGTTATGTTGCATAAGATACTCCATCTAAAATTGTAAGAAGCTCACCATTGAGTGGCTCAAATATAGGAATAGAATGCAAATTGTCTGTAATAGGCTTCCCTTGTAGTTCTTGGTTACAAAGCATATAGAGTAGGTATTCCTTCTACTATCTATAGATGTGTCAACATTCAGGGATAACTCATGATGATTTGGAGGATTCCAAGGTAGATCCTCAACTCTAGTATGCTAGTCATATCTTGATAACCCTTCTATTGTAGCTTTTTTATTAGCTACAACGTCAGCCTTACATGTAATACACAATTGCAAAGGATATTTTTCAATGTTTTTGAATATTTTCTCATTTCTATTATTCTATATCCTTCAATAGGTCACAGAACATAAGGTGTCCTAATCTTCTTTTCTTTGCATTGAGGTTAGGTTGTGTTTCGGCCATTCTTCCACTGTGGTTTGCAAAATGAACTATAGTTCTTCTATTAGGAATGCGGAATGTCCAAGTAGATGTGGAGTGTATGCAATCATGTAAGTCATGGATTATTATTTCCTCATGCTCATCAGATCTATGGCATCTTCCTTCATCACTCGTTTTCTTCTTGGGTTGAAGATTGTTAGTCATGAGTTTGTTGTGATGGATAATCCATAGGTGTATATTTATCTGATATGGGATTTCAATTTTTGGTATCCACTCATAGACCCATGTGCTCTTAGTTGTGGTATCATTTATAAGAAGTTTTTAAGACAAGTTTGTGATAAATAAACCTTCATGATAATTTTTCCATATTAATTCATCCTTGCCAAATGTGGGGAGTGGTGCAGGCATCATAGTATTGGAGAATACAATAGATGGAGTAAATGATTCGTTCAAACAATCATTATCCCAGTTCCCATAAGTGAACCATATAGCTAACATTTAGGTTATAAATCTCACGTGGAGGTGTCTTTCTTGGTTTTATGAGAGGTACTTTTCCATTTCCAATTCACTCTTCCACCATATTGTTGTATTAGCCCTTGAGATGATAGCCATTCTTGAATTATCTTACAAAATTGAAATTCATACCCTTAGACTTTTCCAAGTATGTGAGTCATTGAAATTTAGTATGTCGTGACCCATGTATTTCAGCTTGATAAGCTTCACTCATAGGATACTTTTATCCTACATAAAATCCCAGCGCATATTCATAATAAGAGCCTTGTTGAAGTTACTTGTCTATCAGATCCCTTAGACAACATTAGAGAGTGATTGTGTCACTTTCTTCCAAGCTACTAGGCTATTTCTATGTGTGTTTGCATTCCTGATGCAATGATTTTTAGTCACTTTTTGCAGGCTATTTTCCTTGAATTTATTTTATATATATTCATTAAAATATATATTTATGCATTGTTTCTCTTTTTTAGCATGTGAATCACTATTGCATCGATTATTGAGTATTCTATTGAATCATGCTAAATTATCACTTTAAATCCGGACTCATATTATTTTGCCAATGTTTTAGGTAAATTGAGCATTTATAGGACAGCTTGGTGCTACCAATACTTATGTCAGTGATATTGACATGACACGAAATTCCAACATGGAAATTCAAAAATTTCAGTGCTATCAAGACATCTCTCGGTGCTAACGAGCATGCATTAGATGCTATCAAAATCAGGAATTGGTGCTATTGAGTCACTATTAGAGAGAATCAATGATTGAATTTAATCACCTCAGTTCCACCAACACACCATTTGGCAGTACCGAATTCAGCGCCCAAATCACAAAAAGAACTCACATGAAGTAACTCAATGCTATCGACACATCTGTCGGTACAACTGACACAGTTCGAGGGTTCCAAGTCAATTGGAAACTCGGAGCCACCGACATCCAGTTAGTGATACGGCCTTTACACTATTGAAAATGACCTCAAATCTAATGATTGTAACTTAATGACAGCTAAATCCCCACTTATGACATATGTAGAGTTCAGTTAAAGGAGAATATCATGTTCTATCACTTTGAAACTGAGCACGAAACTAGAGAGGAGGAGATGAAGGAGTTAGACATGGATCAAACACTCCAGGCACCTTTAGAGGGTGGAATGGTAGTCGAAACACTTTAGATAAAGGTGTCTACCATAGGGGATCACTGAGACCGCTTTTCTAAGGTGTTTTCATTGGTTTTCTAATGTCTAGCACATTTCCTCCCTTTTCCTCTATTTTTAGGATGATAGAAATCATGTGGGGATAAACCTCATATTCCTTAGGACCTAAGAGTAGCTCAGTATTGCTTTGCATTCGAATTTTATTAATTAATAATCTACTTCCTTCATTCTGGACGTGATTTATAATCTCTTGTTGAATTGTTTGTTCTTAATCATCATGGCCAACATAATAGACTGCTAATAATTGCTTTGGAGAGGGATTAGAGGTCCAAAATGTTATAGATTTACACATCTCATATAACACCTTGGGTGAGGGCTTACATATGTGAAAGAATAACCTAGAGTTATTGATAATGAACCTAGATAATTCCTAAATTGTAATGGGAGTGAGTTTTTTATTGTAGGTAGTGTATTATGTTGTGTGAGTGGGCAATACTTTCTATAGGTCCTTAGTCCCTAGTTAAGGGTTAACAAATATCAATGAAATGGAATTTGAATGCAATGCATATCATGGTGAAACTAAAATCCTTAGGAATCCATCCATTCTGATCACAAACACTTAGTTCTTTGCTCTTAGTTATAAAATAATCATTCAATAACTTTTTCTAGGTTTATCTGATTAGGTTACAGTTAGTAGTATTTTCTAGACTATCTCTCCTAAGTTCGACACTCAAGCCTAATAGGCCTATATTACATGACATGTACACTTGTGTTTTACACGCATAGTATTATCATGGCAAGTATTTGGCACTGTTGTTGGGGGAAAAACAAAACCAGCATTACAAGTGTCATGATTAGACACTCTAGGCAATTTCTTTTTCTTTTATTTTCATTTTCAATCATTTCATTGAGAAAGAGCATAATTGGAAAACAAATCTTGTGTCAAATCATTAGTACTCAGTATCTTACATTAACATTTCACATTTTTAGGTACTAGTGCATGGTTCACACGTGAATCGTAGATTATAAAGAATCTACTCCACGGAGTACAAGTACAGAGGAGACTTTTAGTAAGGTGCAAGAGTTAGGGTCTTCAGATGAGAAGCTCACCTATACCCCACCACCACTAGTAGAGCAAGCACATGTAATAGAAATGGACCCAAAAGGCAAAGAACATGTTGAGTGTGGTCCTAAGGAGCAGACAAACTGGGAAAAGATAAAGGCATCTTTAGCCACAACTCAATTAGAGCTTATCAAACGTCAAGAAGTTAATGTGGGAAGCTACAAGTTAGATCCTAGACTGGTGGCATTAAATCAAATCATAGTCATTCCATGTCCAAAACATGGAGGACTCAATGGAGTACATAAACAACTTAGTGGAAAGTTGTGACATGTTGAAGTTGGATAGGGCTCAGACCATGGTGATATATCTAAATTGTTTCTCATATTATTTATCAAATAAATACAAGATGTGGTTCCTCATTCAACCTCCAGAGTCTATAGAAACCTAGGACGATAAGATACATGTGTTATTCAATCAATATTTCCCACAACAAAAGATTAATGAACTGGTGGAGAAAATTTGTAACTTTAAGCAACATGTAGAGGAGTCATATTCAAAAGTATGGGAGAGATTTTAGAATATTCTCAAGAAGGTCCCTCGTCATGGGATTGACCTGTAAGGGTAGGATAATACATTCTACTATGACCTACACAGAGAGGAGAGGACTAGTCTTGATAGTGTAGGAGTAGGTTTCTTCCTAAACAACAAGGCTACAAGATGTCATGAGATCTTGAAGAACATGGCCAAGAATCAATCCTAGGGGGAGGAGTGAGAAGTGAGAGTAGAAATTAAAAGTGATATGGAATCAAGGGAGTTCACAAAACTCATGCTCAGATGGACAGACTTGCAAAGAGGCTTGATCAAAAACTTGTCACCTCACCTGGAGGAGAAGAGGAGTGCTTGTACTTGAGTTATCAATATCAACAGGATAGGGGTCCTAGTAAGATAGAAAAAATTGAAAACATGCTAGGCAAACTAGTGAGTCGGAATGATGCCCTATTGGACCAGAGTAAATGGGCGTAGAAAAATCAAAGAGCTCAAATCCATAGTATTGAAAATCAAATCTCTTAACTGGTTGTGGAGGTGGCATCCACACAAAATCCCATTCAATAATGATTTCTAGGGAACATGGAGACATCTCATCAACATCATCAAGTAAATTCCACCCCTATTCTTAAGGAAACAAAGAAGATTACTGAGGCGTCACCAGATCAACACACTCTAGAGCCTAATTGGGTATATGTGCCAAAAGTTTCATTTTCCCACAGTCTATCAGGAGTATCAAGGGAATGTATAAAGTTGGGGTGTTATTCTCACACATGCACCTCAGTCAATACAATGTCTGCAAAAAGCAACAAGGACACCCCATCTACACCAGTGTTGCAAGACAAGGAACTTAAAGTTTCTTCAGTTGCTATGTCCATGCCCTCATTTCTAGAAAAGGTGTCCATGCAACAAGAATAGGTGAAGGTTCTACTTCATAGTAAAGCAATCACATTCAATTAGGAAGCACTCACAATTGAGAAGGAGTAGCCACAGTCCACGGGAGACATGCCAAATTATATCCTAGAAGGTGGCGTTGATGTAAGCCTAGGGGAGGATATCCCTAATGTGCCATACATTCCCCCACATAGGGACATAGAGAAGTCCCGTGTTCCACTCGTAGATAGTCTAAAGTTGATAAAGGAGTAAAAGTAATTTAAGAAATTCTTAGACATCTTCTGAAAGCTCCACATCAACATCCCACTCTTGGAGGCAATAGAACATATTTTTGCATATGGTAGATTTTTGAAGGATATCATCAACAAGAAAAGATGGATAAAAGATAAAGATTTTTTGTGTTTTCATTAATGGGTGAGTGCCATGATCCAGGGAAGTCTACCAATAAAGAGAAAAGACTCAGCATCTACATCCCTTGTTCCATAGGCAGCAAATATTTTCAACAAGCACAATGTGACTTTGGGGCAAGCATAAATCACATGCCTCTCTCTACCTTTCAAAAGGTGGGTTTGAAGAAACCAACAAAGATGTCCATGAAAATCCAATTGGCAGACAAATCAATTAAAAGGTTGTATGGGATATGCGAGGATGTTTTATTCAAAGTCAACAAATTTGTCTATCCTTTCAATTTTGTGGTCATGGAAATGCATGATATGCTCGCGTCTGAGATGCTGCTAGGAAGGTTGTTCCAAGCTACATCGGATGTTATCATTTCCTTAGGTAGAGGCTACATGAAACTAGGGATAGATGATGATAGAGTCCAATTCAGATTGCCAAATGATTCTTCACAACCATTCTGTGACAACCCACAGTGAAGAAATTCACCTGGTCAAGCCTAGTACATTAAATAAGGACGCTTAAGGGGGGAAACCCAAATTTATTTTTGTCATCTACATTTTTTTAGGACTTTTCATTATATACATTTTGTATTTGTCTTGTTATATTTTTAATTGATGTATAAAAGGTACCTTGATTTTTTTTATGCGGTGTTGACAAAGTTAGTGTCAGTACCACTATCGCTGTTGGTGGCACCAACCTGCTTAAAAATTTTCAACGGGGAGTTTGAGGAATTTTGATACCACAGACAGGCATGTCGGTGCCACCGAATCCCTGATCGGTCGAGATTGTAGAAAGTGAGTAGTACCGACTTGATTGTCAGTAGCACCAGAAGTATCCATCTGAAACTAGTGTTATAGGAAATTGAGTGGTGATACATTGAGAGAATTCTTGATGGTACCAACACATCTAGATTGGTGCCACCAACACTCATGTCAGTGGGACTGACATAGAAGGACGTGCACTCCCTCTGGATCCAAATATTTCGATGGGAATATTCCATCTAAAACCACCATAGTCAGCTTTCAGTACCCCTATTCCATCTCTTAGTTTGAGTTTTTACTATGAGGGCATAGTCAAGTTCAAGCATAGGGGGTCATGGAATGGATTCATCTTACTTTATTTTCTATCATGTTTTAGTTTTCCTATATCTAAGTAATAGGTTCCATAATCTATCTAGTGTAATCTTGGATCTTAGTCTATCATGATTGCATCTATCACTAAAAACAATGTGTTTTGCATTCTTGCAATAAATCTAAAAAGGATCACATCATTTTAAGCTTATTTGTTATGTCTAAGATAACATCAACAAGAGGAAGTGTTTGGCTTATTCATCTAGAGGACACATGATATGAAAGAATATCTTCAATTATCCAAGACTTGTGTATGATGATGACGTTTGAGCCCAAACCAACCAAACAAAAAATGAGATTTTAAATGAAACTATTAGAAAGAAATTGTGAGGTCGCCCCTATACACATGTTGATAGGAGAGGGATATTTCATAGTTCAGAAAGGCATTGTCTTTAAATCATATGATTCCACTCACCTTTCGTGATAGTTCATTCACCACCACAAGATAATCTAGTAATCCAAATTATTTTCCTTTGACTTCATTGCATAGCATAATAGGTAGCATATTATCTAGTTTCTTTACAATGCATTATAAAAATAGAGAGAGAGATGCACATATAATTGTATCAAGTAGAGAAATTGTAGTTGCACAACAAATCACATGTGGATTGCATTTTTCTTATCTATCATTTTTGCATTCTATGTGTAACATGTATCTATGTAGCTTTCTCCACAAATAAAAAGTACAAGGATATACATCCATATCCCTCCCAATGAAAAAAAAAATGAGAAACATCCAAAGAAATAAATGATGAAGAAAGCCCAAGCATCAAAAATAAAGCATGCTAAAATAGTAGCCCATAGTAACAAAAGGATTCCTTGAACTTAATATGGATTTTCATCATGGAGAAGATGAAAATAGTTTATATGTATGCATCCTTTCACCCATACTTATCATTATGATGAGACATTCAGTGCATTCATCATTCCACCAGAATTGTAGGCATTAGGAGTCATGAATTTTTCAACTCGTTCATCTCGTAGGTTCACCATATTTTATTTACGCATAAACAATTTGGATGTTACTTGTGATTCTTTTTCATAACCACCTATTCCATTCCCACCCATTTCTCTGTATGGTAGTCCATATATATGATTATTCTCCTCATTCATTTCTATATGGGAAACTACTTCCAACATAACTGAGTAGCTAGATGAGAGCAATGCATATGGGGAATCACATGGTTCATCAAGTGTATGCCCTATTGACTATGATGTTAAATCCTCTTGTTAATAGTATTTCATTGATATTAGGGTGGACGTCTTTTATGGAATTTTTTTGTCACTTCAGAGTAGTTATTTGTTTAGTGGTTAGTAAGGGCCAGTTTGGGATGCCATGTGGGGGCAATCGAGAAATATTCTTTATAGGATTTGTCCTCTTGTTGACTATTTTAAAACAAATCTAAAGGTAGTGTTTCTTGAGGGAGAGCAACATTCAAGCCTAATGGATTGTGATGCACTAATTCTCAATCGCTTTTCACATATTGTTTTCTTACATTTATTGCATATTTGTTCATCTAAAAATATATTATTCATTTCTCTCATTATTATCATGTTAACCACTATCGCATTAACTATTGAGTATTTTGATCAAATTGTGCTAAATTATTGCTTTTTTATTCAAACGTGTGTTATTTTTCCTTTGTTTCTAGTCAATCGAGCAATTATATGACAGTTGGTGCTATCGACATTTATGTCAGTGGTGTCAACATGACACAAAATTTCAACAAGGAAACTCAGAAATCTTGATGATACTCAGACAACTCTCGGTGCTACCGAGCATGCATTTGATGCTATTGAAACTAGGAATCGATGCCACTGACTCACCATCCAGATTGCATCACTAATTGAGTTTAATTGCCTTGGTCCCACTGACAGGCCATTCTTTGGTACTAACTTCAGCACCAAAATCATAAGAAACACTCACAATTTGGTGTTATTAACACATCTATATGGAGTATCATCCCAGATCAAGGGTTTCAAATCAATCAACAACTCGGTGCCACTGACATCTAGTTAGTGGTACTTAATTTATGCAATTGGGGCAGATTAAAATCACTTTAGATCAAATGGTTGCAACTTAATGACATCCAAAGCCCCACTTATAACCTAAGGGGAGTTTGGCCAAAGTAGAATATCATGTTCAATCACTTTGCAATGGATCATGAAGCCACGAGAGGAGGAGACAAAGGAGACGGCCACAAGTCAGGCTCTCGATGCAACTATGGACATTAGATTTGTAGCTAGAACACTGTGGATCAAGCTATCTACCAGAGGGGAATGTCGGGAGTGCTTCTCTAAGTATTTTTCATTGGTTTTCTAATGTCTTTCATGTTTTCTCCCTCTTCTTATCTTTGTATGAAGATAGAAATCATGCAGGGTTAAAACCCATATTCTTTTGGACTTTAGAGTATCCTAGTACTTCTTTGTATTTGAATTTATTAATTAGTAATCTATTTCCTTCATTCTAGATGTGAAACTATTATCTCTGATTAAATTGTTTGTGCTTATCACCACAACCAACAAATAGGCTGTTAACTACTTTGTAGAGGGATTAGGGGTTGGAAAGTTGTAGATTGACACAGCTCATATAGCACCTCGGGAGAGGGCTTACAGATGTGAAAGAATAATCTAGATCTATCGATAATGCACCTAGATAATTCCTATATTGCTATAGGAGTGGGTTTTGTTTTAGTGTAGGTAGTGTATTACGCTACAAGAATGGGTAATAATTGTTATGTGGATTTCGTCCAGGGTTAATAATTATCAATGACCTAGAATTTGAATGCAATGCATACCATGGTGAAATTTAAATCCTAATGAATCCATCCATTCCTAATCAAATTCACTTAATCTAGATTTAATTCTTTGCACTTAGTTATAAAACAATTGCGACATTCACTTTTTCTAGACCTAGATATTTAGGTTACTGTTAGTAGTAGTTTTTGGAAAATGTTTACCTAAGTTTGACACTTATGCATGATAGGCCTATATTACACGACGCGCGCACTTGCATTTTACACGCATAGTTTTGACGTGTCAAGTCCCACTCCTTATGAAGTTTCTCATAATTTGATACATTTTATTGCACATTTATCATGGTAGTTGATACATTTTATTGCACATTTTGTCAGTGTGACTCTTCTATCCAGAGAAGGTAGATGATTTTTCCAACCTTTTTTTGTATTTCATGGTGATGTACGCAAAGTGTTTCTTACTCGTCCTTTGATTATTGGTCGGTACACCTAGGTGACAACCTAAGTTGGTTGTTTGTTGGATCTTTGACCTCTAGAAGATTTTACTTCTCATAGAACATGGTGTATTATGAGAGAACAAAATAGCGGGTTTCTCCTCATACAAGCATTTCCTTGAGGCATCACCAAAAATTTGTAGACATTATAATATAATTGATAACTTAGCAGTGGAACCTTTACCCAAATAAAATTTTGTCATCTTCAAAGGTCACGTGAGTGAATTTTAATTCCCTCTCCTTATGATTATAGGTTTCCATATCCCTCTACTCTCCTATTTTAAATTTAATTGGCTAAGATGTTCCAAACATAGAATGAATAAGTAGGGTGATAGAGGATCACCCTACTTGACTCCTCTTGCTGGTTTCAAGCTTATGTTGTCCTCACCATTTCAAACACTAGATGTAGTCCCTAAAGTAATGATCTATCTAGTCAAAGGGCCGGTGAGACCTATTCTGAGACATGGGAGCACTTCCAGATCATGCTGAGGAAGTGCCCACATCATGGGCTAGATAAGGAAAAACAAGTCAAAATATTCTACTTTGCTCTCAATGAGCATGACAGAAGCAACCTCAATTCAGCAGGCTCGGGTTTCTTCTTAAACAACACAGGTACAAGGTGTTGGGAGATCTTGAAGAACATGGCCAAGAAATAGTCATGGGGTGATAGAGATGCACTGCAACAAGTTAGAGCTACAGGGGAATCAAAGGCAATTAAAGAGTTAAATCAGAAGATGGACCTACTAGCTAAGAAGCTCTTAGAGAAGGAGAGCAATGGGTCTGATAAGGAAGAATATGTAAAGTTTATGCATCAACAGAGCTATAGGAGAAATGACTACGCTTGGAGGAAGGACAATAAAGTGTCATGGAAGGATCCAAACAACTTCCTACAAGACTCGGATGCAAAGCCACAACCCACTGTAGAGGACAAAAGCACTAAATTGCTCAACCAAGTGGTGAAACAAAATCAAGAGTTGATGAATATGTTCGGCAAGCTGTTACAGTCCCAGGGCGAGATTTTGAATAAATTTGGGCAGACGTTGCAAAGTCAGGGAGCGCAAATGAGGGCACTAGAGATGGCTGTGGCCCAAATTTCCAATGAAGTGGCAGCCATGAAGCATCAAAATCAACAAAGATCGGCTCGTAATGCAGAGACTACTCAATCACATCATCAAGTTAAGTATATATATGTGATTAAGGAGACAGAGCCCCTGGCGGTGGAGGTCCATGGAAAGGGAAAAATGCATTTTGACATGGAGGCTAGACCCAGTGTGCCATACCCCCGCGGCTTATATGGACTACTAGGAGGATGTCACCCATTCAGCAAATCCCACCAAGTCACTATCACATTCGTACCCACATCTAGGCAAGAGGAGCAGGTGAAAGCCATATTTCATAGTGGAGCCACTACCACCGAGAAGGATGGGCAGCCACGAGCCTCACAAATTGAGAATGACATGTCAAAGCCTACGCAAAAGGGTGACATTGAAGCGAGCTTAGGGGAAGAGACCCCAAATAGCCCATATGTGCCACCATAAAAGTGAGTGAAGGAGTCAAATGTGCTTTTTCCAGATAGTCTGAGGCCAAAGAAAGAGAATAGGAACTACAAGAAGTTCTTGGAGATGTTTAGGAAGCTTCACATTAACATTCCACTAGTGGAGGCGATAGAACATATTCCTGCATACGAAAGATTTATCAAGGACATCATCACTAAGAAAAGGCAGATAAAATACACTGATGTTTGCTTTATGAATGAGACGGTGAGCTCAATAATCCATGAGAGTTTACCAAAGAAGAAGAAAGATCCCGGGAGTTTCTACATACCGTGCTCAATTGGCGGTTGTCACTTTCTGCACGTATAGTGTGATTCGGGCGCTAGCATAAACCTTATGTCATTAACCATGTTTCAAAAGCTAGGATTGAATTCACCAAAGAAATCTTCCATGTCTATTGAGTTAACGGATGGATCTATAGTGAAGCCACACGGAGTGTGTGAGGATGTACTTGTCAAAGTTGGACATATTTATCTTCCCTATAGATTTCATACTCATGGACATGCCACAGCTTAATGGTTGTGAGATGCTACTAGGGAGGTTGTTTCAAGCTACGGCTGATGTTATCACTGCTATCGGGAGATGTACCTTGACATTAGGGATCGACAAAGAAAGAGTTGAGTTCATATTGTCGAGTGATTCCTTAGGGACACTCCCTGATGCCCCAATTTGATGAGCATTATTGCGTCTAGCCTAAGACATTTAAGTAGGGTGCTTGTTGGGAGGCAACCCAACCATTAGTAGACTTCATTTCCATTTACTTCACTAGTTTTGGTTCATCTCATTTTTAGTGTAAAAATGATACCCTGATACGTTTGCTAAGTGTGCAGGTCGGTGTGGATTTCGATACCATCGACCACTGAGTCGATGGTAGCGACGAGGGTGCAGAGTGACAGCTAAAAAAAAATTTCTCCGTCAATATTATCGACGACCTCATTGATAGTATCGACCACCCAATAGGTTGATCGACTCAAATTCTGGAGCAAGTTGATAGTATCGACACCATGGTCGATGCTCGCGAGAACCCTAAAGATATTCAGACAAATTTTTGCCAGTGAAGTCGATGCCATCGACCCCAATGTCGATGGTATTGACACAGGTTTAGGGGAATCCAACGCCAAAGCCTCGCGAGGATAATGGATGCATACAGAAGTCGATACCATCGACGCCATGTCGATGGTATCGATGGGCCACGTCAGCGAGTTGCGAGATGCCATCAACAATGTGCGCCAAATTGGGAGTCGGTCTATGGTACAGGTTGATACCATCGACCCTCATCGATGGTATCGACGGGGTACCAGGGGTGCCGACCTCAGTTATAAAAGGAGGGACTATATTTCATTTCACTTTACACCTTCAGAGCTGGAGATGCAGAAACAACCCTTCTACGACCATTACTGGAGTATGGACCACTTTGGAGGATACTCACAACCGCCACCTGAGTAGTAGCAAGGTATCACTATTCCATCTTCTGAGTTTGTTCTTGACTATGAGGTCATAGTCGAATTCAAGCTTGGGGGGGAGATGTAACACTTTCTATCTTAGTTTTACTTTGTTTTCTTTCATTTTAGCATTTTTTTTAGATTTTTGCAATTTTTCTTCTAGTTGCGCAATTTCTTTATTTACAGCTTTCTAGGATCCGCTTTCTATCTAGTGTAATTAGTGGATGTCTAAATGTAAATTGCATGTCATCTCAATGTTTCTCATATGGGGGTAATGGGTGCAATTGTCTGAAATCTGAGCATTAATTGAAAAAAAATTCAAGAAATTATAAGTTGGACTTGTTTGAAATTGAGCACATAACTTATGGAAATAATTGGGTAGGTCAACTTTAAAACATACGATCGTAACTATACATCCTTATGGTTCAAGAAATGTGGATGGATTTGGATGTTGAGCCTAAACTGACCAAACGGTAATGGGACTTTAATCAAAAGTGAGAGAGAGAAACCCATTGATTGATTGGTACACATGTTAGTAAGGAGGGACATATAATCTTTTCCAATGGTTCTGTCAATTAGTCTTGTGATCTATCCACCTCATTTCATTCAAACTCCACCATAAGGACTGGGAGCACATTATAGTTTTCATCTTTTGATTGCATGCCATTTAGATAGGATTGCATTATAGCTAGATTTTGCATAAAAATGAAAAATGAAAAGAGATTTGTAGATTAGTCATGCATGCACAAATTCTAGAGTGCATGCCATTGTAGTTGCATAATTACTTTCATGTAGTTGCATTTTGTATACTCTTGAGCATATAGGACATTATGTGCCTTGCTTATTCTAAAAAATAAGAAATGTGGGGAACTTGTTCTATACACTCTGAGAAGTGAATTGTAATGCATCAATGGTAGTAGCTATGTGAAAATAAGTTTGAAAAAAAAATGTAAAGTATTGTAAATGTTTCTCTAGTCAAAATTGAGAATAAGAAGAAGGGCTTGAAAAAAAAGAGAGAAAAAAATAATAAAGTGAAATCAGAGGGAGAAAAGAACTTGTTTCACCTGCATAAAAGGAAGAATAAGCACATGATGTAGTTTTTTAGACATTTCATCTCACATTGAGACGGAATAGTATAGCATGCATCATTCCACCTAAAATGTAGGCATTAGGTCATTTTCATACGCATATGCATCATTTAGGTCGTTACATGTTAAACTGTATTGTGTTTCCTCTTCTTCCACAACCACCCATTTCATCCACCTGTTGCTCAAAACGGTAGGCCACCCATGATGATCTCCTCATTCTTGCATAAAAGGAGATCTGCTTCCATGTAGATGGTAGTTAGGATATGATCAACGTAGATAGAAGATCACAAGATACACCACGCCTGAACCGGAGGACTTGATTATGTTATCTGCTTTATTTGATAGTGTTCTTTGATTACGGGGTGGACATCTCTTATAGACGATTATTGTCACCTTTAGGGTAGTTACTGTTCTGTGGTCAGTGAGGGCCGGTATGTGTCTTGCAGGAGGGAATCATTCTGAGATGTCTTTTATGCTAATATGTTCTTTAGTTGACCCTCGCAATAATATTTTGTAGTTTTGTTGCTCGAGGACGAGAAAAGTTCAAGCTTAGGGGAGTTTGATGCAAGGGTTTTGAGTCACTTTTATAGGATAGTTTCATAATCATTTTGTGTGTGTATTGGTCATTTTCATGGTTAATATCGCATGATTCATTTCCTTCAGCCTATAATCTTGTTATGCATCAAATTTACCTTATTTTATCTTATTTGGTATAAATGATCATATTTCTTGGAGTTGAGTTGAGTTTATCTTTGAATTTCAGGCAATTCACAAATATGTAGCCGTCGATACCATCGATGGCTGTCGATACTATCGAGATGGCCACAGTGAGATAGCCAGAAAGAGTAGAATGGGTCGATACCATCGACCCAGAAGTCGATGGTAGCGAGATGTCTTCAGCGAGCCAAACATCCACACGTCGATACCATCGACGCGGGATGTCGATGGTATCGAGCTGCCATCAGAGAGAATGCCAGAAAATCAAGGAGCATCGATACCCTACACGGGTCGATACCATTGACCCACCATCGATGGTATCGACGTCGTCAGATTAGGAAACCGCTCAGATCGATCTAAATCGAAAGGCCGTGATATTTTGTCAGCTGTAAGTGATCCCTATACCTAGGAAAGATGGCCCAAGCTGTACTATCACGTCACTAGTCACCGCACAAGTCTCGGAAGAGGAGAGGATGAGGAACGGAGCCCAGAGCTACGCCCTGAACATTTCCAGAGTTGCAGACAGATTTTTCTACTGTCGGAAGGCTACAGAACGCCCATCCCACACCGAGAATCGGCTGGTTCTCCTTCGTTCAGGGATTACACCATCTCCATCCACGTTTCCCCTATGTTTTCTTCTCCTTTCATCATGTTTATTATTGAGATGAACATGCGGGGCTAATCCCCTTTGTCTTTAGGACCGGGAGTAGCCCGGATAATCATTTTATGACACTTTTTACATAGTTAACCATAATTTGTCTCTTAAATCTGTGGTATAATATTGTTTTCTCAATTCTATCATTGTGCTTGATCACCATAATGGTAATTTAATACCTTTAATTGATTTTGACGAAGAATTAACGGTTGAAAAGATCCAATAATCACATTAACTTATAAATCCTTTGGAAAAGGCGATGTACGGTTAATGGTGGAAACCTAGAGATATGTTTTTCATACACCTAATTTAGGGTATAGGTTTCTACTAATGTGGAACCGATCTAAATTAAGGTAGGGAATTGTATCGCGGAAGCGAACAATTCTATTCACAGGACACTACCCAGAAAAGGAGACGAGTTGTGATAATTATGTAGGAATTAGTACAATGAGAATCTGTGGTGAAACTGCAATCCTAAAGATTCCATTTTAATTGATTAAACCAACCATTTAATCGATTTCTCTGCTTTCTTTCATTTTTATTTTCTTTTTCAAAACAACTCTCAAACTTTTATAATCGATCTAGCTGATTGTAAGTAGTTAGTATTAGTCTACCGAAATTATGTTCCCTGAGTTCGACTCGGGCCTCACAAAGGTCTATATTACATTGACGTGTGCACTTGCGTTTTACGCATGGATTAATCGTGTCAGCAGTAGATTGAGAGTCATTATAGTCTTGATCATCAACCAATCTCTCAAGGTAGAGAATATAGGGATGAAGTGATAATGATGTATTATATCTTTTTGGATACAAAGGAAAAGTACAAGAACGAAGAGGTACTCTCCTTATAATAAGGACATGATGAGGTCATATGATCTATTAAAGAATCTTGGTGATATAGTGTATTTTGGAACTATAAACCCACTATAGTGGATGAGTGGATTTGATGAATAGGTAAGGTCTTCCACCTCATGGATTTCCCAGGGTCCAAGAACATCAACCATGTTATGCATATGCGTAAAGGAGACACTGAGTTGTGGCTACGTGGATTGGAAGATACAAGGAGAGATTATTAGATAATATGGGAGGACTTTACGGATGTAGTTCACCTAAAATATTACCCTCCAAATTTCCTAAATTGCAAGATTGCACATATGGACAAAATTCAACAGGATGCATGACAATAGGTGAATGTGAGGCACACTTTACCCAATTATTTAACATCCATTCATAGATTGTTCCATACAAAATACAAAAGTGTTGAAGGTTTGAAGTGGGTCCGTCCTATAGATTAGATTTAGCTTGCCAGAGGTCAACATAAGGAATGGAAATAATTTTGAGGGAATATATAGGGGAATCGAGGCATATTGATGACTTGATTAATTCTGCAAGGAAGTATGAGGGTGTGAAATTTTTTGGAGACTTTGGCATAGGAAGATAGAGTAGTGGTGGACCCAATGGAGGTGTGGAATTATTTCAAAGATTGGTAGAGGAATTAGATTCTTTGCAAGATGAGGATCTGGAGCCAAGTGATTTTGTATCCTCTTACGATAGGGGAAGATCTAGATCTAGAAGGTGGAATTTATCACCTAGGTGGACACCTTCAACAAGGCCTTTTGGTTTGTCAGCATTAGTGATTGATCCAGAATAAGAGAAATAGTATGCAACATATGCGGTACAACACACCCACGAAATAGTGTTGGAGTCAAAATTCCAAGGATGTCACTATTGTGGATAGACAATAGGGATTGTTCTAAACTAAATAATATTCCAAAACAAATTTAATATTCTTAACTCCAAACTCCATAGAAGTAGTCTATGGCCCCAGGAGCAAGTTCTTGTTTGTTGCTTCAAACTCTAGAGGGGGATCACATAATAGAAACAATAGACAGCTAGGACAACATGGCAGGGTGAGGGTCATATGATGCTTCTTTTCCCTGACACCATCTAGGGGAGTTATCCAGTCTAGAGTTATCACAAGTGAGATCCTTAATTTAACAACATATATATTATGGTTTTGATGTATCCTAGTGAAATACATTATTTCATACAATGTTTTCTAGTTCGTAGTTTAAATCAATTGAATTAGGATTTATCATATGAATTAATGTTAAGAATTTTATTTGGAGAATTGAACATTCTGACAGAATTGGTGCCCATATGTCTTTTTTATTTTCATAGGGTACTTTATAGTGGTTAATATCATGCCATTAGACATTAATTTATGACATGTTATCTTGGTTATGGACTTCCTTGATATGTATTTTATCTAGTTGGATTATTGAAAGAGGAGGGCTATCTTTCAGCAAAGTGCTTTCTCATGTTTTTACTAGAGATATAAAAGTCTTACCCACATGTTAAGTATTAGTTGTTGTAAATGATAAGATGTTGAGGAAAGTATGTGAGGCCTTTTAGAACATGTAGTAGATGTGAAGGTACAGAAAGGTATAGTTGGAATAGAAGATGTTCTAGCAGTTGGGAGTTTCCTGATGTCTTTCTAGTTAGGTTTCTAGGTAAACCTCTAGAAAGAGGGGTTGAGTTTGAGATATGACTCTTACATGGTATTCATCCTATCACATTGACAACCTACTAGGGTGGAACAAATAAAGTTGAAGGAATTATAAATTTAACTACATGAACTATTGGATGATATTTTCATCAACTAAAGGAGATCCAATTCTCTTTGTAAAGAATGAGGATGGTAGTATGTGGTTGTGTATAGGTTGCATGCAATTGAATAATATCATCATTATGAACGTGTATCAATTCATGAGCAATGTTGATTTGTTTGATTATTTATTTGGATTAACATTTTATCCAAGATAGACCTCAGGTCTGGGTATCATAACTAAGGTTCAAGGTCTTAGATGTAACCCAACTTTGCAAAAAAATTATGGAATTATGAGTTTGTATGATGCAATTTGGATTGACAAATGTCCATGAAATCTTCATGGATAAGATGAACTGAGTCTTTAGCTCATACCTAGATTAGTTTATAGTAGGGATGCATAACAACATGAGAAACACTCCAACACATATATATAGTTGTTGACATAAAACCAACTATATGCTAGGATTAGAAATGTGAGTTCGAGTTGGATGTAGTTTCCTTCGTTGAACATGTCATATTAGGAGGATGTGTTAGTGTGGACCTTATGAAAGTAGAATATATTCTTCAATAGTGCAACCTAAAAGTCCTATTGAGAAAAGAGTTTCTCTAGATTTGGTTGTTTACCACATGAGGTTTGTAAAGGAACTTCAATGTGATTATGACACCTCTTAAACGGTAAACAAGAAAATATGCACCTATTGTTTGGTGAGTATCATGTAAGAGAAGTTTTAAATTTTGAAGGAAAGATTGACTTTGGAAGATATACTAATTCTACCGAAAAACTGTATAAGTATATTTTGTGTTTTATGATGCATCCAGAAGAGGTGTGGGGATTGTTCTTATGTAATCAAGGTAGTGGCTATGCGTATTCACAACTCAAAAAGAACAAAGAGAACTAACCTACACATTATCTTAGGTTGGAAGTAGGGGTAAATCACTTCAATAAAATTGCACCATTACCTTTATGAAGACTCATATCATCTATTCATATATCATAAGAGCTTGAAGTATTTATTCACTCAGAAACAACTCAATATGATACATAGAAATGGTCGGAGCTTATCATATATTATGATCTCATCATTGTTTTCCAAACTTGTAAAGGTAATGTAGTGGAAAATTCTCTAAGATGAAAGTCTTTATCACCTACAAAAATGCTCTATATGTCTGATGTAGAAAGGGATCTATTGATTAAGATGAGAGACATGAATTTGGAGTTAGGTATATCTGATCAAGGAGGACTATATAGGTCAAATATACTTTCTATTATCAGATTAAGGATTTCAGCAAAGTGACATTGACATGATACAGATTATGCATAACATGATTGAAGATAATAGACTAGAATTAAGATTCTTATATGATGTTTTGTTGTATCAAGATGACAAGTTGTATGTACGAGATCCTATTTAATTGAAGAAATGTATTCCAGAAGAAGCACACTATTCCATGTATGCAATGTATCCATGCAATTTTAAGATGTACAAACACCTTAGGGAATTGTCTTGGTATCCAAGCATAAAGAGAGATGTCTTTGAGCTTGTCGACAAATGTGGTGTGTTCCAACAAGTCAGAGATGAACAATAAAGGCCACTAAGCACTTTGCAACTAAATTCTATTCCTAGTGGGTATATGTCATGATGGATTTTGTGTTAGGGATACCTAAAAATCATGTTTCTGTATAGATATGGGCGATTGTGGACAAAATCAAAAACTCTTCTCATTTTCTTTCTATTAAATTCACATGTGATGCACCAAAGCTAGTCAAACTCCATATTGATTAACTAGTAAGGTTACATAGAATCCCAATGACCATCATATCATAGAATGGTCCCAAGTTCAATTCCAATTCTAGAGTTTAATACAACATTTTTATTGCTAATGGATATATAGTCAGAGTTGACAATTAAGACTCTAGAAGATATGTTAGAGCTTGTGGTATTGCACTCATAATGATAGTTTATATATGGATCCATATGAAGCACTGTATGGGAGAATACATAAATCTCCCATTTCCTCATATGAAAGTGGACAGAAATGGAGCTTGGGTCCATGTTAGTAGAGGAGAAAATAGAAATGATATTAATGATCTGACAACACTTGAAAATGGCACGTGCATGTTGGGAAAGTTTTTCATATTTCAAAGACAGCAAAAATTGACGTCAGTCGCATTGATCAATGGATGCATCATATCAACCAAAAGTGTTGATGGTGGATTGCTTTTATTAGAATCATGCCACATCAATCGACCAATTCGATCAAAGTTGGGGTGTTTTGCTCAATCTACATTGAATAAAGTAGGGTTGGACTGAGTGATGTCATTGTGCATCAACATGCCGCTTTGACCTCTTCCAGCATGCATAGACCCTCTACATCGATCAACATTGAGAAAATATAGTGTTTTCTAGTGCATTGAGCACTACTTCTACCCAACACTTGGATCTATGGGTAGAAAAGTTGCCATAATAGACAATCACAATTGCTAAATATTTTCTTGATAAATTTTGAAACATAGTTTCGCAATATCATTAGTGAACCATTCCGATGCCTAAATCCTAGTGGTGTTGGTTGAAGACGCGATTTTTAGGGTGAACACAAGAATGAGGAAGAACATATTGGGCACATAAACTTAGCTAAGATCTTTCTAGGTAAATCATTTATTATGTTTTTATCTTACTTATCTACCTCTTCCATCAAAAAATAGAAGTATGCCTAATTCAAAGTTATATATCTTATCTTCCCCTCTCGTACTTTATCTATTAGGCAAATTATGTATGGAAAGGGTTGTCAATGGGCAAAGAGAATCAAGATTAGGATTTTTCTTCCAGACTTGGGTTGAGTTAGCCTATATTTGGTATCATTGGCTAGAATTAACCCAAGGTGAGTGGAATCACATAAAGTAAAGATGATTATAAGCACATTAAGAAAAAACATGAAGATTAGGAAATGTCATGTTTTGCCTATTTTGCTGTTTTTGAACTAGAAAGCCTGCCATTAGGATTTATAGTTGTATGACCAAATGAAATAGACAACATGTGATGTACTATAGTTGTTTCCAGATTGAGATATTCTCTGTCAAAAATCATGGTATAATGAGAAAGTGAAATTATAAGGTCCTATGTACACATATTTTCCCTATTTTTACAAATAGTGGCATAAATGCTAGAATATATGAGTAAATTGCCTAATTTCTTCAAGTTATAATTTCATTTGATAAATGCATAAAACTCTATGCTTAGTTTAAGTGATTTAAGCAATATATGATACAAAAACTCAGTAGTTTAGGCATAGTACATAGTATAAAATGAGAATTAATGTAATAGGTATACTTTAAGCTAATAAATGTATGATACTAAACTTATCAATGAAGCTAAAGAAGTAATTAGACACTTGATTACCTAAACACTAAAGAATCCATCATGGAGGTATACACGATGAAGGAGTAAATGTGCACACTGCTTGAAAAAGTTCATAATGAGGTAGCTAGAGCTTATTGGTGGGGTACAGGGAAGTAAGCCCAATGAGGATGATCTTCTTAATATAGTGAAACACCCAATATTAATAAGAGATTGTGGTGGCACGTAGATATATGCTATTCATAAATGTATTTGTTTCTCAGTGTGTCAATCCTAATGGAATTATTGATGCATGTAGTTAAGATAAGTGTGTTGACTCTACTCCTAGGTACTCAAGTTTGGAGGAGGAGTCTAGTTAGTCTATCTAGTTGATGTAACCACCAAGGCCAGACATTGAAATCCTCGTTGCAGGCTATGGATCTAGTTTAGTAGAGTTAGTGTCCCATGTCTACTGTAAGTATTGTGTAGAGAGATCATAGCTTGTTGTGATACTTTAGCATGTTATGGTACACTCTATATGGGTCTAGGTAATAACAAAATTAATGAGTAACTTAAATAAATTCATTTATATATCAATACTTGTTAAGTCTAGTACCTACAATGATGTATGATTTATACTATTAAGTTGCCATGTTTATAATTTCATGTTAATAACTAAATGAACCAATTATATATACAATATCATTGCTAATTGGTAACTTTACATGCACTGAGCCTATAGCCCACACTCTATTGAGACAATCTTTAGGTACATATTTAGCCCAACTAGAAGATCCAAAAGCAAGCTATCACTAAGACTAGATGTGTAGATATGTCCAGAGAGGATTGCTTTGATAGTGATCACTCTTATACTTCCTCTAGTCATTGGAATATTGGGGTGAGAACGAGATAAGGCTTGCATTGTATTATACATGATGCAAGTTAAATTCCATAACTAGTTTGCATATGTTCCAAACATGTCATAATAACTACATAAATTTGTGGATAATTTCTTTATACAAGTTAAATAGAGTATTTTTATCCACAAAACTTTAAGTATATGAATAAAAATAAAGAAATACTAGTTCTCAGGTAGTAATCCAAAGGTAATAATTAGTCTATCCTCACCCTTGATCGACTTAAACTTTATTATTGGATTTATTTCACGCTAATTTTAGATTTTTTTTATTATTTCAAGATAAACTATGATTTATGCATGTTATACTTTAATTAAATTAGATAGGTAGTTAGGATGTGAAAACCTTAAATTAATTTCATTTGTATACCCTAATGCAATAATAGTAAAATAACACTTGACTATTGGATATGGTTGCCATTTGAGTATTTTGGTTGAATTGTTGAATAACAACTTGACTAAATCGTAATTGAGGCATGAAATTGAAAACTGAAAAATGAATAGAAATATGTAAAAATAGTAACAACATGAAAAAAAAAAACTTAACCCGACATGTTTTTTGGTAGTGATTGATCAAGATGCAATAAGCTACATGTAAGTTTATGTTCCCCTAAAGAGATTAAAGATCAAGCAACCTATAGATAGGTTGACTAACCTTTAAGGCCATTGTTTGATGGGTCATATCATCATAGAACAATTTTTATTAGTGATGTCCATGTACTTTATTAATGTTGGGGATGTCAGTTTGGTCGACGTTGACCTGAATAGCTTGATGCAATATGTAAAATGCACCTCTTAGGTGATGGAAAACATTTCATACTAATATACTTGAAGATGGAGCAGAAGGTCATCCATCATCGACCTAATTCAACATCGACCTAACGGTAGGTTCATAGACACACAGATAGATTGACATGCCAGAAGTTGTGCAAATTTTGGAGAATATCATTACCATCACACTGTATCATGCTCTTAATGTAAAATATCCCAAAAAAATCAATCCATTTGATAAATTTGAGTTGCAGGTCATTTGTACGTTGTTCAAAATTTTTCAAAACTTAGTTTTTTTTGGGGTGATGTTTAAGGTTAATATTTTCTCCCATATCCTAATAGGGAGTCATGTGATGTACTTTTCACAAAAACAACACATATTTAGTGGAGTTTTGAAATTTTAGAAAAATTGAAATTGTAATGTGGGATTTGTCTACGGAGGAGAATTACTACCCATTCTTAATAATTGGTCAGATTTCAACAGAAATGCAAACACAAACCAATTTGTGTTATGTTCTTATAATTCTTAGATATGATGATATAATGTATGGTGTTTAATTAATAATGTTATATACATATTGAATTTTTATTTTATTTATAACATTATATGAGCTTATTTTTGCATTTGAAATGATCAGGCTGAAACGTGAAGTTTAAATAATGCTCTTATAGGAAGTTTTACCTAATTTCACATAATATTTAGAAAAAATTTTACTAGATAAGCTATACTTATATCAATATGAATGTGAGTTTGGCATGTTACACTTAGGGTTCAAAAGTGGATTTAGCAAGACTATTTCAATTATTGTGGTCGATTTGACTATAAAAACTAATTTATATGTGCCTAGGTAGGTTCAAGTTAATTGCAATAAAATAATAATGAGAACGTACTAGTAGATTTATAAGAAAATAAAATAGAATTTAATCAGTAGATTACTAGACTTATAGATGCCCTTAAAACCATATAATTCATCTTGAGGTCAATGGTAGGTTGAAGGAAACATTCATACTTACATTTAGATTCTAGGATGACTTGTCTAGTCTATCTTTAAATAGAGAATGTTTCTTTCCATTCCTTGTGAGCCACTGATTTCTCCAGAAGAAGAGATCACGAGACAATGAGGAAGTCTCTTTGATATAGGAAGGAACCCAACAAAATTGAAGATCACGATGGCACCTAAGGACCCAAAAATGACCAAACAACTATGTGGTACTCCAAACTTAGTTAGTTTACTCGTGATTGAACCAAAATCCTACTCATTAGACTTCATGTGTTGAGTTTCCCCTTATGGAACTAATGGTATAGGTTTGTTTATAAAAAAAATGAACTTGCACTCCTACTAAGTCCCTAAGAACAAGGATCCAGTGGTACCAACCAGATGTTTATACATTGAAGAGAGATGTCACAACTCCCATTACAAACTAGGGAGATAGTTTAGTACGTTTTTATTCTTGAATTTTATCTTGAGACTTCCATGACAAGTCCTTAGTTCACCTAAGAGACTTTCCCATGAGAGTAACATATTGTATGGGTTCATGGACATAAATAAATATTATATTTTAATATGTATTGGAAGTTCCTTATTATTTCCTAACATTTAAGCTACCTAGTTTCTTAATACTAATAGTATATTTGTTAATTAAATTTCCAAAATGTTTTTTTGTTTTTCTATATAATTTATATGTGTGTGTGTTAAATAATGGTTCAATGTGGAATCTCACTCCCTAAGCATGTATCTCATACCTAAGTGAACAATGTTTTTAGGTCACTGCCATCATGAGAGGAGGGTCAAGAGGAGAACCTTTAGTATTGTGTCAAATAGGAGGTGGGTGGTAAAAGTAGTGTATAACTTAGTAGTCAATGTTTTAGTCATTCAATAACTAAAAATGAGAAAGGGTAATATGTAATCATGATACGATTTTTGTTTTAGTAAAATGTCATAAACCATAACAACTAGTTTATTTAACAAGATCATGAAGGAAAAGAAGATGTCGGATGAGTGGAGAAATAGTATTATAGTCCCCATCTACAAGAACAAAGGTGATGTTCAGAGGTGCACAAACTATAGAGGTATCAAGTTGATGAGTCACACAATGAAGCTTTGGGAGAGGATTATTGAGCAGAGGCTAAGATCTATAATGCATATATCAAACAACTAATTTGGTTTCATGCCTAGTAGATCAATGATAGATGCTATTTTTCTGATAAGGAGGCTTATGGAGAAGTATAGGGAAAGAAAAAGAGATCTTCACATGGTTTTTATCGATTTGGAAAAGGCTTATGATCGAGTACCCAGAGAAGTGTTGTGGATGGTTTTGAGGAAAAAGGGTGTGCCAATCCAATACATTGACTTGATTAAAGACATGTATGGTAGCTCAACTGCAATTGTGAAGACTCCTGGAGGAGAGACACCGACTTTTCCAATCATAGTTGGGGTACACCAAGGATATACACTCAGCCCATATCTGTTTGTTCTTGTTATGGATGAGTTGACAAAGAATGTTCAGGATAATGTTCCTTGGTGTATGTTATTTGCTGACGATATTGTATTGATTGACGAAACTAAAGACGGTTTGAATGATAAAAATGAACTTTGGATAAAGACATTGGAATCAAATGGATTGATGATTAGTAGGAGAAAAATTGAGTATATGCATTGCAATTTCAGCCAATCTCACAGTGTGAATGGTGGAGCCAAGTTGGACGGAGTAGATATTACAAATGTGATAAATTTTGTTACTTGGGCTCTATAATTCAAATAGATGGGGATGTCCAAAATGACGTTTGTCATAGGATCACTGCAGAATGGTTGAAATGGAGGAGTGCAACTAGAGTATTATGTGATCGGAAGATCCCTCTCAGACTAAAAAGCAAGTTTTATAAAACTACTATACGACCAGCCATGCTCTATGGGAGTGAATATTGGGTGGTGAAGAAACAAGGACTCAACAAGATGAACGTGGCTGAAATGCATATGTTGAGGTGGATGTGTGGGAAGACTAGAAAAAATCACTTGAGAAATGAATATATCATGAATAAAGTGGGGGTGGGTGAGCATTGAGGACAAGTTGTGGGAGGGCCGACTCAGATGGTATGGACATGTGCAACGCAGACCGACTAATGTGCCTATACAAAGCGATACTATTGAGACAAGCACAATTAATAGAAGAAGAGGAAGGCCTAAATTAACACGGGAAGAGATTATACAGAGATATTTTAAATCTCTACATCTCAACCAGAATATTTTCCATGATAGAGCTGAATGGAAAAAGAAGGATCCATGTAGCCGACCCCAACATAGTTGGGATTGAGGCTTAATTTATGATGATGATTATTATTAGTATATCACTTGCAATGAGTGTAGTTAATCATTTTATCTTATACATTGAACTTAGTACTCTTATTAATAATCTTATCAAGACAAAAAATAGTATATCTACCTAAAACTTAAGCATATTAGATTAATTATCCCCCTGGCATCTGAATATTATTTCTTAGGGTTTGGGATGCAATTGTTGGAAACATAGGTGTTGCATAAAACTTATCAATATAAGAGTGATCTTGTGACACACGATACTCCATTTTTGTTCCTAGCAGCATCTTCCTATCATGATTTTTGAACATGCATCACATTTTGCATCATCCCCATATGAATATTAGAACACTTGTAACATAATTTATCTGATTTTGGTATGTCCACGCCATCATAGTTGGTACCACCATTCACAATAGTAATACGTGTAACATTGCAATGCGCATAACCTTTCTTGTTTACTTATAAATACATTGTACTTAAATGCATTTACCCAAAATTCAATGGTGTAATTCAACTTCTATTAAGTTTTTTCAACTGACAAAACATGACTAGTGAACAAAGTACATCAAAAAGTATCATCCTCAACATGTGCCTTCATCTCATTGATAATCAGAATGAAAATATGAGCTCACATCTAGATTCTTGATGTATAAAAAATGTAATTCAATGACTATGTCTCTTCCTAATAGATTTTTGGGACTTGCATTTGAATTACCATACATATATCTGGATATATCGATGTATTGTTTTGGAAATTCATTTTATCTAAACCCTCGAACACACCATCCTCTTTACGACGATAAGGACTTCTTTACTTTTAAAAATCATACAAATATTCCCCTTTTTCTATATAATTGTGGACAAGACTCTCATAAAAAAAAATTGTTGTGTATCTTCCAGGCATGAAGTCGATGTAGTTGTCTGATATATGTATAATAGAACTTAGTATTTAATCAATTACCATATTCCAAGTCTCATGATTTGAGGCATTGATTTAATACCTCTAAAACTTGTGTAGCTTTGTATGTATCCCTTTTTATTGTAAATGAGGCTTATGGTATCATTTCTCTACCAATATATAAATCTCTTTAAATTCATATAGAAGGGATTCAATCAAACAATTTCTTTCCGTCCCATGTTCTTCCATACATCAATAAGCATATTATCTGAACCACATGTGAGTCTCATTTTCATCTTGTTTTAAGTAGTTACCTTTTATTGTGTTACTCGTCAAGTGTATGTATATCTCGTATTCATGAAACTAAAGTCTTTGACATTATTTTATATAGGTACAAAATTAAGAGAATTTCTTTTCATTTAGTCTGGAAACCATCATTATGAAGGAACATTATAATATATGCATTATTGACATGTTTTGATTGGATTATATATATATATATATATATATATATATATATGTGTGTGTGTGTGTGTGTGTGTGTGTGTGTGTGTGTATTTTTATATGTGTGATATTGTATAAACATCATTTACCTTCTCTAGTATCCAAATTCATACATACCTCTTTAACTTATGTATATGACCTCTTGAGCAGATTTCTTAGCTTCCTTCTATCTAATTTATCTTGATAGAATGTTGCTTTATCTCAAGATTTGGTTAAGATCCTATTATTCTCTATAGTCATTCTCATACTTTGTCATTCTATTGTCATGTCTTTTTTTTTGGACACCCACAATATTTTGACTCCTCTGAGACTTAATCACTTACTATTGTAATGAAGAGTTTATATCATGCCACATGTGTGGTATATGATTGCACTACAAATTCAATAGGAATGTAATTCCTAGAGTTTACCAAAACTAACATGCAATAATGCCACTCACAAGCGGATGGGTCTTATCGCAGTACAGTTGAGGATCGAAACCCAAGAGATAACTTGTTTAAGAATTATCTAATCCAAGTAACTTAGGAAGAACTATTATTTATCACAAGAGTATAGATTTGTTTGTTTAACTAAGGTTTTAAGAATAAAAGGATCTAGATTAAGGTTCTAGTTATCAATGGATAGAAACACTAGGGTAGAACTGGATTTCACCGCCACTACTTGAATATGCATAATAATTCAAATCCAAACTTGTATGAATATATAATTGGAGTTATGCAAGTTTCCCCTTTCGGTATCAGAAACTTTCATGAGTAGATATCCCTGCAAGCTTTATATATCATTACTTACAGATCCTCTATTCACTACTCTAGAGACTTTCTATCAGAAGTTCTCATCAGGGTGTCAACCAAAGCTATCGGTATTCAAATCTTAAATGTTGAAGTTCTCTTGGTAAAAGATTATAATAAATCACATAAAGTGGGTGATCAATCCACAAGACATGCAATAAATGATTAGCTATGAATTAAATGAGTTCATGAAAAAATTGGAACATGAATGAAATTGCAAGAAATGGGTAGTGGGGCTAGTCTCCACACCCCCATGAAAAGACTATTCCCTTGGCATGGTGAGATTAATATCACTTGAATAGGAAGAGGACACGATCACGATCATGAGGGTAGAAGAAGTGGATCGGCATAGTGTGCGACAGTAGACTTCCGTCTTTCTCTTTCATGTATTAACCCTGACTTACAGTGAACGTAGGTGGACAGAAAGTAGCTCAGAGGAGAGATTGATCTCCCAAAGAGGGAGATCGATGGCCTAGAGTTGTTGATGAAAGAGATATGTCGATCAATGTTGGAGGTTGATAGATGTCGCCAAGCTAGGTCAATAGAACTAGCTTGGTCAATAGGTCTCGTCCCTGCTCTGATCTCAGTCATAGCCTTTCGGCATGTTTTGTTTCCAAAATTTTGAGATGATTTGTATGGTTGTGCTGAGGGCCTATTTATAGGGTCATAGTTGTTGACCTCCTTCCATCAGTATAGATCACTTGTTGTCGATCAATGGGTCTATCGGTCTTGGATTTTCGGTCGATGGAATTGTTGACCTTGGGAGTTAACAAGGATGTCGGGTAGTTGTGGTCATCAACAAGAGTGTCGACATAATAGATCGATGGCTTAATTTTCTTGTCATCTACATCTTGATGATGTTGTTGAGATTCTGTATGTTAGGCATTTGTGTGTCGACCATGGATTGATGAGGTTGTCGAGTATCAATGGTGATGGACATGAGATCTATTGTCGATGCTTGATATGGGAAGAAAATTGAAGGTTTGATTGTTATGTCGATCGATGGGTGGATTTTTCTGTTGACTCCTGCCCGCTGAAGGGCAATGGGACCCCTAGTCAAACTTTTTGTAGAGTGAAAAAATTCAAACCCTACAAAGGGAGTCAAGAAAAGTATCAAATTCCTACAAATTATCATAAAAACCTAAGTAGATCAAAACAAATCTATTCCTGATGAAAACTAAGCTATAAGAATGCTAAAATGCAACAAAAACCAGGATGAATATGCATTCATCACCACACAATGTTACCTTCATAATCCAAGTTCATCAAGTTCCTTCACAAGTAAGTTTATCCCAGGAAATATATGTTTTCCTCTTTATAAGGTTTGGCCGATTCATTCATTTATCTTGGGCATCCTTACATTGGTTAGTGAGTTATTCTTCAGGGATCGCTTTAAAACATATACACAATTTTTTATCTATCAAGAAATGTAAGATGGTAAAAATGTAGCGATAATTGTTCCCACTCTCTACAATAATCAATTGTGAGTCCCTTTTATTGAGATTGATGTATGACAAATCATATCAAGGGAAACAAAACAAATACAAATTTGCCTCTAAATCTACTGCCACACTCTAAACCATCATGTACTCAGTGATAACCAAAAAATGTGTCGCCTACATGACCATTCAAGTAACACCTACCAATAGATAATTTCCTATATCAATCTTTCTTTCTTAAACTCATCCATTCACTAAACAAATCCCACTTAGCCTCCTTGTTATAAAAAAATCTTATAAAAACTAATAATTTTAACAATCATTCTCCCAAGAATAAGATTTATTTCCATGACTATATCCACCTCACAATACTTCAAATCTTATGAACAACAACCCTCACATTGATTACATTTTTAACCATACATATATACCCAATTGTATATGTGTATCTCCAGTCTCTCTGCATATACACTATCAATTTGGTTTCTTTCAAAGAAGATACACTAAATATTATTCTAATTATAACAACTATCCATTACCCATTTTTATCCTTTTGTCTTAGAATAGACTCTTTACCTACCTCGTAAAAAATGAAACAAGGACCCCATCACATTTTCCAACTATATCTGGTCAAAATGTAGTAGGACTAGATTTTTTACCCACACATATCTTGAGGTGGAAACGTATGGTTGATTTCAACCCACTCGTAGGCCAATGTATCAAAATCCCTTTCTAATTTATCATTACATCTAAATAAATGTGTCACTGAGTAGCTATGATCTGAGAAAAATAGACTACCATGAGATATATCATAAAAGGAGTGTCAATTTTTTTATGAGTAGCTTTCAACCTTCTTCCAAACCTTATTCATAATATTTGGATGAACTAGCTATATTTAAAAATATGAGGACTCTAAAAGAATAGTTTATTAGAACTATATAACATGAGAAAAAAGTGGTTTACTATAAACAAAAGGATTTATTCTGTTAGGTAATAACATCTGGTTGATATCATATTTGTGAAAAAATTAGACCATTGCTAGTTTTTTCTACCAAAACAAATCACTTTGGCTTGACACAAATAGGGACAATTATACTAAAATTTCTTCCTTAGAAACACCCCTCAACAAATAAGTATTGGCCCTATGTATCTATATATTCTCTCATGTTAACATCTTTAAGAACCTTATTTCCTTTCAATAACTGTAAAAGGGATTTTGCTATGGTTTTGAAGCATAGTTGGTTATTTGGAATAAATCCCAAATGCTAGAACTCTCGTATGAATGTCTTCAAAACTCAAAAGAGTATGTCTTCCATCAAATGTATCCATATATGTTTACTTCTACAAGATGTAACTTAATTATCAAAAATTTAGACAATGAGGTGTCATCCCTACTTACTCATAGTCGTTAGTGGTCTTCTCTTTTCCCATAATCCAAAAGATTGGGTCAGTGGTCTTATCATGAAGTAATCTTATAATTTCCTCACACACAAATGACACACATACAAGCATCGCACACCCATTGTTGTATTGACCTGTGATCAACTCACAAGTGCCCCCAAGGCCAAGCGTCATATAAAGAAACCACAACCAGATCAATCCTATAAAACATCACCAATAAAGCACACTAAACAAAAAGTGTAACTAAATGTTTCAAACGAGATTAGATATCTAAACACAATAAGGACCATCATGTCAACTTGTTACCAAGAAGTTATACATATGTTGAACATGTGGGCTAAGACGCAACATGTACCATATGAAACATGACCATGCCCATTACACATAAAACATGCATTATATACAACAACATACTAAAAAGTTGAGTTATAAATACATAGATATGTAAAATATTGTGGTCAGTACCTGTGAATGTAAGGAAACCACAAAATACAAGATACCCACCTCAAATAACTATCGTTTAGGGTATATCATTCCTCGTCAATGAACCCTTGGGAAACGTATTGAGACCTAAAAGGGGGATAAACCACCAAAGTGGGACCAAAATTCTAATGATTGTAAAGCATTGGTGAAGGGATAAGAGTATTCAAGACCTATATATAATAAATTAGGATATTATGCATGAAAAGGTAGCATCTTCAAACCATTTAGAAAAAATAGAATTGTATATGCAATATAAAATAAAGCAATCATAAAATCAGACCACAAGGCCTAGTTACATATTTTATATTCATGCATCAGATAGTGGTGGGTATTTGGAATGTACCATACATATTACAAGCTAACGGATGCAAATACCCTTAGTCCATCTTAAAGGATCTTAGAATTACTCGATCTCACTATGATATTGATGTGCCTTGGATAATGTGAATATAAGAGGAGGATCTCATCATCATGTGACTACACAAACATCAGGGTCATACGAGGTACTCAAGATGTGACACAACCACATATCATATGTAATACACATCACACACATACATATATATATAAATATATATCACAATCATATCTTTTGAATCACATTGGCAAGACTACCATAAAATAACTAGAGATATGACCTCAATCACACTCATATATAATATGTGACTTTATGGCAATGAGAGGATCTACCTCATATTAATTCTAGATACCCATGTATACTCAAAAGTACACAACTCAGAGTACCTTCTCATAGTCCTTAGATTAATTTCTATAAGTTACTCATTTTGATTCCCTAACTTTCAAACACTAGGAAAAATCAATAGTGCACACAACTACATGAATAGGTTTTTTCTTATTAATTAGTGCAATTACTAAAAGTTCATTTCATGGGGTATAATTTATAGCATCCTATCCAAATTCAAGCAGTTGATGCACTAGAATCAATAAAACCCTAATTTCGTGTCCATCAATCTCATACATAGTTATAAACCTTATCATTGGGCCATACATAGGCCATATCATGAGTTGGATCAAAATCCATGACTAAACACTAAACTATTGTCATCTAAAAATAAGAAATTTTTCAAGAAAGTTTCATGAAAGGATTATATAGTATGAGCTCAGAATGTTAGCAGCTGTAAAAACTATCAAAATTGAAAATTTTGATCAACTTTTATGTAAAGATCACAACTTTCAATTGTATAACTTGATGAGATCTTAATTTCTAATACAAAATAGAAAACTATATATAGAGAAAAAACATTTTGTATTTCCCATGATATCACCCAAAAACCATCCTAGAATCTCATTTCTAGGTTATATGTCATGCAAAATAGTAAGTTAAGGTGAATATAGGAAGAAACTACATCATAGAAACTACTAAACATTATCAAAATCAATTGTCTTAAGGTGGTTAGAAACTCTTTTATGTAGTATCACATAATATAGCTACAAAATCTCTTAAAACCAATATTCAACCAAACAAACCTTCATTCATTAACTCCAAATAAGTGAAAGAATGAGAAAAAAGAAGGACTAGAGAGAATAACCAAGTTTCTCCACAAATGTTGAAGAAACTCGACCAATAGGTAGATAAGAGAAAAAAGAAGAGAAAATAATAGAAAGGAAGGAAGGACTTACTTAGATTGAGTCTTTCCTAAGTTGGAATGATGAGTTATATATTCAGTCTTGAAGATCACACCAATAATACCAACTTGCAAAAAGATCTCCTATAAGAACAACTTTTTATCAGCTCAAGAGGAACGAAAACAAATTCTATAGCTGATGTGGTCTTATACATGTGTGTTGAGATGAATAAATGTTGAAACTTAGACCTTATTATAAATTTTTAGTAGAACAACCAAATACTCCACTAACTAGCTAATTATCATTCCACATCAAATAAACTAAGGGAGGCGTTGCATATGAATAATTACATGACCTTCACTTTTGTCGATCGACTAGTCATATGACCTGACCAACAGTAGATCATGGCAATAGATCACCAAAAAGACAAGGCTTATGATTATGATAGTCGAAACGACTACCCAATAGGCCAATTGACTAATGTTCCAACTTAGAGACAAACTACTTGAAGGTGTTTCGTTGATATTTTAACATTGTAAAAAGACACAATTATCCCTACAAGATTCAATGTCTCTCAAACCAAAACATGACTAAGCATAACCAAATTATGTAAAGAAGGTGTATAAAGCATTAAACAATATTTCATGATTCAACTAAAATAGGAACAAAACATCTAATTAAGCCAACAAAACACAACTATGATTAAACATGTAAAATGATCTCACAAATCACCTTCCTCAAACCATTTCCCACTAAAATGCAAAAACAAAGACATGAAGAACTAAAGTATTTCTTCCTCCAACTCCTATGTGGTTTCCTCCATACCATGATGATGTCACAACACCTTCATGAAAAATATCTCCCTCTTCCTCAATTATGTATCCACCAATCTAAGATATGAATTGGTCCATCCCACATACATAACATACTATTATAATTGAATCTCAGTTGTGTGACGCCCCCATTACACTAAACAAGATTACTCAAAACAAAACACACAATTAAATGCTAATTAACCACATAACTAGAAAAGTGGGCAAATTAAAACCAAATTAAACATTACCGTCATGATCATAAACATTTACATAAAGGTCCAACAACTTGCATATCAACGCATACCACATCAGGTACTTACATGTATGACTGATGGTCTCAGCCATAACCTATATACAAAATATATGTTCAACATATACATGCCATATACAAACACTAGCACATTGCCAAAAAATCAAGTCAATGTACATATCATCTACAAAACATCCTTTGTCCGGACCTGAGAGTACATGGATGACTCTAGGACACACTAACCACTAGCCAACCTTCTACTCCTATTGTTATCCTAGTTGTTCTTCCTCACCACCACGATCCTGACAACATCGTTGGCAATCACCGAAAAAGATGTGGTGACCTACAAGGTGAGACCAACATCTCAGTGAGAGATATAACTCTGAATGATGGTTATTGATTGCAATAGGTTATATGATTAAACAAGTTAAGCAAATGAAATAGATTGAGCAAGTTAAACTGATAATCATAGCAATAGGCATGATTAATAAGATATATAAGGGAAAAGATAAAACTATCTTTTACTAATAGTTGACTTCTTCTACTGCATTATATAACAATTAGTAGTATAAGAAACAAGGCAAGAGTTATCAAACAATGAGAATCATGTTTATCCCCTAAACAGTTATGCTAAATGGTTGGATTACGTCTTTTATTAAGCTCTGGGGAGTTTGAGGTATACCACTCAAACTCCAACTTACCACTGCCAAGTTAAAATCATTTCCATACAAGATTTAGGAGAGCCAAAATCCTAAGATCTCATTCATCCTCAGTCAGTACAAGTCAGCCACAGAGACATATATAGTCAAGCTGCAAAACAGCCTAGTCCATCCTTGGTATATAGGTCACGACACTAGTAACTAGTGTATGCAAACCCTATCATCTGATGTACAACCGTAGTTGTCCTAAAAAATATAATGTAAATTGAATCATAATCATCTGATATATAACCTCGACCATTCCCTTGTCGAGGTATGACTGCAACCATCCTCAAAGCATGCATATACTCAACAATATATGACTCTGAGCTTCCATTAGAGGAATGGTCATTTCACCATACAACAAGTTTTGGCATTAGAACATATCTAAGGAATATGGCAATACATGATTATAGTTTCACTTGATTAGTTAATGCCAAATGGGTGAGTTAAGACTACATCAATCAAGTTACATACAAATCCTAGAAGAGTTATATAAAAACATGGGTATGTTACAAATTCAGAAGATATAAAATGTATGAAACATTATTATCATATCATCACAGGATACCAATCATTGTCACATCATGAAGATTATCACACTTCCATAAGGGCTCAACCATGCCCAAAGGTCCTTAAGACCATCACATCATTCCCTATAAGAACATCATTATCTTTCCATGCCTTACCAGAGGCTCAACAAACCATCATCATACATGTGACATATAAGTTCATCATTACATTGCATTTAAGAGCTTATGATGTTCATATGGCAAGATATTAAGGTTACAAAAACTTTGGGATAGTATTGCTTCATCACATCTAATCATACAAGGAAGCTAAGTATGATTAACCATCATCACCTATTTGTATTAGGGTTAAGTTTAACAAGATAAGTTGAATTTAAATTTCAAAATAGCACTCAAGGATAAACCCTAACTTTTAGCATTTACTTTGGGTAATGAATGCATAAGGTCAATTATAACCATCTGATTCCATAAAACGAAAAATTTTAACCCATACTCCTAGGATTAGAAAAACCCATCAACCATAGAGTCAAAAATTCTCATCGACCATTAGGGTCAAAAATTTTGGTGACCACTAGGGTTAGAAATCTGGGAGACCACTAGGGTTGGAATTCTCATCGACCACTAGGGTTACAATTCTCATCGACCACTAGGGTTATAAATCTTGGCGACTACTAGGGTAAAAATTATATGCGACCACTAGGGTTAAAAATCTCATCGACCACTAGGATTAGAATTCTTGGCGACCACTAGGGTTATAATTCTCATTGACCACTAGGGTTAGAATTCTTGGGAACCATACGATTAAAATTCTTGGTGAACACTAGGGTTAGAAATCTCATCAACCACTAGGGTTAGAATTCTTGGCATCCACTAAGAGTCCAAAATATTCATCGACCACTAAAGGTCCAAAATATTAATGACCACATGAGTTCAAAACTTTGGAAACCAACATAGAATCAAATCTAGGTGATCAACATGGAAATCAAATCTTGGTGATCAATATGGAAATCAAAATTTGGCGATCACATAGAATCCAATCTCATCGACCATCATGGAATTAAACCTTGGTGACCAACATAGGATCACACACATATGCAAGGTATGGGTTCACTATATTCAAGGAAGAAGTATGTACCAGGTTTAGCGGTACATCAAGAAGGATTATCTACTCAAGATCTACCATATGAGCTCAACCCTAGGCAAAGATAACATTTTTCTACTTGTAATAAAGTTTTAGAGAAAGATCATGTACATGCAAGACAAGAGTAAATAGTGAACATGGAGAAAGTTATATAACTTTTCTTAAAGATGATGAAGAAGCTCCAAATAGCTAGGTAGATTGGAGAAATTAGGTAGAAACCCTAGCTTGAGCACTCCACTCGGGCAAGCTAGCTCCTTCTCCAAAAAGGAAGCAAACCCTAGGATGAAGAGGCAAGAAAGAATGTGTCTTCAACCTCTAGCTCAAGCTCCACCACAGATCAGACCAAGAAGAAGAGAAAGTAAGGTAGGACAGAAAGGCAAACAAAGGAAAATAGGGATATCTCACTTACCAAGATAAAGAAGCAAAGCAAGGAAGCACCAAATGACCTCAACAAGGGTAGATCCAAACCCTAGGTGCACATGCAAGCAAGATTGGCCAAGCTTCTCCTACCTTGGCTCCTCCTTCTCCACCAAACAAAGTGAGCCAGATCCAAGAAGCAAGGAAGAAGAGAGAAAGAAATATAGGTGTGTAAAGAACTTGTTTGCATGCAAGGATGGAGTTATATAAAGCTTAGGGTAGGAGAGGGAGAGAGGAAGGGAGAGGTGTCAAGTCATGCATGCCATGTGTCCAAGGTCAAAACATCTCATACACGCAAGTGTATAATCCATGCAACCAGATGTACTATGTTGTTTAGAACCCATACGACCACAACAAGAAACTTGGTGACTAAGATGATCAGAAAACCAATCGACCGCCAAACCTAGGAATGTTGGCGACCAAGAGGTGTCAGGAAAATCATCGACTTCCAACACTAGAGACCACATGAAACATTGGTGGTCGTAAAACCTAGAGACCACATTAAACCTTGGAGACTATCAACATTGGGTGGCCCATGGGGTCTGTTACAACCCCAAATTTTGGGTTCCTTTGGTGAGAAATGTAATTTCTCATATTAAAGATATTTGGACAAATAATGATATAATTTGTTGTGAATAAATGGATTTCGTTTAAAATAGCCTTGTTGTTTGATTTGTGGGCTTTATTGTCTATTGGGCCCAATAAAAAGGAAATTCAATTAATGAATGAATAATTGAGTTGTTGAGAAAAGAGAAATGAGGTAGAAACCTCTAGAAGGCAAAGGAATGTAATCCAAGAATGAATTTCATGCCACATGGGTTCCTTGGGTCCCAAGGAGTCCAAAGTTGCAAAGATAATGCAAAAAGAAAAGAAAAGATCAATTAAGTATTTCTTTGTTAAGAAAGAAATTGAAAACAATGGTAAAATGTGGAAAATAAGTAAAAAGAGGTACAATTGAGTTATCCTTAGTGGGATTTCGTGTCCCAAGGATTCTTAATAATAAAAGGAATACTTATGAGGAAAATAAAAGAGAAATAAAAATAAATCCTCAAAAAGAGGTATTTTAATGAGAAATAAACAAGATAATGTGAAATAATGCATGTTGATGCATGTAGAAGGATCATGAGTATTCCTTAAAAAGGAATTTCGAATTATTTGAGTTTCTTGGGATCCAAGGAGTCCCAATGAAGAAAGAGGAAAGAGAAAATACCAAATTTGCAAAATAAGAATATAATGTGAATACATTATTAATGGATTATGTGGTTTTGCTAAAAAGGAAGTAATTTCTATTAAAAGAAATAGAAATTCGTGCCTACGGATTGAGAAGCAAGAATAAAGAGATTAGGTGAGAGGAATTTATAATTCCTAAAATCTAATGAACAAGTAATATGAGAGAGAGAAGGAAACTAGCTTCTTATTATAGGAATCACATTCCTAATGGGAAAGAGCCTCGATTGCTTAGTGGGCCAGCGGTCTGGGGCATGGATACCCCCCTATATAAAGGTTTGACCCTCCAGTTCGAATCCAGGAAGGATCCCACGCGCACCTCTCTTCCTTCTTCTTCTTATTCGTGTAACCTTGCGTGCAAACCCTAGTCGCGAAGAGAAGGGCTTTCTTAGAGTCGTGTTAGACTGAGGAGGAGTTGCAATGGTGGTTCACCACCCCCGCAATGTCCTGGGAGGTGAGGGTGACTGATCTCTCATCCTAATTGATCGTTGCAACAGCAGGTTGGTTGCTCACGGCCTTCACATACAACAGGTCATCCAGCCACGTCCATACCACCTCGACCTTGGGTTGAGCCCTCCGCAGGTGCGACGGAGGGAGGCGGAGGTAATGGAGGATCTGTCGGTGCCCTAGGGGCCGAGGGTTGAAGGATGGAAGCCACCCTGAGCCGCTATAGGCGACAGGGTAGGGTTTCTCGCGGGGAAGAAGGGCTCAGGTCGCATTGGACTGTTATTCCCTCCACGGGCTGAAGACCAACCTGACTTAACCAAGGGCATCATGGTCATTTCGAAATGTTTCCCAACCAAGCCGCAGCAACATTGCATGCAATGGGCTACGTGGCGCCTCCCCCATTGGCCAAAGTAAGTCAATTTTACAAAATTCATATCTCCCTAATAGTAGCTCGGATGATTATACATAAAATATGAAACTTGCTCAGAAAAATGAGAGGAATCCAATAAAAATATAATTGGAGCCTGATTATGTTTACAAATCGAAAAGTAATAGAAGTTATTAACTTTAATGTAATGATGATTAAGAAACCCTATTTTGATATGATTAATGTGATTAATAGGGTTTAATTGATGGTTAAAGTTGATAACTAGCCTGTTAATGATAGAAAGGAACATTAGGAACAAAAGGGATGAACTTTGCATATAATTATTTAATTTAGAGTTTATGTGCATAAATAGGCTTTAATGGGCCTTGAAACCCCTAATGTTGGTAAATTCGACTCTTAATGGCTTTAATGGACTAATTTCATGATTAAAGTTGGAATATGTTGAATCTAAGCTATTTCCAGCATTAAAGTCCCTAATTTGTAGATAAATAACCTTAATATAGAAATTAGGGTTTTTTATTGAATCAAGGTAGAATTAATAATAAATAGAGTTCATATGGGAAGTAGACCATCATGAATTATGAGTTGATAATCCGAAAGAAACTAAAGGTGATAATTGAGTCTAATGACCTTGAAATAACTTAAAAGGATAAAGAAGGTAGTTTTGGTATAAAAGAGAAATAATCGACTTTAATTGGGCTTATGGTGTTGAAATTAGGGTTTATGAACTAAGAGAGCATTTATTATGATAAAAGCGTTATGGAGGCAAAAACCCTAATAAAACCCTAATGTGGTCTAGAAAGCCTAAGGTGGAATCCAAGTCTAGCTTTAGAATGTTCTGGATAAACTATAACACTTGGATCGTGTGCCTTAATTTTTGGATATTATTGATTGCTTGTTGATTGATTCTTTATCCTTATTGCTTGGACAATCAAGTTGATCTGGATCAGGTATGTGGTTAATTATGAATAACCGCCTTAGTTTTCCAAGGATTTTCCGGATGGTTAATCGCATTGAATGCAAATTATCTGTTGGATGTTCATATTTGAAAATCATAAAGTCACTATTATTATCACATTAAAAATATAAATATGTATTCTCGCACCTACATGCCACCCTGATGGATGATGCCAAAGGTCAGGCCCAGATGGGTAGACCAATGGACACCTTGAGTGGTGACCCCAGGCACCAAGCTCGGGAATGAGAAGGTGGCCTATGATATTGCATGACTAGCGGGAACCATGAGTGGTGACCCCCAGGCACCAAGCTCGGGATTGAGAAGGTGGCCTTAAGTCATTGGCAAAGGGCACCCTAAGGTGGGTATGCCAGGGTTAGGGCAAAAGTGGTGGAGAATTTCATACTGAAAAGTGTAAATTGGCTTGTTAATTAATTTGATTGTGATTATTAAATTGTTAGCCATATTTGCAAGATTTTGGTTGTTCCCACATACCAGTATATTTCGATATACTGACCGACGTTTTGTTTGTCAGCGTTTTAGGAACAACAATTGAAAGAACAAACAATAAAGTGACACATTGTGGAAAAAGAAATAAAGTGCAAGGAGGATTAGATAGAATAATTCAAGACCAGGATAGATAGATTTCCAAGGTTTTCAAAGGTAAGTAAAGTTTTAATTTTATACCAAATTCTAGTTAGTTAGTAGAATTTCATAATTGTTATTGATTATTTGTCGAACCTTTGATCCTGTTAATTGGATAACGGCACCGACCTTTCGGTCTCCCTTAATTAGGGGTTACCGGGTCGTTACAATTGGTATCAGAGCATAGGTTCCTCATATAATCATTAATAATTATTAAATTTTACAAATTCTGTAGAACCCAAGGGAGTTATTAGAGGATTAGCTTAAAGACAGAGGTGTCTAGAAAAGGATCACATCTGGGGGATGACAATATTTTCCTCCGCACCGCTAGTCGGAATACGAGGACTCCCGGATCCGTGTGACTGCCTGGCCAAAGTCTTAGGGTATGATTCAAAATAAGATACCTTTAGGACCCTCTCATCTTGTTCATCCCTTCTCAACTCAAATTCTGTTAAGGACCTTAAGAATTAGGGTTTTCTCTCTTTTCCTCACCCTCTTGAGGTATGGGTAAGGTTGATAAGGATTAAGGAATCCTCCACCAAATTAATGAAAAGCATGTAAATAAGATGTCATGGATATAAGTTTAATAGAGTAAGCGTAAAGGAATAGATACATGCTTAGGTCGTATGGCACGAGTTGTCATTGCCCTCGGAAGAGACATGAGGATGGACCTCCTTCGCTGGACGATGAGTAGAGAGAGTTAGTCTTGAAAGTAGAGACCCAGCACATTCTCTGAGGATGATGTTAACCCTAACCCTAAGTGGAGGTTAGAAAGAGAGATGACATGGTAAGTTAGATGCCATGGTTGACTGGGTGTTTGGATGGACACACCTTGGGATGCCACACGAGCCATGAGAGGTTAGATGACCTAGTACCTTTGACGACCCAACCCTGGAAAGGGTCGGGCATGTTAGAGTGAAGGATAGCTCCTTCATTGATGAGGTTAGTGAAGGACCTATAGAAACCCTATGACTTATGCAAGTAGGGGATAGCATACACCCAGAGTACATCAGTGGTACGGTAGTAGGTTGAAACTCTGGCCAGAAGGGCACGATGGATGGCTTATGAGACAAGCATAAAGAGATATGGATAATCTTGAGCCAAACATGAGTTGAGCATAGGCTTCACCCACATAGGGGTATGCTTGTGATCATGAGCCTTCATGGAGAGAGAACCTCTAGTAGTATGGTTGGATGTGGAGTTAGCTCTAGAGAGAGAAAGTAAGAACCCAGCAAGGAGGTTGGAAGCCTAAAACCCCGAGATATGAGGAAAAGTGGGGATTTGAGGATGATGCAACCTAAGTGGATGATAGTGGTTTCCTTATGTGTGACCCCTGGAGGCTGATGATATCTTGGTTATCTTTAGAGGAAACAAACCCTGGAGAGAGGATGATGCTTATGGTACCTATGGTATAAGTAACTACCTGCTGGATGAGATAAAGAGTGCTTTAGACCCTGAGGAGGTTTAAGTAACTAGTTGGGAGGCTTTATACCTTGTTGGTTGTCTTGGAAGAGGACTCAACTCCGAAGTGTTTCTCGAGTAGAAGGATCATGGAAGTACATGACATACCTTGGACATGCTTGATTCGTGGTTAAGAGATTGAGCATGCAGTCGGACCCCAAAGGTGAACCTAGGGTTCCTAGGCCTAAGAGGGGAAGGAGTGTATCTGATGCTCAGGATGAGATTTGAGTCTCTATAGTTTCGAGCATGGTACTCCTCAGGTGTAGAGGTAAAAAAAACCCCTTATGTTAAGGGTATGTTTGACAAACCCCTCACAACTAAGTTGGTCTAATGTTGAAGAAGAGAACAAGTATGACCTAGCATGGTTTAATAGGTGGTCTACTTGTGCCCTAGTAGTTGTTGGGTTAAGCATGCTCATGTGAATATAAACCCTAAGGATGTTTGTGACCTTGTTGTCAAGAGTTGTAGTTTCCTCCCATCCTGGGAGAGGGACCCTTTGGTAAGGTGTGTACCAGTTTGTGGGTTTGTGGAAACCTAAAGAGGTCTCATAGGATCTTGAGAAGCTAAGTGAAAAGTACATGGTATGAGAATGAACATGTAGACCCATAGATAACCATCTCTAAGTGCATGTGGATGTGTTACCATGGAGGTAACCGATATGGGGCCTGACCAAGGTAGGCAGGTTGACATGACCCCTATGAAGGGATGAAAGTCAGTCGTGAATGCAGAGAGAGATGATGAAGGCTTGGGTAAGGTTCTAAGTTGGATATGTACTATAATGGAATCCTAAGTCTATCCTAGGGTCAGGTAGGGATAAGACCGATGGAAGAAGGAGTTGCCTAATTCCCTAGTTGCACATGACCATAGGGTCGGGAGGTAACAGCTATCATTGTTTGAGGGCCATGGGTTAGGAGTTTGATCACCTTCATGAACTCATGGGACTCAAAGGGCAGATGAGTAGGGCACTCTTTGGATGCATGAGGGAAGAGGGATGATCCCAAAAGTGTCGGCACCCTATAGACCCAGAGGAGATGACCAAGGATTGTGTGTAAACCCCAGTAGGTTCGAGATCAGTTTTCCATGGAAGTAAATTTTGATATCATGATGTTTGTGATGTGGAGACATGAGTTTCACGTTTCAACTTAGATTTGAAGGTGTACTGGCAAGGTGGAATGTACCATCTCTACTCTTGAAATAGGAAGAACTCTATATTTGGACGACCGCCAAATGCTTATTTCTTCTTATTACGGGAGTGAGAGATAGGATAGTACGCATGCCTTACACCAAAGATAAAAGATGATGCGAGTTGGAACGTTGCTACGAGGTATGATGAAAGAGATGACAACATACCCTTGTGAAGTGAATTGTACATGGATGGTTTACTAACACTAAGAGTATTAAGGAGATCATCTTGTGAGCTATCTGGAATTTACAAGATATGCAAGGTTGAGTTTGATCACCATGAGGATGAGCTCAGAGTTTCTTAATGAAGACAAACTTAGAGTTTGAGATGAGGTGATAAGTGGAATGCATGGAGGTGTATGTCTTCAACATTACCTAATACCTAAGGAGGTGAAGTGGTAATGGATGCTCTAGTTGAGATATAGCTGCCTAGTTTAGCTAGAGGCTATAAGAAGTGGAGGTTGTTCGGCTAACCCTAAGTTTGGAAAGAGATAAGTTTGGATAACACCCAGATGTATCAATAGCAGTTAATCAAGTAAATGATTGTTTGGTTAGCCAGCCTAGTCCTTGATGTAGTGAAAGGATGGTGATAGAACCTCGGATGCTTTTCTTTGATAGGAAGGTAATAAAACCCTGATGAGAGTGGTTTAGGGTTTCTTGAGGAATCATGACATGTAGGAGATCGTGATACACCTTGGTACTACAAGGATAGTAAGTGGCAATAGTACTTTGGATGTTTAAGATGAAATTGCATGGGGTATGTTGCCATGCAAGCCAGAAGGTGGAGGACGAACACCAGTAACCCAGTGTGTTGGCATAAAGGATAAAGTGTCCCCGAGAGGGAAAGGGAGTTCATCAGTAGGGATGATGAAGTCTTCCCTAGACCAAGGAAGGTCAAGATGCAATATGGGTTATGGTAGATCGCCTTACCTAGATGACATGAGAAAGATAGAGTATTGTCAAGGGACTGATCCGATTGAACTACTTATAAGGGAGAGATAGTTGAACTACACCATGATGTGAGTTCGAAGGTCTTTGAGTTTGATCTAAAGGTTCCCTTCCAAAAGGTGGGAGTGGGTACATGAAGAATTCGATGTTAGTACATTTTATCACCCCTTACTAATGATTAGTATAATCCAGACTAAAGGGTCTGATGAGAGCATGTGTGCTCATTCAGGGTGATACAAAGAGACAGTTCTTAAGAGGTGATGTTAACCACCATAGCCTTTATCGGGATGCAAGAAGTCTTATAGAGAGGTTGTGTCGGTCGCCACTTCATTAAGATGATGTTGGTGAAGGAGGCCTCACGAAGGTTAGAAAAGAACCACAAGTGTGTGCAGATGAAGTCGCTTTGATCGTGCAATGGCTGAGAGAGAGAGCCCAGTGGTGACATGAGTTACAAGCTGATGCAAAGCAGACTGATATGCAGTTCACTCTGGGAGAATATGTGATGTGAAAATCCGACCCCTCTAAGCTACAGCTGAGAAAGCTGAGTCCCCGATATATGGGTCCATTTGAGATGGATTGGTGGAGATGGTTGTGTTTAACCTTACCCCTCAAGATAAAATGATGTGTTGCATGAGTCCGATCTAGAGCACTATGTGAGGTACCCAAGCCATGTACTGAGCCCTGAACCTATTCATCTTTTGAGGTTGGAATGTCCTGAGTCACCTATGAGGGTAAGAAAGAACTCAGATGGAAGAAAATGAGATGATGAAAGTTCTTGGGAAGCACCATGGAAAGGGTGAAGCCACATAAGAGCCATGATGGACACATGAAAGGCTTATCCTATTTGTTTGCTTGCTTGATAGAATTTTGAGGGCAAAATTCTCATAAGAGGGGAAGGATGTTACAACCCCAAATTTTGGGTTCCTTTGGTGAGAAATGTAATTTCTCATATTAAATATATTTGGACAAATAATGATATAATTTGTTTTGAATAAATGGATTTCGTTTAAAATAGCCTTGTTGTTTGATTTGTGGGCTTTATTGGCTATTGGGCCCAATAACAAGGAAATTCAATTAATTAATGAATAATTGAGTTGTTGAGAAAAGAGAGATGAGGTAGAAACCTCTAGAAGGCAAAGGAATGTAATCCAAGAATGAATTTCGTGCCACATGGGTTCCTTGGGTCCCAAGGAGTCAAAAGTTGCAAAGATAATGCAAAAAGAAAAGAAAAGATCAATTAAGTATTTCTTTATTAAGAAAGAAATTGAAAACAATGGTAAAATGTGGAAAATAAGTAAAAAGAGGTACAATTGAGTTATCCTTAGTGGGATTTCGTGTCCCAAGGATTCCTAATAATAAAAGGAATATTGATGAGGAAAATAAAAGAGAAATAAAAAGAAATCCTCAAAAAGAGGTATTTTAATGAGAAATAAACAAGATAATGTGAAATAATGCATGTTGATGCATGTAGAAGGATCATGAGTATTCCTTAAAAAGGGATTTCGAATTATTTGAGTTTCTTGGGATCCAAGGAGTCCCAATGAAGAAAGAGGAAAGAGAAAATACCAAATTTGCAAAATAAGAATATAATGTGAATACATTATTAATGGATTATGTGGTTTTGCTAAAAAGGAAGTAATTTCTATTAAAAGAAATAGAAATTTGTGCCTACGGATTGAGAAGCAAGAACAAAGAGATTAGGTGAGAGGAATTTCTAATTCCTAAAATCTAATGAACAAGTAATATGAGAGAGAGAAGGAAACTAGCTTCTTATTATAGGAATCACATTCCTAATGGGAAAGAGCCTCGATTGCTTAGTGGGCCAGCGATCTGGGGCATGGATACCCCCCTATATAAAGGTTTGACCCTCCAGTTCGAATCCAGGAAGGATCCCACGCGCACCTCTCTTCCATCTTCTTCTTATTTGTGTAACCTTGCGTGCAAACCCTAGTCGCAGAGAGAAGGGCTTTCTTAGAGTCATGTTATACTGAGGAGGAGTTGCAATGGTGGTTCGCCACCCCCGCAATGTCCTGGGAGGTGAGGGTGATGGATCTCTCATCCTAATTGATCGTTGCAACAGCAGGTTGGTTGCTCACGGCCTTCACATACAGCAGGTCATCCAGCCACATCCATACCACCTCGACCTTGGGTTGAGCCCTCCGCAGGTGCGGCGGAGGGAGGCAGAGGTAATGGAGGATCTTCTGGTGCCCTAGGGGCCGAGGGTTGAAGGATGGAAACCACCCTGAGCCGCTGCAGGCGGCAGGGTAGGGTTTCTCGCGGGGAAGAAGGGCTCAGATCGCATTGGACCATTATGCCCTCTGCGGGATGAAGACCAACCTGACTTAACCAAGGGCATCATGGTCATTTCAAAATGTTTCCCAACCAAGCCGCAACAACATTGCATGCAATGGGCTACGTGGCGCCTCCTCATTGGCCGAAGTAAGTCAATTTTACAAAATTCATATCTCCTTAATAGTAGCTCGGATGATTATACATAAAATATGAAACTTGCTCAGAAAAATGAGAGGAATCCAATAAAAATATAATTGGAGGCTGATTATGTTTACAATTCGAAAAGTAATATAAGGTATTAACTTTAATGTAATGATGATTAAGAAACCCTATTTTGATATGATTAATGTGATTAATAGGGTTTAATTGATGGTGAAAGTTGATAACTAGCCTGTTAATGATAGAAAGGAACATTAGGAACAAAAGGGATGAACTTTGCATATAATTATTTAATTTAGAGTTTATGTGCATAAATAGGCTTTAATGGGCCTTGAAACCCCTAATGTTGGTAAATTTGACTCTTAATGGCTTTAATGGACTAATTTCATGATTAAAGTTGGAATATGCTGAATCTAAGCTATTTCCAGCATTAAAGTCCCTAATTTGTAGATAAATAACCTTAATATAGAAATTAGGGTTTTTGATTGAATCAAGGTAGAATTAATAATAAATAGAGTTCATATGGGAAGTAGACCATCATGAATTATGAGTTGATAATCCGAAAGAAACTAAAGGTGATAATTGAGTCTAATGACCTTGAAATAACTTAAAAGGATAAAGAAGGTAGTTTTGGTATAAAAGAGAAATAATCGACTTTAATTGGGCTTATGATGTTGAAATTAGGGTTTATGAACTAAGAGAGCATTTAATATGATAAAAGCGTTATGGAGGCAAAAACCCTAATGTGGTCTAGAAAGCCTAAGGTGGAATCCAAGTCTAGCTTTAGAATGTTCTGGATAAACTATAACACTTGGATTGTATGCATTAATTTCAGGATATTGTTGATTGCTTGTTGATTGATTTTTTATCCTTATTGCTTGGACAATCAAGTTGCTCTGGAATAGGTATGTGGTTAATTATGAATAACCGCCTTAGTTTTCTGAGGATTTTCCGGATGGTTAATCGCATTGAATGCAAATTATCTGTTGGATGTTCATATTTGCAAATCATAAAGTCACTATGATTATCACATTAAAAATAGAAATATGTATTCTCGCACCTACATGCCACCCTGATGGATGATGCCAAAGGTCATGCCCAGATGGGTAGACCAATGGACACCTTGAGTGGTGACCCCAGGCACCAAGCTCGAGAATGAGAAGGTGGCCTATGATATTGCATGACTAGCGGGCACCATAAGTGGTGACCCCCAGGCACCAAGCTCGGGATTGAGAAGGTGGCCTTAAGTCATTGGCAAAGGGCACCCTAAGGTGGGTATGCCAGGGTTAGGGCAAAAGTGGTGGATAATGTCATACTGAAAAGTGTAAATTGGCTTGTTAATTAATTTGATTGTGATTATTAAATTGTTAGCCATATTTGCAAGATTTTGGTTGTTCCCACATACCAGTATATTTCGATATACTGACCGACATTTTGTTTGTCAGCGTTTTAGGAACAACAATTGAAAGAACAAACAGTAAAGTGACACATTGCGGAAAAATAAATAAAGTGCAAGGAGGATTAGATAGAATAATTCAAGATCAGGATAGATAGATTTCCAAGGTTTTCAAAGGTAAGTAAAGTTTTAATTTTATACCAAATTCTAGTTAGTTAGTAGAATTTCATAATTGTTATTGATTATTTGTCGAACCTTTGATCCTGTTAATTGGATAACGGCACCGACCTTTCGGTCTCCCTTAATTGGGGGTTACCGGGAGGCAGGGTCGTTACAGGGTCCCAACACTCAAGGGTCAACTTTGAGTTAGGGTACCCATGAGAGCAAACCCTAATCTCAACACAAGGCTAGATGCCACTGCCCAAACCAAGGTGTGACAAGGCGCCCCAAAGCACAAATGTATCAAACATGACATGAAAACATGTGAGGCACAACAAGCATGTTACAAATTGCAAGAAAATTCATATATATGGGTAAATTGCATAAAAGTCCAAAATAAGCACATATTTGTATAACTTGCTCAAATAGTGTCCAAACTGGACCAAACATGAAACTTAAGCTTGTCAAATGATATCAAAGCATATATTAGGGTTCCATTATGGTTTTAAGCATCACATTATGATAAGAAAGCATGTTAAAACAAAAAGCAAGGTGAGGGGTCTTACGACCATAAACCCCTAATAAGAATTTTGCCCCTGAAATCCTATGTGAACAAGGACATGTACTTCCTACTCATCTCATCCTCTAACTCCCACGTGGCCTCCTCCATGCCACGATGATGCCAAAAAACCTTCACTAAGGATATATCATTCTTCTTCAACTTCTTTACTCTCCTATCTAAAATCAAAGCAGGACCCTCAACATATGATCCTCCTCCAACTTAACCTCCATTGGCTGCAATGTTTGCTCTGTATCAAGGTGACACTTTGTCAACATGGAAGACATTATGCAACATGTGCAACTTTGGTGGTAACTCTAACTTGTATGCCACTTTTCCAACATGTGCCAAAATAGGGTATGGTCTCATATACCTCGGATCCAACTTATCCTTTTTGCCAAACCTCAGCACACCCTTCCAAGGGGAAACTGTAAGGTATACACAATCTATAAATTGAAACTCTAACTATCTATGATAATTATCAGCATATGATTTTTGTCTATCCTAACTTGCTTTCAAATATTTTTGTATCACTTTGATCTTTTCTATAGTCTGTTGTACTAACTCAGGATCCAAAAGTCGGTACTTACCTATTTCATACCAACAAAGGGGTGATGACAATGTCTCCAATACAAAGCCTCGTAAGGAGCCATATCTATAATCCTCTAATAGTTGTTGTTGTAGATGAACTCTATCAAACTCATATGTACATCCCAACTACCAAGAAAATATAGAACACATGCTCTTAATAGATCTTCCAATATCTGAATGGTCCTTTTTTACTTACCATCTGTCTACGGGAGGAAGGTAGTGCTAAACCTCAATTGTGTCCCCATAGTTGTCTGCAGACATTCCCAAAACCTACTCATAAATTATGGGCCTATGTTAGATACTATGGTAACTGGAATACCGCAAACAAACTATCTCATCAACATATATGTGTCAGCTTTTCTATTGTATACATCGTCTTAACTGGAAGGAAGTGAGATGACTTAGTCAATCTGTGAACTATCACCCAAATGAAATCATGACCTTTGGTTTTCCTAGGAAGACAAACCACAAAGTCCATGGTAATATGATCCCATTTCTACTATAGTATTGGTAAAGGATGTAACGTCCTCACAGGCTTCTGATGTTCTGCCTTGACTTGTTAACAAACTAGACACTTAGCAACGAACTCTGCCACATCACACTTCAGACCTAGCCACCAATAGAGATCCTTCAAATTGTGTACATCTTTGTACTTCCAGGATACATCACATACATAAAGGAACGATCCTCCTCAATTACCATCTTCCTTAGGCCCTCAACATCTGGAACCATTGTCCTATTATGAAAACAAACTATCCCATCTGTTGACTCATGAAAGCCAAATTCTAACCTGATATTCTATATCACGGTATGATTCTTTTGAGTGTCTCTAATTTGTTGTATCAAGGTAGGATTCACCTATAACTGTACCAGTAATCCTACCAAAAGAGATACTCCCAATTGTACATTCATCAGGCAAAGCGACACCAACATGTCCCGCTTGTGACACACCATAGAGTGTAATTGTGCCTTGTCTGCAGATGATGACGAAGATGACTTCCTGCTCAACGCATCAGCTACTACATTTGCCTTTCCTAGATGGTAGTTTATCATGCAGTTGTAGTCCTTGATCAGTTCCATCCATCTCCTCTTCTGCATGTTCAGCTCCTGCTTTGAGAAGATATACTAGAGGTTCTTGTGGTCGGTGAAGATCTGACACTTCACACCATATAGATAGTGCCTCCAAATCTTTAGGGCATGAACCACAACTTCTAGTTCTAGGTCATGTGTTGGGTAATTCTCCTCGTGTCTTTTAAGTTGTCACGAAGCAAAAGAAAACATCTTCTTGTCCTAAATCAACATGCATCCCAAGATACTCTTTGAAGCATCACAAAAGATGATGTAGCCTTTCCCTTATTCTGGTAGGACTAACATTGGGGCACTGGTCAACTTCTCCTTCAACAACTTAAAACAACGTCGGTAGTTGTCATCTTAGACAAAAGGAACACCTTTCCTAGTAAGCTTGGCTCAGGGTAACACTACAACACTAAAATTATTTATAAATCTTCTCTGGTAACATGTCAAACCTAAAAAACTTCAAACTTCTATTAGTGTCTTGGGATTCTCCCATTCTAGCACACACTCTACCTTCTTTGGGTCTACACAAACACCCTTAGTAGATACAACATAACCTAGAAAAGACACATTGGTCAACCAAAACTCACACTTACTAAACTTGGCATACAATCAGTATTGCCTTAACAATGTCAACACCTAGCGAAGATGATGCTCATGTTGTTGATTGTCCCTAGATTATATCTAGATATCTTCTATGAATGCAACTACAAACTGATCTATATATGGTCTTAACACTCTACTCATCAGATCCATGAAAGTTTTTGGTGTGTTGGCCAACCCAAAAGGCATAACCACAAACTCGTAGTGACCATACCTAATACTAAAACCAGTCTTAGGTGTGTCATCTGCCTTGATCCTCAACTGGTGATATCCTGACCTTAGATCTATCTTTGACAACACTATAGCACCTCTCAACTGATTAAACAGATCATCAATCCTTAGCAATGAATATTGGTTTTTCATTGTAACCTTATTCAAGTGTTGATAATCTATGCATAACCTCACAGAACCATCCTTCTTCTTCATGAACAACATGGGAGGACCCCAAGGGGAAGTATTTATATGATGAAACCCTTCTCTAGTAACTCCTGAAACTATTTTTTCAACTCTTGCATCTCTATTAGTGCCATCTTGTAGGATGCTTGTGCTATGGATTGTGTTCCAGGAACAATATTGGTCTCAAAATAAATCTCTATACAAGGGTGAACACCAGGAAACTCCTCTAGAAATACATCCTCAAATTCTTGAACTTGGATACTAGGACATCTTTCCTTGGCATCCATAAAATTTGCTAGGAAAGCCTCACACCCTTATCGCATTAACCTCTCCATTGTGACAGTTGATACCAAACACGTAGGAAGAATCTTCCTATCTCCTTGGAAGATCCACAAAACATCTCCATCACAAAATGTCGCCACCTTAGAACTATAGTTCAAAACAACCATATAGTTTTCCAAAGTATCCACCCCTAGGATTACATCGAGTCCATGCATGTCAAGTGGTATGAGATCTGCTTGAATGATGCATCCAAAAAAAAGAACACAAGATGGACACACCTCCCGCAACTCAGCAGAACCAACTAAAGGGATCTCTAGAAAAAGGCTATCAGATTTACTCTAAATAGGAAGATAACAACTACTTATCACCTCTCTGGTGATAAAAGAGTGTGTCACATCGGGGTCAACCAAAACAGATACAAATGAAGAAGTAGATAAGTTAGAATGAAAAAGATCCATCTAACCAATCACGAGCTATGGATTGACCACTCCCTCTATATGACTCATAACATAGAATCTAGTCGTCGCCTATTGTCATCCTCTTCCTCTACTAGCTGGTCTAGATGACCATGCTTGTGATGCCTGACCATGTCCTCTACCACCACCGTTGCATTACTACTGATGTTGTGAACCTCGTTGGCTCTACCTTAGCTCTTGTGTCACTTCTTTGTCCTTTATAGGGCATGTCCACCTCAAATACCCTACTTGTCCACACTTGTGACAAGTCCTCAAATCATACTATAGCCTAGATGGCCCTATCACTGACACAGATGTTGCACTACGTGCTCCTGCTGGTGGAAAGCTGCGACCTCTACCCTTGCTTAGGGACCATTGTAATAGCATTCGTGATCTCGAATCAGAGAAGGTTGACCTCTGTTGTGACAGTGGTGAAGAAAACCTTGGCTTCTTAAATACACCAAAAGACTACCCTTAAAACTGAGTTGTCCTCTTCTTAGTGTTGGCTTCACACTTCTTAATAGCAGATCTCTCAATCCTCCTCACAGACTCCACATCGAACCTTGACGTAACTTTTTAGACTGTGCTATCTTCTCGTCTACATACATCTTTGGGAAGTAATGTATCACAAACTCTCATCTAAACTCTTCCCAACTCATAATAACTCCTGGTCTCCTCCTCTTTTATGACCCACCACTGGCCAACGATGCTCTTCAGTAGGTAAACAACATGTTTCACCATGTCCTCTTCCTTGTATATTCAAGATCTTAAACACCTTCTCAAGTTCTGTTAGCCACATGTCAGTCATGTCCACTATACCCAGGTACTCAATAACCCCAACATGTCTCAACCTCTCAAAAATATTCTCTAAACCCTAAGATTCCACATTAGGGACAACTATCCTAGCTTGAGGTATGGGCTCTATATCCTCTATGTGCATAATCGTCGCCATGAGTTATTCAAACATGGACTGAAAGGTTGGATTTTCCATGGTTGTAGGGTTGAACTGAGGCACTACGAGTTATTTTGGCCCCATCAGAGGCACTCTTCCATCATGTTTCGGTCTCCTACCACCACCTCTTAGCGTGTTGTAGCTACTCCACACATGTTCTTCATGTTCTCCATACATATCTACATAAGCATAAGTTATGATCAGATATGTTGGATTGCGTTAGAACATATACAAGCCCAAGTCATATGCCCCTATAGACTTAGCAAACCTAGAGCTATTATACCAACCAAACTATGATGTTTGATCACACTAAATGATATTACTCAAAAAGACACAATTAACTGCTAATTAACCACATAACCAGAAAATATGGTAAACTAAAATTGAATTGAACATTACCATCATGTTCAGAAACATTTTCATAAAGGTCCAACAACTTGCATATCAAAACATACCATGTCAAGTATTTACATTTATGACCAGTGGTCTCAGCGACAACCTATATAGAAAAGATATGTTCCACATATACATGCCATATACAAACATCGGCACGCTGCTAAAAACTTGAGTCAATGTACATATCATCTATAAAACATCCCTTACCCGGACCTGAGAGTACATGGAAAACTCTAGGACACACTAACTACTGGCCAACCTTCTACTCCTACTGTTCTCCAATTTGTTCTTCCTCACTACCACCATCCTCATGACATCACTGGCAATCACCTAAAAATATGTGCTGACCCACGAGGTGAGACCAATATCCCAGCAAGAGATATAACTCTCAACAACTATTATTGATCATAGTAGGTTATATTATTAAACAAGTTAATTGGATTAAATAGATTAAGCAAGTTAAACTGATAGGCATAACAACATGCATGATTAACAATATATATAATGGAACAAATAAAACTATCTTTTACTAATAGTTGACTTCTTTTATTGCATTAAATAACAACTGGCGGTATAAGAAACAAGGCAAGGGTTAACAAACAATGCGAATCGTGTTTAACTCTAGACAGTTATGCTACATGGTTGGATTATGTCTTTTATTAATCCCTGGGGAGTTTCAAGTATACCACTCAAACTCCAAGTGACGACTGCTAAGTCAAAATTCAGTTCCATACAAGATCTAGGAAAAGTGGAATCCTAATATCTCATCCACCCTTGGTTAGTAAAAGTCAGCCACAACAACATATATAGTCAATCTGCAAAACAGCCTAGTCTGTCCTTAGTATATAGGTCATGACACTAGTAACCAGGGTATACAAACCCTATCATCCAAGGTAGAACCGTAGTTGTCCTAAAAAACATCATGTATACTAAATCATAATCATATAAGATACAACCTCGACCGTTCTCCTATCAAGGTATGACCGCATCCATCCTCAAAACATGCATATACTCAACAAGATATGACTTTGAGCTTCCATTAGAGGAATACTCGTTTCACCATTCAGCAAGTTCTAATACTAGAATTAATCTACGACACAAGGAAGATACATGAGTAGGGTTTCACTTGATTAGTTAATGCCAATTGGGTGAGTTAAGACTACATCAATCAAGTTACATACAAACCCGAAAGAGTTCTATAAAAACATGGGTATGTTACAACTCTAGAAGATATAAAACGTATGAAATATACTTCTTATCACATCATCACTGGATACCAATCCTTGTCACAACATGAAGAGAATCACACCTCCATAACGGCTCAACCATGCCCAAAGGTCCATAAGATCATCACATCATTCACTGTAAGAACATTATTATCTTTCTATGTCTTAATAGAGGCTCAACAAACTATCACCATACATGTGAAGTATAAGATTGTCATAACATTACATTTAATAGCTTATGATGTTCATATGGAAACATATTAGGGTTACAAAAACATTGAGAGAGTATTTATTCATCACTCTTAATTGTATAAGAAAGGTAAGTATGATTAACCATCATCGCCTATTTGTATTAGAGTTAAGCTCAACAAGATAAGTTGAATTGAAATTACAAAATAACACTCAAGGATAAACCCTAGCTCTTAGAGTTTCCATCAGATCATCAATGCATAAGGTCAAGCATACCATCTGATTCCATAATGTCAAAACTCTTACCCATATTCATAGGATCAAAAAACCCATTGACCATATAATCAAAAATTCTCATCGACCACTAGGGTCAAAAATCATAGTGACAACTAGGGTTAGAAATCTTATCGACCCTAGAAATCTTGGCGAACACTAGGGTTAGAATCATCATAGACCACGAGGGTTAAAATTCTTGGCAGCCACTAGAGTTATAATTCTTGGTAACCACTAGGAATAGAATTCTCATTGACTACTAGGGTTAAAAATCTTGGCAACCACTAGGGTCAGAATTCTCGGCGACCACTAGGGTTAGAAATCTCATTGACCACTAGGGATAGAATTCTTGGAAACACTAGGGTTAGGATTCTCATTAACCACTAGGTTTAAAATTCTCAGCGACAACTAGGGTTAGAGATCTCATTGACAACTAGGGTAAGAATTCTTGGCGACCACTAAGAGTCCAAAATCTTCATCAACCGCTAAGGGTCCAAAATCTTAATCTATCGCTAAGGGTCCAAAATCTTTGCAACCACGTGAGTTTGAAACCCTGGCAGCCAATATAGAATCTCCAACATGAAAATCAAATCTTGGCAACGAACATGGAAATCAAAACTTGGTGACCACATAGAATCCAATCTCATCGACCATCATGGAATCAAACCTAGGCAACCAACATGGAAATCAAAACTTGGCGACCAACATAGGATCACACACATATGCAAGGTCTATGGTTTACTATCTTCAAGGAAGAAGTATGCACTAGGTCTATAGGTACATCAAGATGGGTTATCTACTCAAGATCTACCATCTAAGCTCAACCCTAGGTAAAGATAGCATCTTTATAATTGTAATAAGGTTTTAGAGAAAGATCTTGTACATGCAAGATAAGAGTAATCAGTGATCATGGAGAAAGTTATATAACTCACCTTAGAGATGATGAAGAAGGTCTAAACATCAAGGTATCTTGAGTAAATAAGGTAGAAGCCCTAGCTTGAGCACTCCACTCAGCTAAGCTAGCTCCTTCTCCAAAAAGGAAGCAAACCCTAGGTTGAAGAGGCAAGAAAGAAGGTGTCTTCAACCTCTAGCTCAAGCTCCACCATGGATCCAACCAAGAAGAAGAGAGAGGAAGGTAGGACAAAAAGGAAGATGAAGAAAAAGAGGGAGATCTCACTTACTAAGATCAAGAAGCAAAGCAAGGAAACACCAAACGACCCCTATAAGGGTGGATCCAACCCTAGGTGCACATGCAAGCAAGATCGGCCAAGATTCTCCTACCTTGGCTCCTCCTTATCCACAAGGCAAGGGGGATGAGATCCAAGTAGCAAGGAAGAAAAGGTAAAGTGAGATAGGTGTGTAAAGAACTTGTTTGCATGCAAGGATGGAGGTATATAAAGGTTAGGGTGGGAGAAAGAGGGAGAGGGAGAGGGAGGGAGAGGTGACAAACCATGCATGCCATGTGTCCAAGGTCAAAACATTATGTCCATGAAAGCATCTTATCCATGCAACCAGGTGGATTATGTTGTTAAAAACCCATACGAACGCAACAAGAAAACTTGGCAAATGAGATGATCAGAAAACCAATCGACTTCCAACCCTAGAAATGTTGGCGACTAAGAAGTGTCAGAAAACTCATCGACTGCCAACACTAGAGACCACATGAACCTTGGCGACCACCAACCCTAGAAACCACAGGAAACCTTGGCGACTGAAATGACCGCCACCAAACCGATAGACAAATCGTTACTAATGATGCGGAATAATCATAAAAAGTGGATTAACAAAAATCACTAAAATTTAAAACCATTTTGCAAGGAGATCCTCTTCCAGGAAACTCTTACTGAAAGATTCAAAACTTATACATATCATGATTGACATTGTACAACATTATTTCATCTCATCTCGAGGACAACATATAACAATTGTTCTATCAAAACACATACTGGAGCAACATAAAACCTCTAGGCTTACAAGCCAAAATCTCAGATTGTTCATGAAACCATTATGAACCAACTCCAAGGACCTGAGAGTACAGAGACGACACATAGGACTTCTATCTACAAGACACGACAGACAGTACACTCAACTTGAGCTGTCATTGATGCCTTAGCTATTGTTTCTCCTCTGCAGAAAGGTGTCCACCGCCTCGTGCACGTCCACCTAAAAATTGTAGATCCCATGGGGTGATACAATTGTCCCAGCGAGAGATATAACTCTCCGTCGACCATATTATTATCACAGATAAACAATATAAAATTGAGTAGGGTTCTTTTATATTAATAGGAAGTATTAATCATTGTATGAACAGAACAAAGTAATCTCTTTACTTAAGGAAAATGATGCATCTACCCATGGTAGAGTAATAAACCATCTATCTACTTTACAAGAAATGTAGAGAAACATAAATAACATCTATCAAGCTAAGATGTATAACTAAATTGTGCATCAAACAATGTTTTTCGTATTCGATCATTAAGCAAATATGCTACACAGTTGAACATATTTTACGATCACACTTATGCCCTGAGGAGAAGAAGTATACCACATTCATCTCCAACCGACCACAAACTTCTCACAAGTCAGTACCATACTAGGTCAATGGGAGAGCCAGTTGCCATGACCTCAGCTGACTCGGTTAGTACAAGACCATTGGCAGTGACATCTCATGTCAATTTGCAAAAGAGCATGCCAGGGTATACAGGCATCTATGCTCAGATCTGCAGCGTCAACTGCACTCTCTTAGGGGAAACATCTACTAACAACCATCCCCAGTTATGAAATTACTGAGTCATGGCATATAGCCATACTCTGAGCCATGGACCAGTTCATTGTGCTCCATTGAGACACTTATTTAGAGTTCGTAAGGGGATCGTCTCACACATGGTCATCCGTTTATACTTACGCCCCCACATATTCAAAAATATGCACTCCGGGTTATGCTGTGGGGAACCCATTTCACCATTCAGCAAATCTTGATGTTTATGGATCTATGGTCAGGCAACATTTTATGGTTTCTAGTGATATATTAAGTGCATTACAGTATTCTTTTAGCATCAAACAATTTATAAGCATCAATCATAAACACATGCTACAAAGAAAGTTGTAATACATTTATCAAGTACTTTTCAATTCTTAGGAACACATTTAGATGCATAACACTTGGGATCTCAGTCCCTTATCACATTACTGGGAATTCTCATCCCTTCACATCATCATCATCATGATTACTAGATCTGGGTATTCAAACCCTTAGATCACCATACAACGTTGTTACCTTTGTAATAGGTAACCATTACCTCTAGGTCTTCAGACTAAGGTATTCATTTCACTTGTTGTACAAGTATTTCACATAGTTCACATGGTTTGATTAAGTATCTTGTCACCTCTCACTAGGCAACAACTATACACATGGCTCATAAGGCCCATTTAAACATCTTGTCACCTCTCACTAGGAAACAAATATTTTACATGGCTCATAAGGACATTGAACATCTTGTCACCTCTCACTAGGCAACAACTATTTTACATGGCTCACAAGGCCATTGAATATCTTGTCACCTCTCACTAGGCAAAAACTATTTTACATGGCTCACAAGGTCATTGAACATCTTGTCACCTCTCACTAGGCAACAACTATTTTACATGGCTCACAAGGCCATTGAACATCTTGTCACCTCTCACTAGGCAACAACTATTTTACATGGATCACAAGGCCATTGAACATCTTGTCACCTCTCACTAGGCAACAACTATTTTACATGGATCACAAGGCCATTGAACATCTTGTCACCTCTCACTAGGAAACAACTATTTTACATGGCTCACGAGGCCATTGAACATCTTGTCACCTCTCACTAGGCAACAACTATTTTACATGTCTCACAAGGCCATTGAACATCTTGTCACCTCTCACTACGCAACAACTATTTTACATGGCTCACAAGGCCATTGAACATCTTGTCACCTCTCACTAGGAAAAAACTATACATATGGATCACAAGGCCATTATTAGGGTTAGGGTTTCCCTTTATAGCCGAATAGGGTTTCAAGTTCATATTATTAATACAAACCCTAATTCATTGCTCCATACATCGAGGAGCATACATTGATATCATAAGTATTCAATCATACTTATTTATTCTCATCATTTATCATTAAATGATTAACAACACAAAGTATGAGTTTCTCTCTCATCCTCACTAGGATATTGAGTACATCATACTTTATTATCTTGGCTTAACCCTTTGTCAAGGTATGTTAGCCTACACTTATCAAAGTGCATTAAACTCATTACATCTCAATGTAACAATTGACATGACACACTTCATGTGTTACTCATCCAAGTATATTGGATTTAAGATGCATCAAGGCGTATCAACCTTAAGGTGTTGGATGTGATATTTATCATGTCTTGATGTATCACTTCCCTCATCACTTTTAACTTACTTAAGTTCATCAACTTATCTTGTATTAGGGTATTTCCCATCCTAATACTTTATGCACTAACTCATCACATTTATCCTGTAGTGTATTGACCATAAGTCACACATTTGAATTACCATCTATCATCAAGTGATATGGACTCATCTCGGGTTGAGGCATTGTTGATATAGGGTTGACCATTATCAACCACTATAGGTGTTTTACCTATCAAGGTATTAACCACACCATTACTTGGTGTTACACTCATCACTTCTAAGAGTGTTCTGCCCTCACCTTTAGAAGGTGTATCGAATTGAATCATGTATGTCAAGTTGAACACATGTATTGTGTTAGGTGTACATCGGGCTAGACATCATCATATCCCTCATACCCTTACCCATTAAGGTATCAACCTTACTAATCATATGGTGTATCACCTTCACCATACATGGGTGTAACATTCTCACCTCACTTGAAGATATTGGCCACACCATACTTTAGTGTATTGGCCATCACCTGTTCTAGGGTATTAACCACCTTACCACTTTTTTCATCTAGTGTATTAGGTTACCCACCATATCATTTTAGAGATGTGTGCTCAACACCGTATCGTCCAAGAGGTGTGTGCTTAACCCAATATCGGTTTAGAGGTGTATGTTTGCTACCCATATCACTTTAGAGGTGTATGTGTGCTTACCATATCGAGAAAGAGGTGTATGCTTGCTTACCATATCACTTTATAGGTGTGTGTGTGCTTCACACCATATCAGGAAAAGAGGTGTGTGTGTGCTTCACACCATATCGGGCAAAGAGGTGTGTGTGTGCTTCACACCATATCGGGCAAAGAGGTGTTTGCTTAACCCAATATCATTTTTGAGGTGTATGCTTGACCTCGTATCGTGTAAGAGGTGTATACTACATCACCATATTGTGCAAGAAAGCATAAACTCATATCCATATCATTTTAGTGGTGTAGGTGCATCACCATATTGGGTTAGAGGTGCTTGCTTATGTGCTTGAACCCGATATCACTTTATAAAGTGTTACCATCATATTCAAGCTTTAGACCTTCGTTCTACTTGTTCTAATACAAGGATAACAGGTCTAAGAAACTGCTAGAACTCATAAATATATCAAGTATTCAAGAAAATTTCAGAATTGAAAGTAGATCATCAATATAGCAAGAAAGATGGTGAGTAATAACATGTTTAGGTTCAAGTTATATAACCCGCCTCAAGAACAACTTTAAAGCTCCAAGCTCCAAATCTTCACGTTCCTAAGGTTGAAGATGACTTATCAAAAGTCCAAGTATCGTTCACAACTCCTTCATATACAAGGAATCACCATAGTTAAGAACTTGTTGAAGAAGAAAAGAAAGGAAGATTAACCCTAGATCCATGCTTCAATCTAAGGTTGAAGATGATCATGGCCTTATCTTAGGGTTAATATTTGAGCTCCTTATTGCTCCTTAGCACCATGCATGCTACCTCACTACTTATTCACGATATTCCCTCACTTATGGCCGATATCCCTTTCACTTGTGGCCAATATCACTTCACTTGGCCGATATCAACATGCTATGGCCGATACCACTTGCTATGTCCAATACCCAAGCCCTATGCACGATACCACATCACCTATACACGATAAAAAGGCTATATGCACGATATATAAGAGCAAGGAGGTGGTAGGATTCGAAAAAATTCACTAAAGGGTGAAAGGAAGGGTATATATACTTGAGGTTCATGGGAGAGAGTGTAAGATGTGTCATCACCTTACTACTAGTAGGTGCCACATGGCCATGCATGGATTGACACATGTACTTGCATGCATTCCATAATTATCTTGCCATGCAAAATAAAAACTTGAGGATAATGCAAGGGATAAGGGTCGGCCCCCTTTGGTTATCTTCTAGGACAAGCCACTTCCACTCACATTATTATTATATTCACAATTCAATGCAACCCTTCCCAAGAAAGTTGCAAGCCGATATCCATTGCTTTATTGAGGTGCTTAGCTCGTTTTTGCATAGTCAAAGAGTTAACAACACGATATGGGGGTCTCCTCATTGGCTCCTTGGCTGATAGGGACTCCCATTTAACACTACAACTCGATACACTCAATACAAGCTCAAATTAGGGTTTCCATTCAACCCTTTCTTGGTCTTTTCATCACCAAGAATACTACCACTAATAAATGATTCAAACATGGAATCTCGTTTATTATCTCTCCTCTAAATGATACATAGAGTAAGTAGGAACACTCTAGAGGTGGTAATTTTCATATCAACCCTACATTTTGGGTAAATAACAATTTGTACCAAAATTGGTGCACAAGGTACTACCATTATTCAAACAAGTTCAAACTTGGCATTTAGGCTTTTCACAAGCCACCACTTAGCATCATTCTCTATTATGATGCAAAAAAACTTAAGGAACGTTCAAAATGTGACATGTTGCAATATAACCCCTTATCTTGGGTAAATTGCACTTTGGTCCAAAACAAAGGAACATTGCTCAAACAGCATTCAACCAGGACCAAACTTGGAAAATAAGTGTGTCACGTGATAACAAAACTCCTTAGAGGATTATATTAAAGTTCTAAGCAACTTTATTAGCCAAAACAAATAGGGTTTAACTCATAACCTAGATTAGGGTCATTACAGTGACTGTCAACACTGGGTGGCCCATTGAGTCCCAACACTCAAAGGTCAACCATTGAGTTACGACATCCATGAGAACAAACCCTAATCTCAACACAAGGCTAGATGCCACTACCCAAACCAAGGTGTGACAAGGCACCCCAAAGCACAACTGTATCAAACATTATATGAAAACATGTGAGTCACAATAAGTATTTGACAAATTGCATGAAAAGGCATATATATGGGGAAATTGCATAAAAGTCTAAAACAAGCACATATTTGCATAACTTGCTCAAACAATGTCCAAACTAGACCAAACTCAAAACTTAAGCTTGTCACATGATATAAAAGAAAATCTTAGGTTTTTATTAAGGTTTTACACATATAATTATGATAATAAAGCATATTCAACCAAAAAGCAAGTTCAAGGGTCTTACAAATTGGGTGCAACATCAACTATGTATGGGGTGACACTTCCTCAACATAGAGATACGAAAAACATCATGTAACCTGCTCAACTCAGGTGATATATCCAATATATAGTCTACTTTTCCAACACACTCCATTATAGGATATAACCTCTTGTGCTTTGAATCACACTTACCCTTCTTCCCAAACATCAATCTCCATTACAAGGTTAGACCTACAGATAAACATGATTGCCAATGTAAGACTCAATCGCTCTCCTATGATTATCATCACACAACTTATATTTATCATTTATTTCTTTCGATTGTCACTTGATAATATACATCTGCTCATTCAACTCTTGGACCAACTCAGGGCTCAGAAGTTGATATTATCCTACCTCATACCATCATATAGGAAATTTGTAGTCCTATTATACATGATCTATTTTCTAGAAAATCTATACGCATATGATAGATGTAGTTGAAAGAAAATTCTATCAAACTCATATGCATATCCTAGTTGCCATGGAACTGAAGTGTATAAGATCTCAAAAGATATTTAACTATATAGATCATATTGTCTAACTAACCATCTATATCTAGGTGAAAGGCTACATTGAACTTCAATTGTGTCCCAATAGCTATATGCAAATGGTCCAAAACCTACTCTCGAATTGTGGCCATCTATATGATATGATAGACATCAATATCTTATGCAGATGGACTATCTCATCCACACAGATTGTATATAATGTATTATATGAGTTTTAGCAGATATAGAAGTGCTAACATAGTCACTCAGTCAACAACCACCCAAATGGAATCATATCATTTGGCTTTCTTGGGAAGGCCTTCCAAAAAATTCATAGTGACATGATCCCATTTCCCCTTAGGATAGATAACATATGTAACCACCCTATTAATTTTTTATGCTAGCCCTTTACCTATTGACCAACATGACACTTTGACACAGAGTATGCCACATCTTGCTTCATCACCAACCACCAATACATGTATGCTCATGTACATCTTGGTGTTGTTGGGATGCATTGTGTACATTGAGAAATGTGTTTTCCAAAGAAACATATACCTCAAACCTCTTACCCTTAGGACACAAAGCCTTTCATGGGTAAGAATTGATCCATGATATGACTAATGATTACCTTATGACTTCATATCCATGAGATGCGAGACCATTATCACTAAGTCTATCTTCTAAGTAAATCTATTTGCTATATTGAGGTTGATTTATTCTAAATATAAAGCTATAAACTTCCATTATACATTCACTTGTTAGAGAGATAAGAGCACGTTTCTTTTGTTGCGGCCATGGGAAAAAATTTCACACTATCAATTGACAAATATGAAGATAATTTTATACATCTATCATGACAATGCCTTTCTATGGTGATAATCTATTGTATAATCATAGTCCTTGGTCAACTCAAACTATCACTATTACATCCGCATATCACATAAACTATTAAAAATGATATTAGGGTATAAAATGGTGACTAAATAAAAGCCAAACATCACCCTTAATTTTTCTTGATTTAAAAAAATCATAATGTCACATCCAATCAAATGAATCATATTATCATAGGTATACAACTTGATTTCCTATAAACCAAACTCAATCTTAAAGATATGTGCTTAAACATTCATACTAATCCTTGTAATACACAAGTAAACAAGTCTTCATAACCTAATACATGTTGTAGCAGTAAAGACAAATATCATTTCAACTCTTTCTATACAAGGACCTAGAGTAGACAGGGACCAATAATGACTATTTCTACCTCATAACGCTACTAATATCCTTTGTGCATGGCATGACTCTTCTAAAAAACTATTGCTATCTCCATATCAATAGTGTTACCTAAATATTTGTTTAGTAGAGTGTGAACTACAGGCTCAGCAAATGGAAATTCACCCAAATAAACAACATAATATGAATATTCTTAATTAAGTGAATAGTAACCTAAGCAGGCATAAACAAAGCTATTTATTACTAAACTGAATGAGAAGTAATGTAAAATTCATCAGCATACTATATACTGATGATATTTAAACAGTTGAGTTGGCAAGGAGTGGTCTAAATTGTAAAGCACAATGCCCCCTAACAAAGGGATCCATGTTTGATTCCTAGAAGCCACCTTCAATTTACCACACTCCAAGGTGTATGGCCATCACTAGATTTGAGGCAGGGGATACTAATTGTAATGACATGTTTTCAAATTAATTATCTAATTAGGGTTAACTTGATTGATTGTATGCTTAACCAGGTGGATCATTGTTTAAAGCTTGATTAATGATGGTAGTTTATTTTTATGTTTTGATTATAATGAGAAACTTTAATCACACTTTGACTCACATAATTAGGGTTTAAGAATTGAAAAACCCTAATCGGCCACAATTAGGAGACGAAATTTGATAAGTATAGTGACTCACTACATGATTTTTAGTATTTTATGTATAATGTTGATTTGTTTGAAATTTGGATATGATTTGGACATCTCAAATTTGATTACTGTTACAAAATATAAGAATTTTTTAATAATTGGCCTATTTCTGGGTCGAGTTTCCCCAAAAGAAACTCAGGCAATCATGTATTCAGATTGAAATATAGCAGTCTGGTATTTTAATTTTATCTTTTTATTGGCACATCCAATTGATCTCAAATTTTAAGAATAGCTGGGAAATTATAGTATAGACATATATTAAATTGGAGTAATTTTTTGATGATGTTTGATCTCTACAAAGAAAGGTGTTGGTTGAGTTCTGCCCAGGAAAAACTCGATCGACCATGTTGCAGACTGCAATATAGCAATCTAGTATTTAATTTTTATTTATTTATTGGTAACTCAGAATGATATGAAATTTCAATTGCATCTTATAAACTCAATTTTAGACTTTTTTTAAAAAAAATCATAATTTTTGGATGATGTTTGAGTTTGGATGAGTGTGGTGTCGGTTGAGTTTATAACTCAGCTGACCAACCAGTCTGAACAAAATAAAAATACAATGGAGGGCTTGTTTGCAATTGTTCTAAGTACCTCAATTCATCTATATGACTAACCTAACACACGAGGAGCTCTCATAACTCGTCATTCTTGTCCGAGAAATGAAATTATAGATAGAGAGGAGAGCTAGGGTTTTGAAAAGAGAAAGTGGTGGAGATGTTGACCTAGGGTTTCTCTATCTAAGATATGATGAAATCAAGTAAGTTTAGCTTCTTTGCATAGAATTTCATGGTAAATCTTCTCTTACATGTCAAGATTTCGTCCCTCCTCTAATTTGATTGAAATCACATCAAATCATTCCCTTTTCTCACTCTTTCTCTCCTAATCTCCATTTCTAGGGTTTCTGAGTTGAGAGGAGGAAGAAATGGATTCATTTGCTAGAGTTTGATTGGATTTCCAAAAATTTAGAGGTTGACCTACGTTTTTAAGGTGCTTGGCACCTGAGGTGGAGTTTTTTTCTCCTATATAAGCATTACATTCATGTTGAAAGACTAATTTGATCCGGCTAAAATAATCAGAAACATTGCTTGTATATGTATGTGATTGGATATTGATTTGGGAAAGATACTAGGGGATCAAATTGTACTGATTTTGATTATTTCTCATTGATTGGAACTTGATTAGTTCCTAATATATTGTTTGAGAATCCATGGAGAATCCTATGGATAGATGACTGTGCTATTTCATGTGAATTTTTCCTAAAAATCATCTTAATGGCCCATATGCTTGGAATTGAATTGACATGTATAAAACACTATTTGAATTATATTAGATAGTATTATATAAGTGTATTGTTTAATGTTAATGGAATTGAATATGATATACACATAAGGATCAGTGTGAGGTGACCATATTTCCTTATTAGGGTTTGTGTTGAGGAAGTGAATCAAATGAGTCAACTAATCAATGTATACTTATGATTTATGAGTGAAATGTGTGAAAATAAAAACTAGGGTTTCCATGTTTGTGAATAGCCCTAATGAACCCCTAAATCGTGATTGGATTACTGAATGATATGATTCATGTGATATGTTGAACTGAGGAATGACTTCTTGAAAACCCTAAAAGTTTAGTATTAAGAAGATTATGAGTGATAAAACTAGAACTTGTATATGATGTTGTAAATGTGATGAAATGTTGAAGTTGTAAGTATTAATACTTCAATTGAATATGATGAGTCTTACCAATATGATATAAGTCTAATGCATCTCTTTTAGTATAACTTATGAAATGTTTAGTAAGCCCTCACATGAATGTGGGTCCTTTTATACAAGCTACATAACAATGAATTTTTAAAGATGATTCTAGATTATGGTATAAGAAGATGTAATATAAAACATTATTTTAAGCTAAAAGTGAGTAGTTTAATTAAAATGATCATTGTTGATTATGGGAATGACATTAGAAGTCACTGACATTGTACACTTATCTAAATACAAGAAATGATATGAAGAAAAATGTATCGATGGTGATGGCAAGTTAAAGATGAAACTAATGAAGTTATTATGATAAAGTCTTTAATCCTTATTTTAATTACATGTGGCTTAAGCCAAATTGAATGAAACATACTAAAACTGGACTTTGATGGATATCAATGAAAAGAGAAGCATTGTATATCATGTGATTTAAAAATGATTGATTCCAACAATTTAGTGAACATGACATGAAAGAAGTTGAGATTAATGAATATAAAATGAAAGAAAAAGATAGGAATTAGTAGATGAATCTAAGAACCTAAATCTAACCCTGAATATGATGAGTTAGATGATGCTCATAAATAACTATCTCAAACAAGGGATCAAGGAATGCACATAGATGTAGTTGAATTCAATTACATGATGAAGTTCAAGCATTTGCATTGATTTATAAGAATTTGTTCTTATATTGTGATTGTGTGATAGAATACTTGGACTATGAGAATGGACTGTTTTGATGGAATTCAAATGATATCCAACATGTGTTGATTATTAACCCTAACTGAAGAATGTGAAATAAAAGAAGAAGAGAACTAAGTGTGTTATACATATTTGTGCATGAAATTTATTTACATATGTTGAAATTGGATGGAATAAGTATATGTTGTATGATAATTCTTCCATGAGTATGATGAATGATACAAGATATATATGATTTTATTGTTGCTAGTTCTAATGCCTATGTGAGTATTTGTTACGAACTGTGATATAGAATGAGCTGATAAGAAATATGTTGAAATAGAATTTAATATGCACTACTTACATTTGAGAAGCCATGATGAGGATAAATGCTACACAATGAGATTATGTCTCAGGATGAAAGCCCATTGATGGTGATAAAACCCTGATGGGATAAATGTTGGACAATGAGATTATGCCTTGAGCTGATAGCTCATTGATGATGAATGCTAGATGATGTTGAAATTTAAAGAACTATATATGTTGCAAACTACAAATTCTGGTGCTTCTTGTTTTAGTCATTATATTTCTTTATAAGCTTAATCTGATTCATGTTATTCTAGTTACACGAGAATACACACATATGATATATTATGTTTTGAATTCTTTTAAGATGAGTAATTGAGATTAATAAATAGTGAAATGATGAAACATCTAATTAGATGTCCTGAACACCATGAGTTTTCCCTGAGGACCTCATTGGGGAAACAAAACGAATACCCTTTTAGCAATCGATGAATTATGAGAAGGATTTCTAGAGTGTGGATCAAGACCTTAAAGGTTAGACCACTAGGATTTAGGAGTGAGTCATATGGAGTGACTCTGGCCCTAAATCCTTGATGTGAAAGTCTATGTCTAGATGGAATAGACTCTAATGAAATGAAATATGTGAAATGTGAAATGAAAAATATGTGAAATATTATGATATGTTATATACTATTTTTTTGGTTCCTATCTTGTGTACCTGAGATGAGGACGTGAGCCTATTTAGGCAACCCTGAGGTGGCCATGGTCTGTTGTTCATATCTTAGGGTGTCCGATTAAACCCTAAGCTAGTGATGGTGAGTCGTTGACACGACAATCAGGCGTGGTGAATTCTAGTTGGTGAGGTACAACCCAAGTAGTTTTAGGGCAAATGAATAAAAGATGATAAGTCGTGTAAAACATGATTTGAATGGTTCTAAACATTCCTTGTACCGCTACTTGATGATTTGTCATTGTTGATTATGCTTCTTTTTGTGGAAAGTAATCATGTTTCTATGGACATTTTCTATTTCATATTATGATCTATCATGTTGACAAGTTATAAATGTTGGGATTTATATCCATTCTGAATATGAGTTGGATTGCTTGCTATTTGATAGTATTGTTTGATATATATGTATTATGTGTACTTTAGCTTCAGGACTGCAGGATGTGTTCCTGGTCCGGCTGGTGGAGTGTCATAAAGATAATGTTATTGTTATGTATTGATTAAAAATACTTAGAACTTGACTTAATACTCATGCAGTAGGATTCTTAATCTAAACTAAGAAGTATTTATTGATTTGTTCATGGACGTGCTCTAAAGGATGTTTCAAAGTTATAATTAATTTACATGATTACCTTATCTACTGGATTAGATTACCGTTGTAAGCTAGATTTGACTTGTGATAGAACTATCTGCTAGACTTTTCAATATATGCATGTTTCTGTTAAGTTTATCATACTTAATCTGATGTTGATGCATGTACCTATCTTGAGTCAGAGGTATCCACTCATCGGGTATCTATATGAGTCTCGTGAGGTTGTTTCAAATGTTTTTATGTATAACACTATCCAACGAAGAGGAAGTGAAAAAGAAGATATAAATAGCATAATCTAGATAGATTAGAATGCCCATTTACCCTCTCTTTTCTAGGATGGGTTGTAGACTAAGTTTGTTCATTAATGTACATGTATCTAATGTAAACTAAACCGCATATGAGAGAAAGATTTGATTCTAGTTTTAATGGAGTTGAATAAGATTGGTGATATCTAAATGTGATGTCCTTATGTGACATTGATTTATGAATTTGTGAAAAAAAAACAAAAAGGAAAAATGTATCTGTATTTTTCATATATTGTTTAATCACCTTTGTCGAGAATTCATTTTTTAATTTCATAATTTGGGCTTAGATGTAGGGATTATCTCTAATGGTTGGCATTTATGCTGAATCAAAAGAGAGACCCGACAATGTGGTATCAGAGCCAATGTTAGATGAGTCTACATGGACAATAGGATTTATGATTCAATGATAATGTCAATGTTGAATATAGCCCGAATGATGTGCATACTGACTGAACTCAGTATCCAGATACTCTGATCAAGTATTTGGGTATTGAGATAATATAGTATGGAACTGCCGATTGTACTTCTTTTGGATGCCCTGACCAAGTATCCAGATGAACACAATTTGGTAATATAATAAGAAGCATGATGGGAAAAAATGGTGAAAAAAGAGGATTTATAATTCAATATGGAACCTGTGGCAAGAAGGAAAATCCATATAAGAAATATGAAAGCCTACGGGATTATAAAGACAATCTCTAATGAGTTTGAATATGAGAATTAAATCTAAAATTTTGAGAAAAAGCTATGAACTAATAATGATGCACGATAAATGATTTTGCTTGTGAAGAAAATTGATGAATGTGAATAATAATATTAAACGAGTCATAATCTTAATCCATGAGATGCATAATCAAAATTTAAAAAAAATATGAAAGGTGATGTGAGCCACATATTGATAAATGATGTATTACTAATATTTGCAATTTAAGTGTTTATAATACTCAAGGAGAGATATGATGATGACAACATATGAAATATCCATCTAATACAATAACAAAAAAGATGTCATACGAAAGAAAGATAAAATGGAAGACTTTCTAACTTGATGTCGAGAGATATTAACGATTATATGATATGATGTTCTTCCACATCTTTTACTAGATTTTGGGATGAAATCCTATAAGGGAGAATTTGTAATGACATGTTTTCAAATTAACCATCTAATGAGGGTTTACTTGATTGATTGCATGCTTAACCAGGTGGATCATTGTTTAAAGCTTGATTAATGATGGTAGTTTAATTTTTATGTTTTGAATATAATGTCAAACTTTAATCATACTTTGATTCATAGAATTAGGGTATAAGAATTGAAAACCCTAATCAGCCACAATTAGGTTTTGATGACATATGAAGATAAAATTTGATAAGTATAGTGGCTTGCTAAATGATTTTTAGTATTTTTTGTGTAACTCTGATTTATTTAAAATTTGGATATGATTTGGATATCTCAAATGTGATCACTCCTAAAAATTATTAGAATTTTTTAATAATTCTCTTACCTAATTGTTGGTCGAGTTTCCCCAAGAGAAACTCAGGCAATCATGTATTTAGATTGAAATATAGCAGTGTGGTATTTTAATTTTATCTTTTTATTGGTACTACCAATTGATCTCAAATTTTAACTATAGTTGGGAAACTCCATTATAGACCTATATTATATTGGAGTAGTTTTTGGATGATGTTTGATCTCTATATAGAGGGGTGTCGGTAGATTTCTGCCCAGGACAAACTCAACTGACCATGTTGTAGACTGCACTATAGTAGTCTAGTATTTGATTTATATTTATTTATTGGAAACTCAGTATGATATGAAATTTTAATTATGTCTTATAAACTCAATTTTAGACATTTTTTTAAATTGTCATAATTTTTGGATGATGTTTGAGTTCTGAAGAGTGTGGTGTCGGTCGAGCTATAACTCAGCCGACCAACCAGTCTGAACAAAATAAAAATACAATGGAGGGCTTGTTTGCAATTTTTCTAAACACCTCAATTCATCTATATGACTAACCTAACACACAAGGATCTCTCATAACTTGTCATTCTTGTCCAAGAAATGAAATTATAGATAGAGAGGAGAGCTAGGGTTGAGAAGATAAAGTGGTGGAGATGTTGACCTAGGGTTTCTCTATCTGAGATTTGATGAAATCAAGTAAGTTTAGCTTCTTTGCATAGCATTTCATGGTGAATCTTCTCTTACATGTCAATATTTTGTACCTCCTCTGATTTTATTGAAATCATATCAAATCATTCCATTTTCTCACTCTTTCTCTCCTAATCTCCATTTCTAGGGTTTCCGAGTTGAGAGGAGGAAGAAATGGATTCATTTGCTAGATTTAGCTTGGGTTTCCAAAAATTTAGAGGTTGACCTACGTTTTTAAGGTGCTTGGCACCTGAGGTGAGTGTTTTTATCCTACCTAAGATTTGTATTCATATTGAAAGCCTAATTTTATCTGCCTAAAATAATCATAAACCTTGCTTTTATATGTATGTGATTGGATATTGATTTGGGAAAGATATTAGGGGATCAAATTCTGATTTTGATTATTTATCAATGATTGGAACTTGATTAGTTCCTGATATATCATTTGAGGATACATGGAGAATCCTATGGATAGATGACTATGCTATTTCATGTGAATTTTACCAAAAAATCATCCCAATGGCCCATATGTTGGGAATTGAATTGACATGTATAGAACATTATTTGAATTGTACTAGAATGTATTATATAAGTGTATTGTTGAATGTTAATGAAATTGAATATGATATACACATAAGGACCAATATGAGGTGACCATATTTCCTAATTAGGGTTTGTAGTGTGGAAGTGAATCAAATGAGTCAATTAATCAATGTATACTCATGATTGATGAATGAAATGTGTGAAAATGGAAACTAGGGTTTTCATATTTGTGAATAGCCCTAATGAACCCCTGAATCAAGATTGGATTACTTAATGATATGATTCTTGTGATATGTTGAACTAAGGAATGACTTCTTGAAAACCCTAAAAGTTTAGTATTAAGACGATTATGCGTGATAAAGTTAGAACTTGTATATGATGTTGTAAATGTGATGAAATGTTGTAGTTGTAAGTATTAATACTTCAATTGAATATGATGAGTCTTACTAATATGATCTAAGTCTAATGCATTTGTTTTAGTATAACTTATGAAATGATGAGTAAGCCCTCACATGAATGTGTGTCCTTTTATACAAGATACATAATAATGAATTCTTAAAGATGATTCGAGATTATGGTGTAAGAAGATGTAACGTAAAACATTCTTTTAAGCTAAAAGTGAGTAGTATAATAAAGAATGATCATTATTGATTATGTGAATGATATTACAAGTCACTGAGATTGTACACTTATCTAAATATAAGAAATGATATGAAGAAAAATGCATTGATGGTGATGGCAAGTTAAAGATGAAACTAATGAAGTTATTATGATGATGTCTTCATTCCTTTATTTTAATTACATGTGGCTTAAGCTAAATTGAATGAAACATACTAAAACTGGACTTTGATGGATATCAATGAAAAGAGAAGCATTGTATATCAAGTGAGTTAAAAATGATTGGTTCCAATAATTTAACGAACATGACATGAGAGAAGTTGAGATTAATGAATATAAAATGAAGGAAAAAGATGGGAATCAGTAGATGAATCTAAGAACCTAACTCTAACCCTAAATATGATGAGTTAGATGATGCTAATAAATAATGATCTCAAATAAAGGATCAAGGACTGCACATAGATGTAGTTGAATTCAACTGCAAGATGATATTCAAGCATTTGCATTGATATACAAGAATATGTTCTTGTATTGTAATTGTGTGATAGAATACGTGTACTATGAGAATGGACTGTTTTGATGGACCTCAAATTATATTCAACATGTGTTGGTTATTAACCCTAACCGAAGATTGTGAAATGAAAGAAGAAGATAACTAAGTGTGTTATACATATTTATGCATGAAATTTATTTGCATATGTTGAAATTGGATGGAATAAGTATATGTTGTATGATAAATCTTCCTTGAGTATAATGAATGATACAATATATATATATATATATATATATATGTGTGTGTGTGTGTGTGTGTATGTGTGTATGTATATGCTTTTATTGTTTCTAGTTCTATTGCATGTGTGAGTATTTGTTAAGAACTATGATATAGAATGAGCTGATAAGAAATATGTTAAAATAGAATTTAATATGCACTGCTTACATTTGAGAAACATTGATGAGGGTAAATGCTACACAATGAGATTATGTCTCTGGTTGAAAGCCCACTAATGATGATAAAACCTTGATAGGGTAAATGTTGGACAATGAGATTATGCCTTGAGCTGAAAGCTCACTGATAATGAATGCTATGAGATGATGTTGAAATTTAAAGAACTATATATGTTGCAAACTACAAATTGTGGTGCTTCTTGTTTTGGTCATTATCTTTCTTTATAAGCTTAATTTGTTTCATGTTATTCTAGTTACATGAGAATACACACATATGATATATGATGTTTTGAATTCTTTTAAGATGAGTAAAATAGATTAATAATGAGTAAAATGATGAAACGTCTAGTTAGGTGCCCTAAACACCATGAGTTCCCTCGAGGACCACACTGGGGAAACAAAACTAATCTTCTTATAGTAATCGATGAATTATGAGAAGGATTTCTAGAATGTGGATCGAGACCTTAAAGGTTAGACCACCAAGATTTAGGACTGAGCCATATGGAGTGGCTCTGGCCCTAAATCCTTATTGTGAAAGTCTATGTCCAGATGAAATATACTCTGATGAAATGAAATATGTGAATTGTGAAATGAAAAATATGTGAAATACGGTGATATGTGATATATAATTTTTTTGGTTCCTATCTTGTGTGCCTGAGATGAGGACGTGAACCTCTTTAGGCAACCCTGAGGTGGCCAGGGTTTGTTGTTGATATCTTAGGGTGACTGGATAAACTGTAAGATAGTGATAGTGAACCCGTCCAGTGTAGCACAGATGGTTCGGTCTGACCTGTCTTCCCCAGGGGACCCGGGTTCGAAACCTCTTGTTGTGCATTGTATTTACAATCCCTTAGGTCATCCGGGCTCTAGAACCTGTTTGATGGAGGGGGAGACTAAGTCTCCTTCTAACTCAAAAAAAAGATAGTAACAGTGAATCGTTGACACTAGAATCAGGTGTGGTGACTTCTACTTGGTGAGGTACAACCCAAGTAGTTCCATGGAAAATGAATAAAAGATGATAAGTCACATAGAACATGATTTGAATGGTTGTGACATTCCTTGTACAGTTACTTGATGATTTGTCATTGTTTATTATGCTTCTTGTTGTGGAAAGTAATCATGTTTCTATGGACATTTTCTATTTCATATTATGATCTGTCATGTTGACAAGTTATAAACATTGGGATTTATATCCATTATGAATATGAGTTGGATTTCTTGCCATTTGATAGTATTGTTTGGTAGATATGTATTATGTGTACTTCAGCTTCAGGACTACATGATGTGTTCATGGTCCGGTTGGTGGAGTGTCACAGAGATAATGTTATTGTTATATATTGATTCAAAATGCTTAGAACTTGACTTAATACTCATGTAGTAGGATTCTTAATCTGAATTAAGAAGTATTTGTTGATTTGTTTATAGACATGCTCCAAAGGATGTTTCAAATTTATAATTGGTTTATGTGATTACCTTATATGCTAGATTAGATTACCATTATAAGCTAAATTTGACTTGTGATAGAACTATCTGCCAGATTTTTCAATATCTGCATGTTTTTGTTAAGTTTATTATACTTAATCTGATGTTGATGCATGTACCTAGCTTGAGTGGTAGGTATCCAACCAGTGGGTATCTATATGATTCTTATGAGTTTGTTTCAAATGTTTTAGGTATAATGCTATCCAGTAGAGAGGTCATGAAAAAGAAGATATAAATAGCATAATCTAGATAGATTAGAATGCCCCTATACTCTCTCTTTCCCGAGATGGGTTGTAGACTAAGTTTGTTCATTAATGTACATGTATTTGATTTAAACTGAACCGCATATGAGCACAAGATTTGGTTTTGGTTTTAATGGAGTTGAATAAGATTGGTGATATCTAAATGTGATGTCCTTAATGTGACATTGATTTATGAATTTGTGAAGAAATAAAAAGGAAAAAATTATCTATTTTTTCATATATTGTTAATCGCCTTTGTCAATAATTCATTGTTTTATTTCATAATATGGGTTTATGTTTAGGGATTATCTCTAATGGTTGGCATATATGCTGATTAAAAGAGAGGTCCTGACACTAATCTCTCTCCTAACTCAAAAAATTAACTACACAACACAATTTTGAAGTTATATAATGGACAACGAATCCCTAGATTTGACTTCTTGATCATTTGATTGATTTATTGATACCCTAGACCCAATGAGGTGTATCATAACATGTGGAAGAATCCCAGCAAGCTAAAATCTCACTTTATAAGACATAGAGTAGACCTGAGACTCTAAGTCTACTAAGTAGCTACTCAGTCTTTATAGGGCCTTGCCATGCCTGGCCCCGATGGCTAAGTAGTTGATCGAGAAAACTAGACTCCTCCTCTAAACCTAGGTACTCATGTGGAGAGTCATAAAAACATTCTTTCTAATATTGCCTACTAAAATGGTTCCACAAGGACTGACTCACTGAGTAGTTACGGAACTACATACCGTCGGGATCTTTGATTGATGTTAGATATCCCTATTATTAATGAAGAGGTTTTCCACATTGGGCTTAACCCCTTATTCCCGACCATTACACTCCATCTTCCTCTCATGGACAGTACTAGTGGGTAAGGCAATTCCTCCACTACGGTGCAGACCTCCATAGGAAATCTATGGTGTATTATGCAATCTAGATGTCTATTTGATTTCTTTAGTTTCACTAAACATTAATATATTATGCTTTTCTTATTTTTAGCATGAATCTAAATCATTTTTTTTCTTTTGTGTATTCAACAATATATTTGTTACTAAAAATAATATTAAACAATTATATATAATCTTGTTTCTCTAAAAAAGAATACAATTGAACAGTAGATTCTCAACATTGTATTTCACTTGAACTTAATAATTTGAACTGATAGGAATATATTGAAATAATAAGTATTTTAATGAAAGTAATGAGCTTTCATACTGAATATCACTCATCCGATCTAACCGAATTGGACTGATTTGTTAGTATTTAAATACATACGTAGCTTGAACTGGATTAAATGATCATCAAATAAATAATATTGGACCGGGATATGCATTTTATCATCCCAAGTTCATAACTAAAAGGAATTTATTTGTCTAATAGCACATTGTAGCATTTGTTTTGAAATGGATAATATAGGGAAAACCCAAATACATCGGTGCCTTTATGATATACTATGTTTGAAAGTTATACAAATCAGGTGCACACATTATAGAACTAAAATCATTCACCTTCCCTCATTTTGGCTAGCTAGTTAGATCATGTATGCCTTAAATCCAAATTGAGGCTCACTTATACAAAAAAGAATTAGAAGAAGATACAACTATGTTCTTCATGATTTGAATTATGAAAACCATGCCTAAAGGACAATTTCCTCTCATTTAGAGTTTAATCAACCGATTTCTTGACAAAACTCACCTAAAACAATTGTACCTTAGCAAAGAAAGTTATTTCAGATTTATACATCAAAATTTAGATATCCAACAACAATTTCCTATAATACAAGTCATTTTAGACTAGTGTATCAAATTTCATCTTAAAATATTACGTTATGAGACATTTTCACCCTATATGGCCAAAACTCGCCAAATTAGGGCGGAAGCTGACAAAAATAGAAGATTTCATCATAAATGATTCCATGACATATATGTTCAAACATGTTTCCTGTCAGTATGTTTCTGTACAATAAGCATTAATCCCGAATTTCATTATCAAATATCCATTTTACTACAAAATCAACCAAATTCTCTAAAATAAGGAGCGTCATAAAGCTCAAATTGAGTTTATTGCATACATAAATATCTAAATGGGTGTAAACCCACTCACCCTTATTGTAACAAAAAAGTGAAAAACGTCCTCTCCTGATTCAAGAAGGTAGATTCCAGAATTCTACATGGTTCCATGAATCTTCTCTATGTTGAAAATCACCACAAAATCCCTGGATTGGGATCCTTCTTACGTGATAGCACAAGAGAAGAGAGTGAAGATGGATATATTAAGGTTTATTTATCTAGTTTCAGAAAGATTTTGGCCACACCAATAGAACTAAGTAAAGTTCGAAGAAACAAGAGGAGAAATAAAAAACTTACTAGATTCAACCTAAATTTGGGGAAGAACTTGAGCTACATCAACCCTACGTGAACATCCACCCAAATCTTAAAAGTCACCTTTCTACCCTCAACCAAAAAAAATTCAAGATATAAACCCTAATTTTAACATGTATATGGTTTTATCTACCCAAATTCTATCTAATCAACCACAATTGATATAAAATATGTTAATCAATTAGTCAAAAAAACAAAATGTGATTTTTTTTACTAATTTGGCAAAAGAACACTAGTAAGCTCAAAATTGTGGATTAAAGATTATTAAGGATTTGGGGTTTGAAAAATCACCCCTCCTTTAAGGATTTCATTCCAAAATCCAAGAGAGGATGAAAGATAACATAACATATATATTAGATACTTAATTCACATTAAACAACTAACGTTTGAACTTAAGGTTTTATAACCCTAAATTACTTAATAAATAGGGGAAAAGTCATTACGATTACCTCTATCTGATGTTCAACTCCTTCTATGAAAAGATGTATTTGAGAACTCATGTGATCCACAAATATATGTATCTACTATCTATATATACGGCTCCATTGAACCATTAGAGCAGGATCCACTACTACTTACTCTAGATCATGTGTTATGTAGTTCTCCTCATTCTTCTTGAACCTTCTTGAAGATTATGAGATCACTTTCTTGTATTGGATCGACATGCAATAAATACCTTTCCTTGTAGAATCATAGAACACGAGTTATCATTTCCATGTTTCTGGAAGAATCATTTCCCTATTTCTAGAAGAACTAGGAATAACATCGATGTCACCTTCAAATTCAATAAATGAAAGAAACATTCACACTCCTTATCTTAAACAAAAGGAACAAGTTTCTTAATTATCCTAGATAAAGGCATAACTATAGAGTTGAATAACATCGAGGTCGCCTTCAAATTCAATAAATGAAAGAAACATTGACACTCCTTATAATCTCAAACAAAATGAACCATCTATGGTAACTATTTAAACCAAGGAATCTCTAAACTTTGATTGATGACTTTGGATGGTTCCCAATGTAACATTTACTCCATTCTCTTGGGATATACATAAATCCCCTTTCCAAATAAAACATGACCAATGAATGCTACTTGGTAAGCCAAAAACTACGCTTATTGAACATGGCATACAACTAGTGACGCCCCCATAACTGCAAATCCAAGCAAAGATGCCTCTCATGACGATAAGTATCCACATAGCATTATGATATCATCTATGGAAACCACAACAAATCGATCTACATGTGGCTTGAACGCTCTACTCATTAGATATATGAAAAATATGGGTGCATTAATTAGCTCAAATGAAATTACCACAACATTTTATTTCCATGTCATGTCCATAAATTTGTATTAGGTATGTCACTAGCCTTGGACATCAGTTTATGATAGTTTGACCTATTTGTAGTCTTAGAAAACATTTTATCTATAACATCCTAGGATTTGAGGCATCAGATAAAATGATCTTAAAAGGAACGGTTGGACTGCCCATATCACCAAGTTGCATCTCCTTTTAAAGGATCCCATCACTAAGAACTCTAAAGTTAAGTGTGCTTGGCTTGGAGTAGTACTAGGATGAGTGACTAGTTGGGAAGTTGATTCGAACTTGTGTGTGAGTGAGGACAAAGTGTGTAGTTAAGGCTAGTGGTGGTCAGTGGGGCCAGTCATTGTTTTTGAAACTCTACCAGAGCATTGGGCACACAAATAGTCTCAGAGACAAAACCCCTCTAGTAGGTGTGACCCACATGGGCATGTGGTATGCCAGTCTTGAGGCATGCAGTTCAAGCATGTTGGAAAAGGCTATCCCTGGTGACGTAGCCACCTTTGCGTCGGTATCTCTAATCAAGAGTGGGATGTCCATGGGCCATTCTGAGTCTGCACTAAAATGAGGAAATTGTGAGGCCATATAGTTGAGCCTTGACGAGGATGTCAAGAGTCTAAGTGAAGAGATTGTAACATCCAAAGATTTGAGGCCTCGAATAAAATGATATTAAAAGGAACTATTGGACTACCGATATATCCAAGATGTACCTCCTTCTCAGGGATCCCGTCACTAATAACTCCAAAGTTAAGTATGCTTGGCTTAGAGTAGTACTAGGATGGGTGACCAATCAGGAAGTTGATCTCAACTTGTGCATGAGTGAGGACACACATTTAAGGCCAATGGTGGTCTGTGGGACCAATCATCATTCCCAAAACTCTACTAGAGTTTTGGGTAGTGGGCCCGAGCATTAGAATATCTTACCTCAACTAGTCAAACATACAATCTATCCTCGAGAAGTCTACCCATTCTTAGAGATAGCTATGTTCAAGTTTAGGTAGTATATACATATCCTCATGGATTTCTCCTTCTTAAGAAATAGGATAGTTGGTGACATACTTGGTTGTATAAACCTTTTTTCCTTGAAGCTACATCTTCAACTCCCTCATCTTTGCTAGATCTGTCCAATATAGTGCTTGTGTTATGGATTATGTACCAAATATTAATTGGATATCAAAATAAAACTATTTAGGTGGCATAAGACCTAGAAACTCCTTGGGATACACATCCAACACATTCAGAAATGCATGCACGATAGGTGTAACGTCCCAGGATTTGAGGCCTCGGATAAAACGATCTTATAAGGAATGATTGGACTACCCATATCACCAAGGTGCACCTCCTTTTCTGGGAGCCCATCATTAAAGAACTCCATAGTTAAGCGTGCTCAGCTTGGAGTAGTACTAGGATGGGTGACCAGTCGGGAAGTTGATCCTGGCTTGCATGTGAGTGAGATTAAAGTGTGCAGTTAAGGCTAGTGGTGGTCTGTGGGGGCAGTTGTCATTCCTAAAACTCTACTAGAGCCTTGGGCAGTGGGCCCAGGTGTTAAAAATGGTATCAGAGCCATATCCCCTCCAGTAGGCGGGGCCCACATGGGCATGTGACATGCCAGTCTTGAGTCGTGCGGTCTAGGCATGTTGGAAATGGTTGTCCATGGTTGACGTAGCCACCCTTATGCTGGTATTTCGTGATCGGGAGTTGGGTGTCCATGGGCCATTTTGGGTCTACACTGAAATGGGAAAGTATTATGAGGCCATATAGTTGAGCCTTGACGAGGACGTCAAGAGTCTAAGTGGGGGAGATTGTAACGTCCCAGGATTTGAGGCCTCGGATAAAAAGATCTTATAAGGAATGGTTGGACTACCCATATCACCAAGGTGCACCTCCTTTTCCGGGAGCCCATCATTAAAGAACTCCATAGTTAAGCATGCTCAGCTTGGAGTAGTACTAGGATGGGTGACTAGTCGGGAAGTTGATCCTGTCTTGCGCGTGAGTGAGATTAAAGCGCGCAGTTAAGGCTAGTGGTAGTCTGTGGGGCCAGTCGTCATTCCTGAAACTCTACTAGAGCCTTGGGCAGTGGGCCCAGGTGTTACAATAGGTACATCTCATATCTTAGGGCTCTCTGCCTTGGTATCCATAATATGTGCCATATAGGTTGCACAACATGTCTTTGCATCTTCTATGCTATACAAGCATGTAAAAGACATGTCTAGAAGATCTTCCTATAACCTTGGAAAGTCCAAGAGATGCTACCATATTAGAATTTCACTTCTTTGGACTTGTCATCCAACATCATGTTATACTTCTCCAAAACCACAAACCTAGGATCACATCAAAACCATACAATTCAAGTGGTATCCAATCTACTTGAATGTTGGGCCTAAAGAAATGTATGACACAACATGGACACACCTCCATCAATATGTCTTTATCGACCAAGTTAGTCTCTAAAATCTTAAAATACATCATCTTAACATGTGAACTATACAAAGATATTACCTCTTTGTTGATAAAAATATGTTTCACAACTAGTTAACTAAATTGAAATAAAATATGAAGCAATTAATTCAAAGTGAAAGAGTTTCATATGACTTATAGTGATGTGTGGGGATATTGCTCTCTAGGTTTATTCATAGAGTAGACTTAGGTAGTTGCTTGAAGGTGGTCTCTTCCTTGACTATAGTTGTCAACCAAATGAACCAACCTATTATGTGTGGCCTTGCACTCTCCCACATCCTCCCTAGTATTGTGACTACTATCATGAATGACTATGTGTGACTCCATGTTCATGTTGAAATTTTCATCTAAAGGTCCTTGCATGCCCATATTATCCTCAGTGATAACATGGTTTTGACTCAAATTTGCATGGACCTGTATGATGGTCATTGCACACTCCACACTAACTTCCAAACTACAACACAAATGTCCCTATCATAGTTTTAGGAGAAAACTCATTGAAGGATAAAAATATCCCCTCTTCCCTTGATTAGAGAAATCTATGAGTGACACTCACTTCCAACTTTGATTGTCTATATTGTGTGCCTTGGTTTTTAATTTTCTTTCCTAGTGTTAATGTTGTGGTCCAAAAAACATTGATTGTGTGAGACTATCATACTATTATCTATAGGGATGATATAGTCTTGTATTACACTAAAATTTATGTATCATGGCCATATCCCTGTCTATCCACCTAACAAATTCCATGAAATCATAAAACTTCTCCCTAATATCCATTGTGGAAGTTAGTTGTTAAGGCTCTACATTCATCCCTGCCTAAAAAAGGTTCAGATCCTATCATCATTTATAGGGCCAACTAAGGTAGTTTCATAGAAGGTCCATGAATTGTGCCTTGTACTCATTCATTAATATCATCCTCTGACATAGGTTGTCAAACTACCTCACTTCTATCATAGGCATGATTTGGGAAAGTACTACTCTCAAAATCCTTACATAAGTAAGCAAATCTAATCTTCTCTCCTGACTTCTTCTCTTCTTCCATGGACCACTAGTGTCATCACTAGAAGGTTGATCACATGTTTCCTCTCCTACTCAGATATGTCTAAGATCTCAAAGCCTTCTTCAACTTCATCAACCAATGATCTACATTTTTTGGATCCTTCGTACCTTCATACTTTGTCGAACCAACTCTCCTCAACCTCTTGAAGGTCTTCTTGAACCATGGGAGGACTCAAAATGTGGTGATAGTGTCTTGGGTGATGGAATAGGCATTTTGATTCATCTTGTATACAAGGGTGGATATCAACTTTCCAATCATGACCTAGGTTTCTAAGTCACCTAGTGCCATCATGTTTTGGAGGAGGTTGTGTGGGTCCTACCATATACGCTCTTTGCTCTTATTCTATGAAATACTCCTTTGCTTTATGCTCCTGTATCATTGACGTCACAAAATTAATCCATTTTATCTTATTGTAATCCTACAACATCTATATCATCATAAATGGTGATTTGGTACAGAGAACATGTAAGATAAAACATGACATCAACCCCATGTAATTCTAGTAAAACCTAGGCTCTTATACCAAACAATGTGGAAACTGAACCTAAAATGAGCCCACAAGCGCACTCTAAGGTCGATCAACCATGAAGAAAAATGGAAAACAAATCGGTCTTAACTAACATATTCAATGAGGCACACTAAGTAAAAAGAACAAACAAATATTTGATCGTCACATCAATTTGTTATTGGTAATCCATACATCCATTATACATGTGTATCAATCCATAACATATATATACAAAACATGATCATGCTCATTACTTACAACATATACAATATATTCAATAACATACTATAAAAGCTAAGTCATAAATACATTGATATGTAAAACACTATACAAGGGAATCAAGTATACATGTATGGCTCTAAGGACACCACAAAATACAAGAACCCTGCCTCAAACTATTAATACCTCGGGAAATGGAATTCCCCACTAAAACCCATAGGTAATTAGTTGAAATCCTAAAAGTGATAAACCAAGAGAGTGAGACCAAAGTCCATACGAGAGATAGATTGTTTATAGAAAAATAAGAGGGTGCAATATCTGCACAAAATGAATCAGAGAATTCTACATAAAGGGGACATCTACAAGACACATCATAGCTGTTAGAACTATATATATGTAATTTAAGTAAAACAACTACACAAATATGACTACACAACCCAATTAAGTATTTTATATTATGCCACATGTGTTTTAGAATGTACCATATAAATTATTAGACAATAGATACAATTAATCTTATCCCATCATAACATAATTTAGGATTATTTGTCTTCGCTAAGATCTCACCATGCCTTAATTGGTCTGAGTACAAGAATAGGGGATGATTGGCCTATGACCTACATATACATATAGTTTGCCATGAGTGTTGATGTCATGTCACATACACATATCGTATGCAGTGTGTATATATATATATATATATTTATATATATATATATATTTATATATATATATATATATATATATATTGAATCACGTTGGTAGGATGGTCATAGAACTGAAACGATCCATTCCCATGTTGAATCATGACTCCATAATTAGTTTACATGGTTACCTTATATCTTCCTTTTCTATAATAATCTGATACCCTAATATATGTGTAATGGAACATGTATGAATATATAAGATGAAAAAAATGTGATTTGGTGAGACTTAGTAATACTGAGTAATTATGTTTAAAAACCCTAAATCATATTTTCATTGTATTTATAATGCACACCAAGTTGTGAATTGATTTATTACAAAAACTTGAGAATTTAAATTCATATCAAATGTAAATAGAAATGAACATGGAAATCACTCTCTAGTCTTATCAAGAACAAAACACATTGTAATTTGAATATTCAATATAAGTATGCATGAATGTAATGTCAAATAAGGTTTTGGAATTTTTATGATGGTTTTTTTGAGGTTTTATTAGACTTTACAAAGTCATACTAGGAACTCGGCTAGTTTTTGCAAAGGTCAGACTAACCTTTGGGTCAAGGCGGGTCGACTTGTCAAAAGTTTATTAATTGTAGAGTAGATATACCTATATTTTGAATGACTATTCCACAATTCAAAATTGTTTTTTGGGAAACAACCTGACTTTGTTAGAAATGATCTGATAATTACAATGTTTTAGTCATGAAAATTGAGAAATCAGACTGACTATCTCGAAGAGTCGCTTGACTATTAATTATATCATAATATAGAAAATAAAAAAATGAAATTTAACATAAAAATCAAAATATGCACACATGTAGATACATGCATGCATACATACATACATACATACTGGGACCCAAGTTCGAATCTCAGTTTCCGCCTTGATTTACCACCCTCCCGGACATTCGACCTCCGCCACAGGCATGGGAGAGGGGGAGAAATCTTTCTCCCTTAATCCCATACATACACACACACATACATACATACATACATACATACATACATACATACAACCGACAAGGAGTGGCTCAAGTGGTCAAGCACAGTGTCTCCTAACAAAGGCACTCGGGTTTGAATCCCAGTTGCTGCCTTGATTTACCACCATACCGAGTGTTCGGCCTCCGCCATGGACATGGGAGAGGGGGGAAATCTTTCTCTCTTAATCCCATACATACATACATACATACATGCATACATACATACATACATACATACGTATGTATGTATACATAAAAGCGCTCTAGGGTTTCCACGCTCTGGCGGCAACAGGCGATTCTGAGCCTCGTCCAAGGTGGAAGATGGAGGGGGCCTTCCCCCTCCATGGCAACCTCAGAACAACCAAAGAAGGCTTGGGCACAAGTCCTAGGCGGCGCTAAAAACTACAAAGCATATAGCTATGACCCTGTGGTGATCGTCAATGGCAAACATTTTGTCACCATTGACGATGACACATATGATAACATGGAGAAGAGTTGGGCACACACTGCTGTCGTCTACGTCCTTGGAAAAAGACCATAATACTTCCATTTACTAGCTTGGATCAAATGAGTATGGAAACCTAAAGGGGGATTTGATCTGTATTCCAAACCTAACAAGTTTTTCCTTCTCTATTTTAACAACGAGGAAGACAAGCAATCTATCATCAATATGGGGCCCCGTTGGTTTGATCGACAACTAGTTGTGGTTAAAGACTTCAAGGTTGGAGACGATCTCAAAAAAGACCTATTTAGCATGATCCATGTTTGGATCAATATGCCTAGTCTTGGCAGGAACTGGTCTGAGAAAGCAGTCAGCATCGTCGCTAGTGGAGTCGGCAAGTTACTGCGGATTGATCTTTGATCACTATCTCCAGAATCTTTGGGAGAGGCTAGAGCCTTGGTAGAGGTTGAAGCAGAAGGGGATCTTCCAAATGAGATCTGGGTCAAGTTGCCTAAACATGAACCCTTATCGGTCAAAATCAAATATGAGCATGTCCCTGATCACTGTCAAACATGCAAGGTTTTTGGTCATTCTGATGAAGATTGCCCTTTGAAGCCTAAAGATATACAGAAGCAAGCGCCTCCAAAGCCGAAACAATGGCAAAAGATCGTTGGAGGCAAGGCTAAACCGATCGCGGATGAGGATTCCAATAAAGGTGATCATGAAACGATTGAGATTCGTGATTCCAAGGAAAACCTTGACAAAGAAGGAGCTGGTGCCCCTGAAGACGAGCAGAGGATAACGTCTGCCCCAAGCAGTCCTATTACCAATGAGCCTAGCAGTGGTTCATCCACAATTAAGGAGACACAAGGATCGGCTTTGGATGTATCCAAGGTGTCTGAGCCTTCCCCCAATGAAGGTAATCCCTCTAAGGGCAAGGAGGCACAAGGACCTGATACATCCAGAGTGTCTGCAACACCAATGGAGCATGAATCCGCTTCCAGCGAGGATGGACCTTCGAAAGGCAAGGAGAAGCAAGGTTCTGGACATGTTGATGGACACAAGAAAGGTGAATCCAGTGTGAAGGGTCAGAGTAAGACCCGATCGTCTGGGAAATCCAATAAATGACCATTTACATGGCCAACGTCCGTGGTTTAGGGAAACCACAGAAGAAGAAGGAGGTTCGAGGAACTATTAAACACATTCAAGCCTCTATCGCGATTCTTGTGGAAACAAAAATCAAAAGATACAACAAAGAATCCATTCGGAAGCTTTTTCCTAATGGATGGAACCACACATCCAACCATCAACATGTTGATAATGGACGTGTCTTCTTAGGGTGGGATCCTCGATCCTGGGACATCAGCGTTACTGATTCTGATGATCAACAAATCACTGCACAGGCCATCAACAAAGGTGGTCTCTGACTCATGATTACTGGCATCTATGCTAGGAACCTCATGAGTCAACGTACTGATCTCTGGAGCAAATTGGTCTCACTGTCCTCAGGTATTCAAGATCCTTGGATACTCATCGGATATTTCAACAACACCAGGAAAAGGGAAGAGAAAGCTGGTGGGCGGGATGTTATTAATCAGGTCCTCAGCTCCTTCAACTTGGCCATTGATAACTCTGGTCTGGTTGAACTTCCAACTGTTGGTGGTGAAATCTTCACCTGGAGCAACAAGCTAGCTAAATCTAAGCACATTGCCTGTAAACTTGATAGAGCCCTTGTTAATGACGATTGGCTTACGAAATTTCCAGGTACGAAATCCAAACTTCTTACCTCTAAATTTTCTGACCATTCTGCCATTAACATCAATCTCAGAGACGTTCCAAGGAAGACATGCCCCTTTCATTTTCTCAACTATTGGCAAGAATGGTCAGGCTTCAAGGAAATCCTCCACGATGCCTGGAATGAGCCAGTTGTAGGGAATCCTCTCTTCAAGTTTATTCAGAAACTTAAGAACGCAAAGTCAAGGATCAAAAAATGGTCTAGGAAGCACGTCAACCTCAAGAACCTTATTATGAAAGAACATCAGGAGATGGACGACATTTCCAAAGCTCTGCGTAAGAACCCACTTGATGATCAGCTTATCCAGGCTGAAAAGGTCACATATGATCGCATCAAAGCCCTTGATTTTGTTGAGGAGAAGTACTATTGGCAGCGCAGTCGCATGGACTGGATTGCCAACGGTGACAGGAACACTCATCTTTACCAATCTGTTGTCAAAAGGAGAGACGCCATCAACTCCATCACAGAGATCTATGACGAATCTGGTACCTTCTTACAAGATGAAGATGCTATTGCAAAGGAGACCACAACCTTCTTCGATAAATTATACAATCAAGATTGGATTACTTCCCCAATGGACAGCCATGGTTGGGAGAGGATCATCACCGATCAGGATAATGACCTTCTCTGCCGTATTCCTGATGAGGATGAGATACACAAAGCTATTCAGTCCATTGGTGCCTCGAAAAGTCCAGGTCCTGATGGATTCAACAGTTTTTTCTATCAACATAACTGGTCTACGATCAAACTTGAACTGATTGAAGCCATTCAATGGTTCTTCAATGGTGGACAAATGGTGTGGCATCTTAATCATGTATTCTTGGCTTTAATACCCAAAAAAGACATCATTTCCTCACCTAAAGATTTCCGGCCTATAGCCTGTTGTTCTGTATTGTACAAGATTATCACGAAGATCATTACCAAAAGACTTGCTGTTCTTATGCTGAAGATCATATCACCTAACCAAGGTGTGTTTGTTCAAGGCAGAAACATTCAAGACTGCTCTTTACTGGCGACTGAATTCACCCTGAATTACAACCTTACTCGAAGCACTCCATCTGCTTGCATCAAACTAGACATTACAAAAGCCTTCGACTCAGTTCAATGGTCTTACCTTTGGAACTGTCTTCATCTTCTAGGCTTTAGAAATGATTGGATCGACATTGTGAAACAATGTGTCACTACTCCTACTTTCTCGATCCTTCTCAATGGCTCTCCGGAGGGATTTTTTAAAAACACTAATGGTCTTCGGCAGGGAGACCCTCTATCCCCATTACTCTTTGCAATAGTAATGGAAGGTCTTAGCAAGAAATTAGCTCAGGCAATAGAAGAAAGGAAAATTAGAACACACACAATCAGAAGTGTGTCTGTCCTCTCTCATTTGTTATTTGCAGACGACGTTCTTATCTTCTATGAAGCTTGTACCAGGAGAATCAAGCATCTGAAAGACCTTCTTCAAGACTTTGGTTCAGAATCTGGTATGAAGCTCAACACACAGAAATCTACTGTGTACTCCAAATCTGTTCTCAATCAATCGTCTTTAGATGCTGAACTTGGTGTCCAGTTGGGTACTCTTCCGAATACCTACCTGGGATACCCTCTAGCCGGCGGAAACCTCAGGAGGGTGGACTTCAATCACTGTCTCGACAAACTCAAAGACACAATCACTAAGTGGCCGGGTAACAAGATCTCCTTCTAAGAGCATCTTGTCCTCATTAAGGCTAATGCAATGGGACTTATTCAATACTGGATGAGTCAGGGAGAGATAAATAAGTCTACCTTAAGACGAATGGAGATTCTTCTTGGTGACTTCCTGTGGGGATCCTCCATTCATCCTGCTAGTTCGCAACGTCCTTCATTTCCTTTTAAAGAAGGTGGCCTTGGTCTGAAAAATCTCGAAGAGCTAGCTATTTCCATACTATGAAACGTCTCAGGAATCTTCTTCTTGGTGTTTCTGTATGGGCTCAATGGATGTTGAAACGTTATAATACTAATAACTTCCAACAACCTTCACATCTATGGGGCTATTCAACCTCCTGGAGGAGATTCACTGATGTCTGGCCTAGATATCAAGATGTCAATGATTGTTTTCTTTGGGATATCTGTCGCTCAAAACAAGACGTCAACGTAGTTGCCTCCACCCTCTGGATGTCTAAACATAATCTGCAATGGAGTTTCACCTCCTACAGAGCTCTCAAGAACTTTTTGCCGACGCTTGAGAAGATTCAGAAATGCAACCCAAACATTGCTAACCTTTGCGGCCTATGCCATCTTGACGAAGAAAGCTCCTTGCACCTTACCTCCACATGTAAGTGGTGGAAGTACTTATGGGGTCGTTCTGCTCTGAAGTTGGGACTGAACCCTAAGCACTCTCTTGAAGACTATCTCAAGTCTATCTCCGGGATCACTACTTCTGGTGATCGTGTGATATCCCTTTGGGCTGCCACACTTACTATCCATATCATATGGACTACTAGAAATTCTATTCGTCATGAAGGGAAACAAGAAGATGAACTACAAGCTTTCAAAAAGATAGAGAAGGAGATTCATATGCACTATCATGCACATCATCATAATATAGGTCATATCTCTTGTAACCTGGTTAGGAACTGGGATCTTCATGTATATTGACTGACCCATCTTGGGCCAATCATTATTTTCTTTATTCGTATGCCTTGCATGTAATGTGAACTACACGGCTTGGGTGTAGTTTGTAACTTTGTCCCTTTTGGGTTCGGAATAAATTACCAAAAAGTTCTGATACATACATACATACATACATACATACATACATACATACAACATACATACACACATACTTACATGCATACATACATACATATATAAATACAGCTGACAAGGAGTGACTCAAGTGGTCAAGCACGGTGTCTCCTCATGAAAGGACCCATGTTTGAATCCCAGTTGTCGCCTTGATTTACCACCCTCCCGGCATATGACCTTTGTGACGTGGCAATTTTATCACACTAACAAACTCACTCGGGGTTGAAATCCCCGAGATTTTACCAAAACCAATGTGCAATAATACCACCCGCAAGTGGATGGGTCTTATCGTAGTATAGTTAAGGATCGAACCCAAAGGACAACGTTTTTAAGAATCCTTGTCAGTCTAGTCTAGTTCAAGTTAAGACTAATATTCAAAACAATTGGTTGATTTGAGGTTAATTAAACTAATTTCAAGAAAGTAAAGGCTGAATTAAAGTTGGGTTTAGATCAATGATATGGAGTCTCTAGGATGGTATCGGGTTTCACCACTGCTACACATGCAAACACATTCTAACACAAACAATCCAGGTAAGATATAACGATCCAAATAGAGCTGCTGCAAAAACCCCCCATACGGACGTTAGGTTTGCGTAAGTATCACCTTAGGCATGAGATGTCTCGTCACCGTCCGGATCACTTACTTACGGCTCTGAAGATACAGAAATCCAACGAAGGTTGTGGGCCTCCTATACAGGCGTTAGGCACACGGAAGCATCATCGAAGGCTAGATGGATCGTCCCCTCACGGATCATACACTTACGACCTCGAAGAAATCCCATTATATTTCTAGTTTGGGAGTCAACCACATTAATCGATAAGCAAGCAGGCGATTACCATACGAGCAAACTGTTGACTCAAGGTCAATTAGGTCAATGTTGACTCACGTCTAAATTGACTAAACCCCTGTTTTGAAGATGACTAACCATTCCACATATTGGTGTCTAATGTCTCTACTTGAGTAATTTCAGATTAGGTATAGACACACTCCAAATGCCCTAACTTGCGCATCTCAAATTGGATAAAAGACAAGTCAAAGTCATACAAGTGCACGTTTTTGTAATATGATGTATATCCATTAGAATCATGTTTTAAATCACTTGTAATGATTGTATGACTTGTAATTAAGCTTAGAAAAATACCAGGAGCACTTAGATCGAATATTAGAGCACTTTAGATGCATCTTTGAAAATCAATTACAAGCACTTGGTCGGTCGAGTTTCCCCAGCCTAAAACTCGACCGATCAACATTGGTCAATTTTCTGAAGATTGCATCGGTCGAGTTGTGCACTCACAGAACTCGACCGATTGGGTAGTAGGCCATTTCCAGTTGAAATGGTTGGTCGAGTTTCCTCAGGACAAACTCGACCGATCCTTTGAACATCGGTTTGCCTCCTACTTGATCGGTCGAGTTACACCCATTATAACTCGACCAATTACACTGTACGGAAAAGTGCAGAAAAGTGTTTCTAGCCGTTGTGGAGTTGCAACAAGTGAAAATAGATCCGTTGCAAGCCACAAAACGGCTAGTTTTCGTTCACAAGTGTTCCCAAAGGCTAAGAGGCATCCCCAGCTATAAATAGGACCCCTTGGGATTCATTCCAAGGTTGAGCATTCGTTGCAAACTCTTTGTGAGGTTCCTATTCTATAGTTGAGTGCTTCCTACAGCCTCCTCTCTCTCTCTAAGCTTAATCACTTGCAACATCCATTAGAGTGAGTAGGATATTTGTAAGAGAGCTAGTTTTATATGTATATCTTGTGAGGCTCTCACTTCCACCACCTCCCCTTCTCTCATTTGCAATCATGAAGATGAAGGTTCTCTCTCTTGTTTAAGAGAGGTGAAGAAGAACAAGGGAAGGAGTCCCTTGGTGAAGATCAAGGCTGAAGACTTGGAGCTAGAGTGGGTAAGCCCTTGGAGAAGGTAGAAGACTCAAGCTCAAGTGGGTAAGACCTTGGTGGAAGCTTCTCCGAGTGAAGGTGAACTCAAAGGCGGAAGATCCAAGAAGAGTGGGTAATTCCTACAAGGCCGAAGACTTGTGCAAGAGTGGGTAAGTCCTTGGAGAAGGCCGAAGACTCTTGCAAAGTGGGTAAGTCCTTGGTAAGGTTGAAAACTCTTTGTATTGGATAGGTAAGTCCTTTGTTGGTTATGTATTGTATGTCTTATTAATGAATATAAGAGTGCAATAGTTTGGAAGTCCTAGAGGTTGACCTCTCTAGGCAAGTGGACTGACACACTTCTAGTTTGAAATGTGGAACCACTCTAAATATCTTGTCTAATTGGTGCATGTTCAATCTCTCTCTCCCTTACTATGTATGTTTTAGTTGCACTCAAATTACCTATTTAGCAACCTTATCTTTTGATATATCTTGAAGGTTTGATGAGTTTTGTTTAAGTGCTTTCAGCTCTATTCACCCCCCCTCTAGAGCATCTAATCACCCATCTAGGATCCAACAATTGGTATCAGAGCGGGTCTTCTCCAAGCATACTTCAACAAGTAGGAGAAGATGGGTGACTACCTAGGAGGGAGACTCTCGGCCAGCCTTCCAATCTTTGATGGGAGCAATTTCCTCTATTGGAGAAGAAGAATTCAATTCTACATACAAGGATCAAGTCTCGATATGTGGCAAATGGTGAACCGCCCATACATTCTACCAAAGACAAATATTGAAGAATGGGATGAAGCCACCTTGATGAAAGCAACTTTGAATGCTAGAGCCATGCACATCCTATATGCCTCCATGACCCCCACCGAGTTCAACCGGATTTCCTCTTGTGGGACGACCTATGAGGTATGGAGAAATCTTTGCATCACTTATGAAGGGACAGATCAAGTGAAGGAAAGCAAAGTCTACATGCTCAAAGGGTTGCTTGAGAACTTCAAGATGGGAAAGGAGGAGAGCATAGCCAACATGTACTCAAGGCTCAACACCATCTTGAATGGTCTTGCTATTCTAGGACATCCTATGTCTAGTGGAGAGATCAACTCAAAGATCCTTAGAACTCTCCCCAAGAGGTGGGAATCCAAGGTGACTTCCATTGAAGAAGCAAGGTCTCTTAGGGATATTCCTATTGAAGAGCTCACTGGAAATCTACAAGCACATGAAGCCACACTTGACAAGAGGGAGGAAGTAGAAAGACAAGAGAAGAAAGAGCTAAAGAGAATGAAGAAGGCTGAAATAAAGGCTCAAATTGAAGCTATCATGGAATAAGTCTCTCCATCCTCTCAAGCTAAAGAAGATGCCATGTACTCCAAGGGTAGACTCTACAAAGGCAAGTCCTCCTCCATCCGGTGCTTCACATGTGGAAAGAAGGGTCACTACAAGGAAGATTGCCCACAAGGCAAAAAGACCCATCTTCACAAGAAGGAGAAATGGCACTCAAGCTCAAGTTGCTCATCCAACTCAAGCTCAAGTGAAGATTCAAGTGAAGGATCAAGCTCAAGCTCTAGTGATGAAGGAGAATGCCATTTTGCTCTTATAGCATCAACAAGTGAAGACTCAAGTGAGGTAAATCTAAACTCTTTAGGTAAAGAATCTTTAATTGCTATTATTCATGATATTTGTGCCTCTCTTAAGTCCTCTAAAAGGAAAAAGAAAAAGCTTGCTAAAATTGTTGATAATTTGCATATAGAACTAGATGATCTTGAACATGCCAATTCTTGCTTGCTTGATGATAAAAATGAGTGTCTTAGTCAAGTAGATTCTCTTAAACTTGAAAATACGAGTTTACTTGATAAGGTTATATTTCTAGAAGCTCAAACTCTTATGCCTAATTCTATTGAAGAGCATACTTTAATTATTGATTCTCTCATGCATGATATTGATGTTCTTAAATCTGAAAACAAGGACAAAGATTTTGTTTTGCATGAATTAGAAATAGAAAATGCCTCCTTGCTTGCTAAAATCAATGGGCATGAATCTTGTTCTAGTTCTACAAATAGAGAGAATGATGTTGCTGCTCTTCATATTGATAGAGATTCTTATTTAACTAAAGCTATTTGCTTAGAAAATGATCTTTTACATGCTAGAGATAATATCAATCATTTGTCTTCTACTATTACCTCTCTTATGCATGATAATGATAGTTTGAGATCTTCTTTGCAAAGATTCTTAGTTGGTAAGAAGAGCCTTAATGATATCCTACACCATACTACTAAACAAATTGGTAGACATGGTTTAGGGTATGATAGTAGTCAAGGGAACAACAAAGATAAAGGACCTCCAATATTCCATAGAGAATCCTATAGTTCCAAGACTATGGGCACATGCAACTATTGCAATGAATTTGGTCATTATTCTAATTGTTGTCCTTTTAGGAAAGCACCCAAGAGAAATAGGACTTGGGTTTCTAAACTAACCCCTCTGAATCCAAAAACATGATTGGGGACCATTTCATCTTTCTTCTTGTAGGTACTTGCAAATGGATTGACTTGAGCTATTGAATTGCAAATTGACTTCTCAATCCACATGAAAGAAGAAAGTTGAGATGTGTAGAGGGTGACAACAAGTGGAAAAGCAATGGTAAGCACAAAGGTAATGGTTTTATTGCTTATAACCATTTCTAACTTGTTTTATCAAGATAGTGTGCACTATACATATGGTTTTTGAATCAAAAGTGGTATTTTATGTTTCTCTTCACACTCTTGCTCAAAAACAGTTTCTAATGCTTCTATAGTGCATTACTAACTTGATTAGACATGTTTGGATATGGTTTGTATATTTATAATGTCTTAAATATGTTTTTATAAAATATATGTGCTTTTTGACAGCTGCTCTGTCGGTCGAGTTTGCCCTATTGAAACTCGACCGATAGGCACCAATGGGTGTTGCCAACAGCTGTCATCGGTCGAGTTGACAATGCACATAACTCGACCGATAACACTGTGCACAGAATACACAATTGGCTTATTGGATGAGAATTTCTCTCTAAACTAGATTTTCTCAACCAATAGCCTTATTCTTTGGCGCTCTCTTTTGGTACCTTTATATATGCATATTGCCATGTTCTAAATTTCCTATCTTGCTTACAACTCTATCTCTCTAATTTCTCTAAATTGGTATATCTATATCTTGCAATTACTTGCTTTGAGTTGTTTTGTAGGTTTTGATGATGATCTCTTTGGATCTCTTGGTTGTGTCTAAGAATTGCTTCCGTTGTGCTCTAACTTGCTACATCTATCTAGGTGTATATCTTGTGTTGATACAACCTTGAGGTTCATAGGGGTAATCATCTTATGGTAAGGATGCATATCTAGTGAGTTATATCCTTTCATGCTTCTAAAATTGCATATCTCTTTGTTTGGATATATCTCTACATCTACTCATAGATTGCTTTATCTTGTATATCTTTTGGTATCTCTTGCTATGATCTAGATCCTACTAGTAGTCCTAACTTGTGATATCATCTACTAGTAGTTCACATACATGTAGTTCTAACCCTGTCAATAATTGGTATCTTTTCTCATCTATATGCTATGCTTGTATCTTGTCTCATACATGCTCAAGATTGTTCCTTGAATTGCATATCTACTATCTTGAGTTGCTTGCATAACATTGTGATGCAGGGTACATAGATCTACATTCTATGTAGAAATTGGAGTATTTATGGATTTTTATGCAGATTTTGCTCCAATTTTAGTTTTTGGTGCAAGACTAGTGTTTTTCATGCAGAAACAAGCTTCTGAGCAAGACTCATTTCTTTGCCATGAGCTCCGATGGTTTTGGTCAAATTACATCATCTTGAGGGTCAAAATTATGATTTATTGTTTTTCTACAGCACTTTATCTTGCATTTTTGGGTTGTTCAAGTATATGCTTTAACTTGCTTTTCTTTCTATGCTTGGAAAAGACCCTATCTGTGCTCTTCTACTCTCCTTATATATTTGTGTTATCTCCTTAACAAGTAATGTTTCTTATTTATTCATAACCCCACTTTTTGAAATGACAAAGGGGGAGAAAGGTATGTCTTCTTTTAAAAGAGGAAGAAGGCATGTCTTACATGAAGAGGAGAAGCATGTTCATGAAAAGGGTGAAGGTAAAGGGGAGAAGACATATATGTGTAGAACATATATGAGTAGAAGACATAGTATTTTATAAATGTTATGAAAGCTAACCATGCAGGAGAAATAGCATCAATTGAGGGGGAGTATGAAAACTCCATGTGCATCAATTGAGGGGGAGCATATGAACTCCATTCTATTGAAACCCCTAGGTTTCTCCAAAGGTATGAATTTACTTAAATGCTTTCAATACATTTATGGAATGGTTTGTCATCTTCAAAAAGGGGGAGAATGTTGACTCAAGGTCAATTAGGTCAATGTTGACTCACGTCTAAATTGACTAAACCCGTGTTTTGATGATGACTAACCATTCCACATATTGGTGTCTAATGTCTCTACTTGAGTAATTTCAGATTAGGTATAGACACACTCCAAATGCCCTAACTTGCGCATCTCAAATTGGAGAAAAGACAAGTCAAAGTCATACAAGTGCACGTTTTTGTAATATGATGTATATCCATTAGAATCATGTTGTAAATCACTTGTAATGATTGTATGACTTGTAATTAAGCTTAGAAAAATACCAGGAGCACTTAGATCAAATATTAGAGCACTTTAGATGCATCTTTGAAAACCAATTACAGGCACTTGGTCAGTCGAGTTTCCCCAGCCTGAAACTCGACCGATCAACCTTGGTCGATTTTCTGAAGATTGCATCGGTCGAGTTGTGCACTCACAGAACTCGACTGATTGGGTAGTAGGCCATTTCCAGTTGAAATGGTCGGTCGAGTTTCCTCAGGACAAACTCGACCGATCCTTTGAACATCGGTTTGCCTCCTACTTGATCGGTCGAGTTACACCCATTATAACTCAACCGATTGTACTGTACAGAAAAGTGCAGAAAAGTGTTTCTAGCCGTTGTGGAGTTGCAACAAGTGAAAATAGATCTGTTGCAAGCCACAAAACAGCTAGTTTTCATTCACAAGTGTTCCCAAAGGCTAAGAGGCATCCCCAGCTATAAATAGGACCCCTTGGGCTTCATTCCAAGGTTGAGCATTCATTGCAAACTCTTTGTGAGGTTCCTATTCTATAGCTGAGTGCTTCCTACAGCCTCCTCTCTCTCTCTCTAAGCTTAATCACTTGCAACATCCGTTAGAGTGAGTAGGATATTTGTAAGAGAGCTAGTTTTATATGTATATCTTGTGAGGCTCTCACTTCCACCACCTCCCCTTCTCTCATTTGCAATCATGAAGATGAAGGTTCTCTCTCTTGTTCAAGAGAGGTGAAGAAGAACAAGGGAAGGAGTCCCTTGGTGAATATGAAGGCTGAAGACTTGGAGCTAGAGTGGGTAAGCCCTTGGAGAAGGCAGAAGACTCAAGATCAAGTGGGTAAGACCTTGGTGGAAGCTTCTCCGAGTGAAGGTGAAGTCAAAGGCGGAAGATCTAAGAAGAGTGGGTAATTCCTACAAGGCCGAAGACTTGTGCAAGAGTGGGTAAGTCCTTGGAGAAGGCCGAAGACTCTTGCAAAGTGGGCAAGTCCTTGGTAAGGTTGAAAACTCTTTGTATTGGATAGGTAAGTCCTTTGTTGGTTATGTATTGTATGTCTTATTAATGAATATAAGAGTGCAATAGTTTGGAAGTCCTAGAGGTTGACCTCTCTAGGCAAGTGGACTGACACAGTTCTAGTTTGAAGTGTGGAACCACTCTAAATAGCTTGTCTAATTGGTGCATGTTCAATCTCTCTATCCCTTGCTATGTATGTTTTAGTTGCACTCAAATTACCTATTTAGCAACCTTATCTTATGATATATCTTGAAGGTTTGATGAGTTTTGTTTAAGTGCTTTCAGCTCTATTCACCCCCCCCCTCTAGAGCATCTAATCACCCATCTAGGATCCAACACAAACATCGACGATTAACAAGAAGATACAAAATCCAACTAAGGTTGTGAACCCCCTATATAGGCATTAGGTACACAGAAGTGTCACTGAAGGCTAGATGGCTCATCCCCTCGCGGATCATAAACTTACGACCTCAAGGAATCCCATTCTATTTCTAGTTTGGGAGTCAACCTATTAAACATCATTCAATCCTACATATAGAAGTTCTCACAACATAGGAAAAACAAAGATGTAAGCAAGTAATTAATCAACCTACGAACATAATGATTAACAACGAAATGAAAAGTTATATATATTGCCATGGAAAGTTTAACAAAAGAACATGATTGCATGGGTAGCGGGGCTAGTCCCCGCACCCCAGGGAAAGTGGACTACTCGCTCATGATGCGAGAAACAAGAAGAATGAGAAAGAGAGAGAAATCTGCCATGAGCACGATGCAGAAGGTAGTCGCAGCTCGGTGAAGATGATGCATACTTCTACATCGTGTCAGAGCAGATCTGGATGCGGAACGGGAGATGTCAAGACAGACTAGACAGTCTCCCTCGCTCCGTATTCCTTTTCTTATTGGTCTCCTTGATTGCAGCACGGGCAGTAGGTGGAGTGTAACTGGCGTGGATGGAATTGGATCTGGATCGGACATGTGTATAGGCAGTCTTTCGGTGTCCCAGAACCGATTCCTCAAAAGGGGACCTTACCGGTTCTATTTATAGGCACCGGACTGGTCCTCACATTTTTGGTGTGTTTCCAGTCCAAACAGTTTGGGGGATATTTTTGCTCAAACGGTTTTGTAAAATATTTGTTCCAAACAATTTGGGTGTTATTGTCTTAAACGGTCTTAACATTTCCTTCATTCGGTCTTGTATAATTGCAACTTTATTAAACGGTCTTCATATGTGATTTCAACTGGTCCAAACGGTTTGCTATGCATGCGCAACTGGTCTTCCAGCTTAAACAGTCTTCACGTGGCTGCAAACGGCCTTCATACTCCACTCAAGCAAACAGTCTTTGCTACTCAGCAATCAGCAAATGGTTGTGCATGTTTAGTACAAATGGTCTTGCATGGGCTTCCATACGGTCTTCATGCATTGAGCAAACGGTCAGCGTTTCATATGCTCATTCGGTTTTGTCTTTACGTGGGATATTGCTCAAACGGTCTTGTGAAGGATAGGCAAACAGTCTTCAATCCTAGCAGCAACAAACGATCTTGCATACATTCGGACTCATGCACGTGCATTGGCAAATGGTCTTCTCAAACGGTCTGCAGTTCCGATAGGCATACATTCTTCACTTCCTAGCTAATCAGCAGCTTATCCATTCGGTTCTTCACGTGTATCCAGCAAATGGTTTGCAAACCGTTTAATCATCAAACGGTTTTGATTCTAGCACCAGCAAACAGTCTTGAATCTTAGAGTAGCAAACGGTCTACGTGAATGGTTCTGCATTCAGTCTCCGCATTGCACGCCAACTTTAGCAAACTGTCTTCTCAAATAGTTTCAAATATTGAACGGTTTGCACGTAGCTGCGTTAAACAGTCTCATAAACCGACACTCCCCAAATGGTCTCGCAGACCGGGATTACTCAAACGGTCTCGCGTCCATTCGGTCTTCACTTCTTGCACCGCAAATGGTCTTGCGACCGGTTTGAGAAAATGGTCTTGTAGTCCTTTATTCGGTCTTCGCGTGCATTCGGTCTTCACATGCATTCGGTCTTCACATGCATTCAGTCTTCACATGCATTCGGTCTTCGCATCTGCGTCAAACGGTCTTGAAATGGAATTATCCATTCGGTCTTGAGACCGAATGGTCAAAACCGTTTGGTGAGACCGAATGGTCGAAACTGTTTGGTCGGACCGAATGGTCGAAACCGTTTGGTCAGACCGAATGGTCAGGACCAAGGGTGAGTGAAGGTGGGACCTAGATGATTGTTCAACTTCATCAAGACCTGCATCAAATCAACATAAATTCAATTAAATCATGATAATTGGATCAATTAAGTAATTTGCACTTTTTTTTTGTGACCCAGCGCTCCTCTCGTCCGCAACCTAGCGGCGATCGCCCGTGCGATCTAGGTTTAGTGGCGGTGCCCTAGGCTTGGGGGGGCGGGGGCGGCGGCCGTGGCCAGTGGTCTCTTCCCCTACTCCCCCGGAGCCTCTTCCTACCTCGCCTTGTCTCCACCAAGCTGTCATCGAACCTGTTCGGCTGGTTCCTGCCTCTCGCCGTTCTTGTGCGGCGGGTCCTCTGGGTGGCGCTGCGGCCACCGTGAGCGAGCTCCAGGATAGCTTCTCGCCTGGTGGGGGCTTATCCATCTCGCCCAGGGTGGTGTCGCTGCCTTTGCAGGCACTTGCCGAGTCAGGGGAAACGGTGTGGTTGTGAGGGGCTGAGGTGCTCGTTTCTTCCTTTCTAGTTTGCTCTGTTTTCCTTTCAGTGGTTTGTGGCAGCTTCAGTCTGCCCTTTTAGTCGCCGTTCATCGGCGTTTGTTTCTAGTCGCTACTGGTTAGCCTTCTGCTCGCTGCTTGTCAGCGTTTGTTTACCCGCTGCTTGTCAGCATTTAGTTTTCCTTGTGTCTTGCAGTGGCTTGTTTGTTACTTGGTTATACGGCGTCCCTTGAGACGATGATGCATCGGAACACCGCACAGATCCAGGGCCTCTATCACTACTACACACTCAAGTCGAAGGAATTCTTCGTGGAAAGCAGCTTAAGACAGCAACAAGGAAGAAGAATCAATACGGAAGCGTTCTATTCTCGTTCCGATATGAGTTGTAGTGATGTTAACTTGATCTTTGTTTGCTCCTGCTGTATTTTTGACTCAAATTGTAGATGCCGTATGGCTTATAAGTAATGAATCGAGCCATCTTGCCCTAAAAAAAAGTAATTTGCACATTTTTTCATTTAGTAAGTGAAATTAAAAGCATTGAGTCAAATTTGTCCTAAGATGGTAATTGAAATTCCTGATGAATATGCATTCATCAAAACACCCCGAACTTAAACATTGCTCATCCTCGAGTAACACAAAATCTGAAATAGTTGCCAAATGAATATTTTCAATTCGTGTGATTGCTTCATATTTACATCATGAATGTTTTCTTTCTGCTCAATATGACTCAGTATCTCAACCTCCTGAGACCACTAAACACATCTTACCATATCTCCATTCCTGAGTTTGCTTTCCAATATCACTTCCTCCTCACTTTTTCCAACAACAAGCATGTTAAAGAGTTTTGTAAGAGTCTAGAGACACCCGCAGAACAACAAGTGTGCATTTGATCTGACACTAGTGTTTTTCAGGATAGTGGGGGCCTGCATAGTGCCATTGGGTAGAAAATGGAGTGAATGGTGGTATGGAAGGAAGAAGTAAATCTCTCCTCTATTCGACTCAAGATTTTCTTTTTTATTTGCTTTGCAATTTCATTTATTGCATTTTTTTGTGCAAATCTCTCCTCTATTTGACTCGAGATTGCATTTCTTTTTGTGTGCGCTTTGGCATCTTTTTGTTTGCAAATCTCTCCTCTATTTGACTCGAGATTGCATTTTTGGTGATACGCCCCTATTTATTTGTTAGGGGTATGGAAGAAGCGGATATAGAGGGAAGTGGCGTGCCACCCCGAACTTAGGTTTTGGCATAGTTTTGGCTATTTATGTTTCTTTTTTATGGATGGAGAGGTATGAAGATGATAGAAGAAGTGTAGAAGAGAGTTCAGATCAGAATGCAGCCTGATTTATAATTATGTGCATCGGGTTGTTCTCTTTATTGTACTCTGCTCAAATAATGACTTGATGAGGATCTGGTGGAGATTCCATGTTATTATTCCACTATTTAGTTAGGAAGCATGACATGTTTGATCCCTGTCAGTTCGACAGATGCTTGTCATTTTTGCATCAGTATCATGATGTTAGGAATCATAAGCTTCACAAGATGATTTCAATCAAAAGGCTAGTCTTCATATGAAGGTCCTTTTGAGGATCTTCTTTGAATAAGTAAGGTATAATGATTACAAAATGCATAGCATGTTAGTTAGTGACTTTTGTGAAACAGGAAGTGTCAAAAATTCATCAAGTATTTGTTCAATTTCTTTGAAAAACATTAAAATTTTTGAAAATTTTGAGTTTTTTTTATCAAGAATGTGACAGTGAAAACTTAAGTATGAAAAGGATGGGTGTAGGTGGAAAGTGAAGTACGTACCACCCACCCTCCACCCCGAACTTAGAAATTTGCTCGTCCCGAGCAAACCCTAAATCCAAGATGGAGGGGAAAATTCATGCAGGATTGACCACCAGAAGTGGTAGCGTTCCAGTCAGCGCACATCCTCTTATTTGAAAATCTAAAGAAAGGTCAATCAGAACTTGAGATATTATCTCACGATGTGAATTTTATTTGGTGAAAAATTATCTAAAATGTGAAAACAAAATTAAGGGGAAAAAGAGAAAAAAAATCTAATTCAAAATTAAAACTAAATATGAAATTATTGATCGGGTTGCCTCCCGACAAGGGCATTTGTTTTATGTCGATGGCTCGATTTGATATCTTCAACTTCACGGTGGTTCCTTTGGATTGGAGAGATCTATTATTTCTTCGATGCTTATGTCGGCTGTGGTGAAATGTCTTTTCAAACGTTGACCATTTGCCATGAATTCACCCGACTTTTCGCTCCATAAAGAGAAAGCACCATGTGGGGAGATGCTTTTGATAATGTATGGTCCATACCAGTGAGAGTGGAGTTTCCCTGGGAATAACTTCAACCTTGAGTTGAATAATAGAATTTGGTCTCCCACTTGTATGTCTTTTCTTTTCAAATGACCATCATGCCAAAGTTTGGTGTGTTCTTTGTAGATTCGTGCATTCTCATAAGCTGTCATCCTGAGTTCGTCCAACTCTTGGAGTTGTAGAATCCTGGCTTGGCCTGCTTCTTTCATATCAAAATTTAGTTGTTTTATTGCCCACCATGCCTTGTGTTCCAGTTCGACTGACAGGTGGCAAGCCTTTCCATATATTAATCGAAAAGGTGTAGTCCTGATGGGAGTTTTATAAGCAGTTCGATAGGCCCATAATGCATCGTTGATTTTCACCGACCAATCTTTCTGATTGCGGCCTACTATCTTTTGCAAAATACTCTTGAGTTGACAATTATAAACCTCCACATGTCCACTTGTCTGTGGATGGTAAGGTGAGGCTACCTTGTGAGTAACACCATACTTTCTTTGTGGCGACCGAATCGATAAATCATGATGTAAACTCAGCGAAAGTGATTAACTAGCAGCGGAATTATCAAAATCACTAAAAATTTAAAACTTTTTGGAAAGAGATCTTTAAACCATAACTCCTTTATAAGAAAACAAGGTAAACTGTTTCCAACATGGTTTGACATTACATCTCTGTGAATTCACATCTCGAGTGATTACATACATCCATTGCCCTGTTACCTGTATAGGCAAGATACAAAAATCTCGAGGCATTAAGCCAAAAACCTCAGATCTGCTGACTCCTAGGACCTGAGAGTACAGAGATGACACATAGGACCTACTATCTACAAGACTTGACAGTCAGTATCTCCACCTGAGATTCACTGCTGCCCCTGGTGTTGCTGCTGCTATTGTTGCTCATCTCTAGATGGATTCCTTCATCCTCGGCGTCTACCTAAAAAGTCGAATCCCACGGGGGTGAGACAATTGAATAATTGACCCAGCGAGAGTTATAACTCTCCGCCAGAAGCTTTGTTATTGCAATAAGGAATAACAATAAGCAGTATAATTATTAACATTTAACAGCAGGTTTAATGTCAAGTAAAGCAACATTTCAATTATAACTTAATTGGATATCAACGCATATCTCATTAAACAATATGGAGAACATGTATAGTAGTTATTTAACTAGAACATTATAAACAATGTAACATCAATCATTATTTCTCGTAGTTCAACCTAAGTAGTTATGCTACACGGCTGATTATGTTTTCCAAACATTATTATGCCCTACGGAGATGAGGTATACCGCTCATACTCCAACCGACCATTACAAAATCGCGTCGGTACCGTACATAGGTCATCAAAAGAGCCGGATTCTTATGACCTCATCTTCCTCAGTCAGTAAGAGGATTTACTTGCAGGACATCTTGTGTCTCTGCTGTGATAGCTATCCAGGGTATTCTGGAAACTTCGCTATAGAGTCACAGTGGCGTTCTGTACTCTCTTCGTCATCGAAGGATCTCTTGTTTATCTCTCATCGATGCGGCATTGTTGATTACCTCGAGAGATTGGTGGTACATCATCCCGACATAGACATGTAATGAAGGATTGATAGGTTAAACATACATCCTACATCAATTCCTACATTAGGACGTAAGGATATTCGCCTCCATAATCCCCCATATACTCAAAAGTATATGTTCTAGGAGTTCCCTTAGGAAAACCTGTTTCACCATCATTTGGTCTCTGACAATGATGGATCTATGGTCAGGCCCTACATGATATTATCATACTTGATTATTTAAGTACATTTTAGCATTCTTTTAGCATCAAGCATGTTTTCAAACATAAACAATTAAAACATCTGCTATAGAAGAAGAATACTAAATGTATCAAGTTTATTTCACATCAGTTATCATTTCTTAACCATCTCATCATTATGGTTCAAGAACAGGGGTGTTCAAACCCTTAAATCATCCTAAGTCATCTAATAGCATGACCTTAATTGTAACAATGTAAATATTACTCAAGGCTCTTACAACCCATCATTCTCATATGTTACCTCTTAAACTAGGCAACATAGTATATCATTATTCATAAAGCTTATAACATGCTTTCAATGAATAAAACATCATAACTCTTACCTGGCTATGATTACCTCTTGCTAACAACCTGCATGACTAATATAATTGAAGACATGCTTATATAACAATATCATTACTGTAACATCCCTGACCTGGGTTATAACCTAACCCTAGGTGTTTTGCCTAAATATGTAATTAAATCCTTGTGATTAACTTTGGACATGTAACTAAGTTCCTCATAAACATATATTTCAATTTTGCTCCTTTATATATATAAAGTTGTAGCATTGTTTTGTAATACAGGGATCTATGTGCAAATTACCCAGTTAAGGGATTAACTTGCAAATTGCACATGTTGAGATGTTCCTATGATGTTGAGACATCATGAGGATGTTATGATGAAGTTTGAGGGTTTTCCCAAGCTTGAGCACCAAGGTGCGGCTGTGGAAGCAACCCCTGTACTTGAAAACCCTAAATTGGTGTAGAGTGCAATTTACCCAATTTGAGGGATGCAACTTGTAAAATACATAATCTAAAACATCTTTTATAACTCTTGTCATCATTTAGAGTAGAAATGATGAAAGGGACACATCAATGAACTATCAAATAAGAAGAATGATCTTTGTGATAAAAATCACCTAATATGGGTATGGAGACCTTTCATGTATGTACCCTAGTTGAAAGTTGGCTTTCTTTACCCTTAGATCTTGAGATTTCATGAGCTTTGCATAAGTTTAGATGAGTTTGGACGTGCCCTTGAGCAAGGAGGGACTTAGATGTAAATTCCATGCTTTAGAGGTCCTTATGGTGTAAAAAGGCCTAAAGTATATAAGCCTTCTCCCTTGCAACAAGTGAACGGATCTTTCATTTCCTTCACTTATTCTCTTCTTTCTCAACCGACCAAGGCTAGCTATGGAGCAGAGAAGGACGACCAAGGGTCCTAGGTAAGTTTGGATCACCCCTTTTGCTTGAATTCATGGAGGAAACTCGTTTTCAAGGTTGGATTCATGGCTAGCTCACCTAGCTCTATCTTTCTAGCCTTTCCTTCCCAACGTTTCCTTGGAGAATTCACCTTGGCCGACCTGTGGATCTCTAAGATGCCATTAAGGCTTGGATCTTGAAAGCTTGGAGCTCAAGGAACAACCTTTAGGCGGGTTTTATAACTCTAAACTCTTTGCTTTATATGCATATTTTGTTCTTGCAATTTAGCAATTAGTTCTTCTTCTACCTCTCTTCTTTCTTGCACTTTTGCAAGCAAAACGGTGGAATAACCGACCTTGACAGAGGTTAAAGATGATGGGCGTGAATTCCTAGGTTACTTTATCAAACGACCTTGGACCCCCTTGGTCCAAACGGTTGCAAACCGTTTAAGGTCAAACGGTTTCAAACTGTTTGCCCTCAAACGACCTTGCAAGACCGTTTGGATTGAAATTGTCTCAAGACCATTTGATAGGGTTGACCAAGGGACGACCGTTTGAAGGTCCGTTGGTAATATATTGAATTTCATTCCTGCAAAGGATCAAAGTTTAATTCTTAACCAATTGAGAGTTGAAGGCACTTCAACATCCTAACCCTAATCGGGTTGAAATTGTTGTTTTAAAACATAGATCTTGTTGAGTTTTGGGTTGAAGGACCCAAACGGTCTCAAGACCATTTGGGGGTTCTTCCAAATGGTCTCAAGACCGTTTGGGCACAACCCAAGACCGTTTGGAGGTCTAGGGTTGAGATAATCTAATGGTTTGAAGGTCCAATTGCATTAAGTTGATGAATTGATAAAATTACTGACTTTAGACCTAATTGGAGTTCAACCCTAATCCAACCGACTTGGTTTTTGGTCAAACTTTGGGCAAACGGTCTCAAGACCGTTTGGATGATGTCCAAATGATCTCAAGACCGTTTGGGCCAAGTTTGGGCCCAATTGGAGGTCAACTGATAGGTTCAACCTTGAATTGATTCACATTGTTGAATATTGATGACCATCCGATTTGAAACCCTAATTGAGGTGGACTTAACCCTAATTGGCTTTCAATTGAGGGTTAATTTGGTGTCCAAAGTGATTGAGGTTCATCCTAATTGACTCAATTTATAAGTGGTTAACATGGCTTTGGCCAATTGAGGGCTTCAACATACTTAATTATAAACAATTGTAACTTTTGAACCTAGTTGGAGGTCCAAACGGTCTCAAGACCGTTTGGGCTCAAACGATCTCAAGGTCGTTTGGACCAATCGATCTCAAGACAAGTTGATCAAATGGTTTCAAACCGCATAAGCTCAAACGGTTTGGAAAGTCAACCTTTCCAAACGGTCAACGCACCCAAACGGTTTGGGCAAACGACCTTGAGGTCATGCGGTCTTGGAGTCAAACCTAGCAAACGGTCAACGCACCCAAACGGTTTCAAACCGTTTGGTGGTTGAAGGTTGAAACCGTTTGGAGGTTTTCAAGGTTATTTATACATAATCACTTGAAGTTGTAATTGGTTCAATGGTGATCTAATCTAAACCCTAATGGTAACTTAGAACATTAAGGGACTATGTGATTAATGAATTGACCCATGATGGTGATCATGAGGTAAATTACCAAAATACCCTTGAGGGGTTTAATTGAGTAATACCTTGTTCTAATCAAACCCTAATCACATGATAGTGATGTTCTGGCTTATGCTAGTCAATGAGGACTTAGCCCAACCTGATCTAGAGTGGTGTTGTCACCATCTACTAGTATGAGGAGAGAGAAAGTATCCTAAGAGAGAGAAAGTACCCTTTTATGGTGGAAACTCAAGTAAGATACCTCCAATACACATGAATGTGCATGTTTAGGGTATGATCCACCTATGTGAGATCATGGAAACCCTAACTATGATGTTTAGTGAATCTTAATCCTATTTAAGAGCTTTAATGATGATGTCTCTCATACATGATGTTGTTATGAGTTCAATTCACCATGGAGTGAATAGTAAACCCTAATTCTAGGGTAATGACATGTAATATGAATAGTAAACCCTGATTGTTGAATATTGGGGAACTTGACTCTTCTAAGAGTTTGAAAGTGTATCTTCTAGAATGAATTGTTTACTGTTATTAGTTGAATTAACCATGCAGGTTGTCATGAGATGATGATCATATCCAGGTATGGATTATGAAACTATATTCATTGAAAGCATGCTTTAGCTTTATGAATAATAATATATCCCGATGCATTGTCAATAGCAACCTATGGATTAAAATGGGCTGTGAGAGCCATAATTACCATCAAGGTCATGCTTTAGAGATGACTTGTGATGAATGTATTGAGAAATGATGATTGATGAGAGTTAGGCTTGTTACATTTAGTATTCTCCTTTCATAGCTATTATGCTAATGTTATTGTTTGAAGAACAATGTATGATGTTAAAAGAATGTTGAATGTACCTAACTAATCAAGTGTAATGTAGAGTCCTGATCATAGATCCATCATTGTCAGAGATCAAATGATGGTGAAACAGGTTTTCCTAAGGGAACTCCTGGATCACATACTTTTGAGTATGTGGGGTATATGGATGTGTAGAACCTTACATCCTAGTGTATGTGTTTTGATGTAGATGTGTAATCCATCAATCCTTCACTATAATCCCATACCGTATCAGTGGATGGTAAACATGAAACCTCCTGATAACGAAGAAAGCACAGATATCCGTATCAGTGGAAGATAAACATGAAATCTCCTGATGACGAAGAGAGTGCAGAACGCCACTGTAACTCTAAAATAGCGAAGGACCAGACTACCCTGGCAAGCTATTATAGTAGAGGCACAAGATGTCCTACAAGTAATCCTCTTACTGACTGAGGAAGGTGAAGGTCATGAGAATCTGGCTCTTTCGATGACCTAGTATGATACTGAGGCACTTAGCAGTGATTGGTTGGAGTATGAGTGGTAAACCTCATCTCCACAGGGCATAAAAGTAATGTTTGAAAAACATAATCCACAACATAGTATACCTGTTAGAGATAACTACGAGTTGATTGATTGATGTTACATTGTATAGTGCAAATGTCTTCATATTTCATAATTGCTGAACTCAGGCTTACTATTATATCTGATGTTGAATACTGTGAAGCTTTTACTGTTTAAGTTATTCTTTGAGGTGCTATAATAAAGCTTCTGGCGGAGAGTTATAACTCTCGCTGGGACAATTATGTAAAATTGTCTCACCCCGTAGACTTCAACTTTTTAGGTGGACGTCGAGGACGGAGGAACAGGTCTACAGGTGACCAGTCCCAGCAGCAGCAGCATCAGGGGCAGCAGTGAAATCTCAGGTGGAGATTTAGTCTGCCATGTGGTGTAGTTAGAGTCAGTCCTATGTGTCCTCTGTACTCTCAGGTCTTGGAGTCTTTTGGTCTGAGATTTTGGTTATGAGTTCTTGAGATTTTGTATCATGTTGTATATAATTACTCAAGAAGTAATTATCTGAGATGTAAACAGTTTATCTCCCTTTATGAAGGAAGTTTTATGGTTTCAATGCTTTATCTCAAAAAGTTTTAATTTCCGCTGATTTTTGGTATTCCGCTGCTAATCGAATCGCTTCCGTTAAGTTTAAATCGTGTTTATATCGTGGTTTGGAGATCAGAGCCCACAATTAAGTGGTATCAGAGCTCTAGGTTCGTTGAGTCTACAGAGGCATAGGACTTAGGATGTCGAGTCTATCCTTAGTATCTCTTCCTTATCTAATAGAATCTTCTGCTCCTCAGGAGAAGAAGATACATAAGGATGGCTGAGCCACATGATGAGTACGTGGCAGAGAGTTGTGCTAGTGCACCTTGAGGCGGTCTAAGGGTTCCAGAAATAGAACAGCCTGCACCTGAACCACCCCAGTTTGACCCAGCTGATATGGGTAACCCAGCTGTTCAAACTATGTTCGGACAGTTTATGACTGCCATGACACACATCACCGACAGGATGCCCATGCCTGCACCTAGGGCACCTGCCCAGCCTGAAGGACAAGGTATCGGTAAGACGTTCGAACGACTTCGTCGTGTCGGAGCTACCGAGTACTTTGGGACTGCCGACCCCGCAGATGTTGATCTGTGGTTAACAGAGTTGGAGAAAGTTTTCAGGATTCTTAATATCCCGGAGGCTGAGAAGGTTAGACATGCTGTCTATCTTCTCAAAGGCAGTGCTGGTCACTGGTGGAATATGGAAGAGCAGAAGAGATCTGGGATAGAGTTCTCGTGGGAAGAGTTTCGTCGGGAATTTATCAATAGATATTTTCCAAAGACCTTCCTAGATGAGAAGATCTCTCAGTTTGAGAGATTGAGGCAGGGCATGATGAACATTAGCGAGTATGAAGCTAAGTTCATGGAGTTGCTGCGGTTCTGTCCGCACATGGATGCCACAGAAGAGGAAAGAATCAGGAGATTCGAGAAGGGTTTGAATGTTGATATATCAACCCTTGTGTCTGCCTTAGAAAACTGAGAGAGATTCTCTACCTTCGTTGAGTCAGTCCGAAGGATAGAGAGATCTGTGGTTGAGAAGAGGCAAACCCAGAAAAGATATCCACAGTTCTAGGGTTCTTCATCTAGGGATTTCAAGAAACTGAGATTCTCTGCACCTAACCCTCCACCACCCAGATCAAGTTCCCAAACTCAGTGGTCACCAAGTAGAGGCAGGGGACAAAGCCTACCTCAACAAGAGACTTACAGTTCTGCATCAATGTCAGTTACTGGACCACCAAGACCACAACAACTGGAGAGAAGTTGTTACAACTGTGGGAAGGTGGGACACTTGATGAGGGACTGTCGATCTAGGCATGTCAGTGTGACACAACCTCAGAGGCAGAGTCAACAGGGATCTCAGAGAAGGCAATCTCAAGGAGTAGCTCGAGGACGTGGACAAGCATCTCAAGCTGGATCATCAGCACCACCTCAACAGCAGGCTACAATGAGGTTCTATGCGATGAACCCACCAGATGTAGTGGTCAATCTACGGGTAGTGGCAGGTCAGATGGAACTTTTATATTCTGATATGTCTACATCCTGTGTTGTATCTGTTCTGATTGACCCGGGTGCTACGCACTCTTTTATCACTCGAAGAGTGATTCGTAACTGCAATATGACGGTTAGTCATAGGGTAGATAGTTTGTTGTTGGAGACTCCGTTGAGTGGGTCTGCCATTTTGCAAGAGGTATGTTCTCCCTGCATCCTCTTCTTTTCTGATCATCGCATTCAAGTGGACCTTATACCACTTGATATGCAAGGATTTGATATAATCCTCGGGATGGATACCTTAGAAAAGTATAGAGTTGTCTTGGATTGTGAATCCAAGTTGGGTGTGTTTGTTGATGAAGGCAACACATGGATCTTTCAAGGAGAAAGAAAGATTCTGCCCACCTATCTTGTATCAGCTATGATTGCTGATAAGCTGTTGAGGCAAGGATGTTATGCATTCTTGGCCCATGTGGTAGATGTTACCAAGGAAAGTTCCAATCCTACTGAAGTTCCCATAGTCAGAGAATTCGAGGATGTGTTCCCTGAAGAGCTTCCTGGTATACCACCACCTCGGGATATTGATTTTGAGATCAATTTGGTCCCAGATACGAAACCCATAGCCCAGACACCGTATAGGATGGCGCCTGCCGAGATGGCAGAACTCAAGAAACATCTTCAAGAGTTACTTGAGAAGGGTTTTATCTGACCAAGCACATCACCATGGGGTGCTCCGGTTTTGTTTGTTAGAAAGAAAGATGGGTCAATGCGATTGTGCATTGACTACAGACAACTTAATAAAGTAACAATAAAGAACAAGTACCCTTTGCCGAGGATTGATGATCTTTTTGACCAGTTGCGTGGTGCAACAGTCTTCTCAAAGATAGATTTGAGATCTGGATATCATCAACTCCGCATTAAGGACAGTGACATATCCAAGTCTGCCTTTAGGACAAGATATGGTCACTATGAGTTCACGGTTATGTCATTTGGACTAACCAATGCACCAGCTGCATTCATGGAACTCATGAATAGAGTCTTTCGACCTTTCCTTGATCAATGTGTTGTCGTTTTCATAGATGACATATTGATTTATAGTAAGGATGCTCAGCAGCATGAGCAGCATCTTCGCCAAGCTTTAACCTTGCTAAGAGAACATAAGCTATATGCAAAGTTTAGCAAGTGTGAATTCTGGCTGCTGGAGGTATCTTTTCTTGGACATGTGATATCTGCCTCAGGAATTTGTGTTGACCCTGTAAAGGTAGAATCTGTTCTACAGTGGGAACAACCGAAAACACCGACGGAGATTAGAAGTTTCTTGGGATTAGCTGGTTACTATCGAAGGTTTATTAAGAATTTCAGTTCTATAGCCTTACCTTTGACCAAGTTAACCCGGAAAGATGTTCCTTTTGCTTGGAGTGATAATTGTCAACAATCTTTTCAGCTGTTGAAGGAGAGGTTGACAAGTGCACCTGTGCTTGTGCTACCTGAGCAAGGAAAAGGATATGTAGTCTTCTATGATGCCTCCAAGAATGGACTTGGATGTGTGTTGATGCAGGATAAACAAGTGATTTCTTTTGCTTCCCGACAGCTTAAGAAACACGAGGAAAATTATCTGACACATGATCTGGAGTTAGCTGCTGTGGTCCATGCCTTGAAAATCTGGAGACATTACCTCTACGGAGAAACTTTCCAGATTTTCACAGACCACAAGAACCTTAAGTATATCTTCTCTCAGCATGAGCTTAACATGAGGCAACGTCGCTGGATGGAGTTAATCAAGGACTACGATTGTACTATTGATTACCATCCGGGCAAGGCCAATGTGGTTGCAGATGCCTTGAGTAGGAAATCAGCAACATCAACCATGGATAGAGCACAACTAAACTCCTTAGTATGCTCCAAGAGAGATATGCTTATCTCTTTAAGGCAAGACAATGTACAGTTGAAGGTCTCATTGTTAGCTGGTTTGTTAGCTGAAATGCAGATTAAACCTACTCTAAAAGAGCAGATTAAGGAGGCACAACAAGTAGATGCTGCAGTTCAACAGATTAGATCTGAGTATGGTAGTGAGAAGCATGATGGTTTTCATGAGTTAGATGACCAGGTGGTATGTTATCATGGGAGGATGATAGTACCAGATGTAGATAATTTGAGGAAGTTAGTTCTGGAGGAAGCTCATTCTTCAATGTATGCTATGCATCCAGGGAGCACCAAGATGTATCGAAACTTGAAAGATATGTATTGGTGGCTTGGGATGAAGAAAGATGTAGCTGAGTTTGTTCTAAGGTGTCCTGTGTGTCAGCAGGTCAAGGCTGAGCACCAGAAACCTGCAGGAGCAATGCAACCCTTACCCATACCACAGTGGAAGTGGGACCATGTGACCATGGACTTTGTTGTTGGCCTACCCAGGACAAGCAAAGGACATGATTCCATTTGGGTAGTTGTTGATAGGTTGACAAAGACAGCGCATTTCTTACCTGTCAAAACAACCTATTCTGCTGAAAGGTTATCCCAGTTATATGTTCAAGAGATAGCGCGTTTGTACGGAGTTCCTGTCACTATAGTTTCTGACAGAGGTCCCCAGTTTACAAGTCGTTTTTGGGAGCAGTTACACAGAGCTTTAGGCACCAAGTTAAGGTTTAGTACAGCCTTTCATCCACAAACTGATGGACAGTCTGAAAGGACTATACAGACCTTGGAAGATCTGTTGAGAGCATGTGTTCTCCAGTTTACCGGGAGTTGGGATCTACATCTGAGCTTGATAGAGTTTGCCTATAACAATAGCTATCAGCATAGCATTGATATGGCACCATATGAAGCCTTATATGGTAGACGTTGTATATCACCCTTGTGCTGGTATGAGACTGGTGAGCACCAGTTGTTAGGTCCTGATCTTGTGCAGCAAACTACAGAGAAGATTAAAGTTATACAACAACATCTTAAGACTGCACAGGATAGGCAGAAGTCGTATGCTGATAAACGTCGTAGACCCCTAGAGTTTCAGGTTGGAGACAGAGTGTATCTCAAGGTCTCACCTTGGAAAGGAGTCCTTCGTTTTGGAAGGAAAGGGAAGTTAGCTCCTAGATTTATGGGATCTTATCCAATTGTTGAAAGAGTTGGAAAGGTGGCTTATAGACTAGAGTTACCTCAGGAGTTGCATAAGTTACACCCTGTGTTTCACATTTCCATGCTGAGGAAATGTCACCCCGACACCGAGTCAGTTCTACAACCTATGGAAGTAGAATTGAATGAAGATATAACATATGAGGAGGGACCAGTGTCAATCCTAGATAACAGAATTAAAAAGTTAAAGAAGAAAGATATAAGCCTTGTAAAAGTCCTCTGGAACCATCATGGTGTTGAAGAAGCCACTTGGGAACTAGAGGATGAGATGAGGAGGAAATACCCTGCTCTTTTCTCTTAATACGTTTTATCGATTTCGGGGACGAAATCCTTGTGAAGGGGTGGATAATTTGTAACATCCCTGACCTGGGTTATAACCTAACCCTAGGTGTTTTGCCTAAATATGTAATTAAATCCTTGTGATTAACTTTGGACATGTAATTAAGTTCCTCAGAAACATATATTTCAATTTTGCTCCTTTATATATATAAAGTTGTAGCATTGTTTTATAATACAGGGATCTATGTGCAAATTACCCAGTTAAGGGATTAACTTGCAAATTGCACATGTTGAGATGTTCCTCTTATGTTGAGACATCATGAGGATGTTATGATGAAGTTTGAGGGTTTTCCCAAGCTTGAGCACCAAGGTGCAGCTGTGGAAGCAACCCCTGTACTTGAAAACCCTAAATTGGTGTAGAGTGCAATTTACCCAATTTGAGGGATGCAACTTGTAAAATACATCATCTAAAACATCTTTTATAACTCTTGTCATCATTTAAAGTAGAAATGATGAAAGGGACACATCAATGAACTATCAGATAAGAAGAATGATCTTTGTGATAAAAATCACCTAATATGGGTATGGAGACCTTTCATGTATGTACCCTAGTTGAAAGTTGGCTTTCTTTACACTTAGATCTTGAGATTTCATGAGCTTTGCATAAGTTTATATGAGTTTGGACGTACCCTTGATCAAGGAGGGACTTAGATGTAAATTCCATGCTTTAGAGGTCCTTATGGTGTAAAAAGGCCTAAAGTATATAAGCCTTCTCCCTTGCAACAAGTGAACGGATCTTTCATTTCCTTCACTTCTTCTCTTCTTTCTCAACCGACCAAGGCTAGCTCTGGAGCAGAGAAGGATGACCAAGGGTCCTAGGTAAGTTTGGATCACCCCTTTTGCTTGAATTCATGGAGGAAACTCGTTTTCAAGGTTGGATTCATGGCTAGCTCACCTAGCTCTATCTTTCTAGCCTTTCCTTCCCAATGTTTCCTTGGAGAATTCACCTTGGCCGACCTGTGGAGCTCTAAGACGCCATTAAGGCTTGGAGCTTGAAAGCTTGGAGCTCAAGGAACAACCTTTAGGCGGGTTTTATAACTCTAAACTCTTTGCTTTATATGCATATTTTGTTCTTGCAATTTAGCAATTAGTTATTCTTCTACCTCTCTTCTTTCTTGCACTTTCGCAAGCAAAACGGTGGAATAACCGACCTTGACAGAGGTTAAAGATGATGGGCATGAATTCCTAGGTTACTTTATCAAACGACCTTGGACCCCCTTGGTCCAAACGGTTGCAAACCGTTTAAGGTCAAACGGTTTCAAACCGTTTGCCCTCAAACGACCTTGCAAGACCGTTTGGATTGAAACGGTCTCAAGACCGTTTGATAGGGTTGACCAAGGGACGATCGTTTGAAGGTCCATTGGTAATATATTGAATTTCATTCCTGCAAAGGATCAAAGTCTAATTCTTAACCAACTGAGAGTTGAAGGCACTTCAACATCCTAACCCTAATCGGGTTGAAATTGTTGTTTTAAAACATAGATCTTGTTGAGTTTTGGGTTGAAGGACCCAAACAGTCTCAAGACCGTTTGGGCACAACCCAAGACCGTTTGGAGGTCTAGGGTTGAGATAATCTAATGGTTTGAAGGTCCAATTGCATTAAGTTGATGAATTGATAAAATTACCGAGTTTAGACCTAATTGGAGTTCAACGCTAATCCAACCGACTTGGTTTTTGGTCAAACTTTGGGCAAACGGTCTCAAGACCGTTTGGATGATGTCCAAACGATCTCAAGACCGTTTGGGCCAAGTTTGGGCCCAATTGGAGGTCAATTGATAGGTTCAATCTTGAATTGATTCACATTGTTGAATATTGATGACCATCCGATTTGAAACCCTAATTGAGGTGGACTTAACCCTAATTTGCTTTCAATTGAGGGTTAATTTGGTGTCCAAAGTGATTTAGGTTCATCCTAATTGACTCAATTTATAAGTGGTTAACATGGCTTTGGCCAATTGAGGGCTTCAACATACTTAATTATAAACAATTGTAACTTTTGAACCTAGTTGGAGGTCCAAACGGTCTCAAGACCGTTTGGGGCCAAACGGTCTCAAGACCGTTTGGGGCCAAACGGTCTCAAGACCGTTTGGGCTCAAACGATCTCAAGGTCGTTTGGACCAATCAATCTCAAGACAAGTTGATCAAACGGTTTCAAACCGCATAAGCTCAAACGGTTTGGAAAGTCAACCTTTCCAAACGGTCAACACACCCAAACGGTTTGGGCAAACGACCTTGAGGTCATGCGGTCTTGGAGTCAAACCTAGCAAATGGTCAACGCACCCAAACGGTTTCAAACCGTTTGGTGGTTGAAGGTTGAAACCGTTTGGAGGTTTTCAAGGTTATTTATACATAATCACTTGAAGTTGTAATTGGTTCAATGGTGATCTAATCTAAACCCTAATGGTAACTTAGAACATTAAGGGACTATGTGATTAATGAATTGACCCATGATGGTGATCATGAGGTAAATTACCAAAATACCCTTGAGGGGTTTAATTGAGTAATACCTTGTTCTAATCAAACCCTAATCACATGATAGTGATGTTTTGGCTTATGCTAGTCAATGAGGACTTAGCCCAACCTGATCTAGAGTGGTGTTGTCACCATCTACTAGTATGAGGAGAGAGAAAGTATCCTAAGAGAGAGGAAAGTACCCTTTTATGGGGAAACTCAAGTAAGATACCTTCAATACACATGAATGTGCATGTTTAGGGTATGATCCACCTATGTGAGATCATGGAAACCCTAACTATGATGTTTAGTGAATCTTAATCCTATTTAAGAGCTTTAATGATGATGTCTCTCATACATGATGTTGTTATGAGTTCAATTCACCATGGAGTGAATAGTAAACCCTAATTCTAGGGTAATGACATGTAATATGAATAGTAAACCCTGATTGTTGAATATTGGGGAACTTGACTCTTCTAAGAGTTTGAAAGTGTATCTTCTAGAATGAATTGTTTACTGTTATCAGTTGAATTAACCATGCAGGTTGTCATGAGATGATGATCATATCCAGGTATGGATTATGAAACTATATTCATTGAAAGCATGCTTTAGCTTTATGAATAGTAATATATCCCGATGCATTGTCAATAGCAACCTATGGATTAAAATGGGCTGTGAGAGCCATAATTACCATCAAGGTCATGCTTTAGAGATGACTTGTGATGAATGTATTGAGAAATGATGATTGATGAGAGTTAGGCTTGTTACATTTAGTATTCTCCTTTCATAGCTATTATGCTAATGTTATTGTTTGAAGAACAATGTATGATGTTAAAAGAATGCTGAATGTACCTAACTAATCAAGTGTAATGTAGAGCCCTGATCATAGATCCATCATTGTCAGAGATCAAATGATGGTGAAACAGGTTTTCCTAAGGGAACTCCTGGATCACATACTTTTGAGTATGTGGGGTATATGGATGTGTAGAACCTTACATCCTAGTGTAGGTGTTTTGATGTAGATGTGTAATCCATCAATCCTTCACTATAATCCCATACCGTATCAGTGGATGGTAAACATGAAACCTCCTGATAACGAAGAAAACACAGATATCCGTATCAGTGGAAGATAAACATGAAATCTCCTGATGACGAAGAGAGTGCAGAACGCCACTGTAACTCTAAAATAGCGAAGGACCAGATTACCCTGGCAAGCTATTACAGTAGAGGCACGAGATGTCCTACAAGTAATCCTCTTACTGACTGAGGAAGGTGAAGGTCATGAGAATCCGGCTCTTTCGATGACCTAGTATGATACCGAGGCACTTAGCAGTGGTTGGTTGGAGTATGAGTGGTAAACCTCATCTCCACAGGGCATAAAAGTAATGTTTGAAAAACATAATCCACAGTGTAGTATACTTGTTAGAGATAACTACGAGTTGATTGATTGATGTTACACTGTATAGTGCAAATGTCTTCATATTTCATAACTGCTGAACTCAGGCTTACTATTATATCTGATGTTGAATACTGTGAAGCTTTTACTGTTTAAGTTATTCTTTGAGGTGCTATAATAAAGCTTCTGGCGGAGAGTTATAACTCTCGCTGGGACAATTATGTAAATTGTCTCACCCCGTAGACTTCAACTTTTTAGGTGGACGTCGAGGACGGAGGAACAGGTCTACAGGTGACCAGTCCCAGCAGCAGCAGCATCAGGGGCAGCAGTGAAATCTTAGGTGGAGATTTAGTCTGCCATGTGGTGTAGTTAGAGTCAGTCCTATGTGTCCTCTGTACTCTCAGGTCTTGGAGTCTTTTGGTCTGAGATTTTGGTTATGAGTTCTTGAGATTTTGTATCATGTTGTATATAATTACTCAAGAAGTAATTATCTGAGATGTAAACAGTTTATCTCCCTTTATGAAGGAAGTTTTATGGTTTCAATGCTTTATCTCAAAAAGTTTTAATTTCCGCTGATTTTTGGTATTCCGCTGCTAATCGAATCGCTTCCGTTAAGTTTAAATCGTGTTTATATCGTGGTTTGGAGATCAGAGCCCACAATTACAATACCAATTCTTTTCAATTTATTCATAGAACACCACGGTCGTGCTACCTTGCACGGTCGTGCAAAGGGAAGCTACCACGGCCGTGCTCCATAGCATGGTCGTGCTATCAACATCATACCATGACCATGTTACATCACCATGGTTGATTTCTAGGGTTAGGGTTTATTCAACTCAATTAGGGTTTTTAAACCCCTTTGACTTATAAGGCATAAGGATTCCTCATATTATAATTCATTCAAAAGGGTTTTATACTTAAAAGCATAACCCAAACTTAGGGTTAAAGTACCCTACCTTTCATTAATTAGGGTTTCCTGTTCACATTATCAGTTCAACCTTAATATAATACTCCACTACCATTGGGAGCATTCAAAGATGTTATAAGTGTTTGATTTCGGTTATTGTACTCATCATGTATCATTAATGATCATTACTTCTAAGTACTAGCCCATTCCTCGTATGATGCATATATCATATATCAGAATTATCCCATTATCTGTAATCATATAGGTTTAAACATTGTTGATATAGGATAAATAACCATCAACTATTCTAAGTATCTTCATATTCAGGATGTTATCTACATCATGCTTTAGTATACATCATTTCTAAGAGTTTGATGCCCATTATTATTATAAGGTGTAAAATCTATTACTCATTCATAGGGATGTTTGGATCTAGGCAACTTACCTCTGAAATCCTTATTTATTGAAATTACCACATTTATCATTCACAGGGTTCACTAACCCTATTCTATATGTTTATGACATAATCATCTTATTTAATTGATTTATCTACACCTCACCTTATTGTACTATCTAGTAAACCATCTCAAGGTTTTCATGATTAATAAGCCATAAGTTAAGCTTGCTATTCATCTTAATAAGGGTTTCCCATAACATCACCTCCAATTAGGGTTTCTATTCATATCACATATCCCCTAGATTATGTTTATGATTAATATCCCACCATTAGGGACTACTATTTCACATCATGTTATTCCACTAGAATTAGGGTTTACTATTCACATTACATGTTTTACCCTAAAATTAGGGTTTACTATTCACATCATAGTGAATTGAGGTCTTACCATCATTATTTATGAAGATTACTTCCATTAACACCTTCAAATTAAGTTAAGATTCATAATCTCCATAATTAGGGTTTTCCATGATCTCCTTATGAAGGATCATACCCTAATGGTGTGTATTGATACATTTTAAAGGTATCTTATTTGATTGTCATTGATATTAGGAGTCTTCTCTCTCCTCTTACTAATAGATGATGTTTACATCACTCTTGATTAGGTTAAGTCAACTCAACTTTGACTGAAATAAGTCAAGTCATCACCGTTAAGGTCATTAGGGTTTGATTTAATCAACCATTGAACCATCAAAGTCTTTAAAGCATTAAGCATTCTTGACCTTAAAAGATCCCAACCTCCAAACAGTTTTGAAACCGCATGAATCCAAACGGTTTTGAAACTGTTTGGTCCCAAACGGTCTTGAGACCATTTGGACTCAAACGGTCTTGAGACTGTTTGGTCCAAACCTCCTCAAAACCGCATGGACCAAGGATGGTCTCAACTACACCAATCGGTTTAGGGTTCTCAATGTTGATTCCTTCAATCATTGAATTCATGGAACCAATCATCAATTGGACCTATCCTCATACTTCAATTGAGTTAAATAGGTCAACCTTAAACTGATTTGACCCTCAATTGACCCTCAATTATTCATCAATTAGGGTTTGATTCAAATGAATTAGGGTTTGGAATCGATGATCCTTCAATACTAATCAATGTAAGACTAGTTACTTTGAAACCATAGAACCATCATCCAAATTGGGTATGACCTGACCCCAAACGGTCTTGAGGTCGTTTGGATGACCTCCAAACGGTCTTGAGACCGTTTGCCCATCAAATCATCAAAATCCAAGTCAACCAATTAAGGTTTGGATCATTGGATTGATCACCAAATCAACAATTGATTACACTTTAACTTAGTAACATTGGATCATCAATTGCTTAACCATACTCACCCCTAGACCTCCAAACGGTCTTGGGTGACCTCCAAACGGTCTTGAGACCGTTTGTATGATCTCCAAACGGTCTTGAGACAGTTTGGCTCATCCAAACCTTGGATTCTAGTGAAAAATCATTAGGGTTTAAGCTATTGAGTTGATCATCAAATCAGCACTTAATTGCAAAATGATTTGGTATCTTTAGACCTTCAATTGGTCAACCATGCTTAACCTTAGACTTCCAAATGGTCTTGGGTGATCCCCAAATGGTATTGAGACCGTTTGGGTGATCCCCAAACGGTTTTGAAACCGTTTGGGTCAATCAACCCAAAACAATCAACTCATTTCAATGCAAAACCAACACTTAGCCGATTAGGGTTAACATCATATCTTTTGTCCTTACAACACTTAACTATATCCAACCCTAGACCTCCAAACGGTCTTGGGTGACCCCCAAACGGTATTGAGACCGTTTGGGTGATCCCCAAACGGTTTTGAAACCGTTTGGGCAAGAAAACCCAAAAAGTCAAATCAACTCATTGGAATTTCAGCACAAATCTCAATTAGGGTTTGCCCAATTGATTAGCCTTCATCTCATGATTCCTTGGGAATTAATCCATAAAAATTGGTGAGTTATTAACCCACATAATTATGAACAGTAATATCAAACGGTCAACGCAATCAAACAGTTTTGAAACCGTTTTCCCAAAAAGGTCAAGTTAATCAGGTTGAAAATCAGCACTTAATCCAATTAGGTTTATCTAACTGATTAGCCTTCAACTCTCGATTCCTTGGGAGTTAACCCATAAAATTTGGTGAGTCATTAACCAAAATCATTAGAATCAATAATACCAAACGGTCAACCCTTGGTCAAAGCACTCAAACGGTTTTTAAACCGTTTTCCCAAAAAGGTCAAGTTAATCAGGTTGAAAATCAGCACTTAATCCAATTAGATTTACCTAACTGATTTGCCTTCAACTTACGAATCCTTTGGAGTTAATCCCTCAAATTTGGAGGGTTATCAACCAACATAATTATGAACAGGAATCCCAAACGGTAAACCCTTGGTCAACTCAACCAAATGGTCTTGGAGACCGTTTGCTCCAACCGACCTTGTGAAACCGTTTGCCCCTCAAACGGTTTTGCAAACCCCCAAACGGTTTTGCAAAACCGTTTGGCCAAGGGTGCAAGACCGTTTGCTAAATTAACATTGGTATTCACGCCCCCCTTCTTATACCTCCAGATCCAGGTCTGTTCTTCATGGTTTTCGTTGCAAGAAAGCAAGGAAGGATGGGGGAAAGAAGAACAAACTACTTTTGCAAGAAAGAAAGATGCATAACAAAGTTTAAGAGTTTAGAGTTATAAAACCCGCCTTAGAACCATCTCTAGAGCTCCAAGCTTCGAAGCTTTAATGGTGTCTTGAGCTCCACAGGTCGTCCAAGGTTTCTTCTTCAAGAATTGGTTGGAAAGGATGGCTAGAAAGACGAACTAAGTAAGAAAAACTAGCAAACCAACCTTGCAACAGGATGTCCTCCATGAATTCGAGCAAGATGATGATCAAAGCTTACCTAGAACTGCTTGGACGTTCTCCTCTTCTCCAGAGCTCTGTCCTAAGTCGGTCTAATCAAAGGGATAAGAAGGGAAGTGAAGGAAACGATCCTTGCTAAGTGAGAAAAGGTGTATATATACTTCGGGTGAAATTCCAACATAAGGACAACTTGTTTCTCCATTTCTCATCTAGGTCCTTCCCTTCTTCTAAGCCACGTTTCTCTCTTCCATACTTAAGCAAAACTCATCTTAAACCCAAGGTATAAAGGTGAAGAAAGCCAACTTCTTACTAAGTTGCACATATAGAAGGGTTATTAGGCTTATAACTTGATTATTTAATTTATAAGGGTTATCATTCTTACTTGATTATTCATTTGAAGTGCCCTCTTCATCATTATTACTCTAAATGATGCCAAGAGTCATAAAAGATACTCTAGAAGGTGTATTTTACAAGTTGCACCCCATATTTTGGGTAAATTGCACTTTACACCAAAACTAGGGTTTTAAGTACAAGGATTGCTCCACAAGCTGCATCTTGGTGCCCAAGCTTGGAGAATCCATCATACTTCATCATATTCATTCTTATTATGTATCAACACCAAAGGAATATCTTAAAATGTGCAATTTGCAAGTTAACCCCTTTTAATTGGGTAATTTGCACATAGGTCCCTGTATTACAAAACAATATTACAACATTGTTCAAAAGGGACAGAACTGGAAATGTATGTTCCTCAGGAGCTTTAATTACATACTCAAAAGATAATCACAAGTATCTAACTACATAATTAAGCAAAACACCTAGGGTTAGTTCATAACCCAGGTCAGGGATGTTACAAATTTAGCAATGCTTCAAAGCTTCTTTCAAGAAAATGGGAACCTCCGTCAGATATAACTGTGCGTGGGACACCAAAATGGGGAAAAATAATATCCTTGAATAATTTGATGACTGGTTTGGAATCACTAGTGACAGTTGGTATGGCTTCAACCCATTTTGAGACGTAGTCCACCGCCATTAGGATGTATGAAAATCCATGAGAAGATGGGAATGGACCCATGTAGTCCACCCCCCAAACATCAAATATCTCTACTTCTTTCCATAGATTCAGTGGCATCTCATCTCTCTTTGTTATAGTGCCAAATCTTTGACATTTATCACATGATAGGAAAAAGTCGTAGGAATCTTTGGATATGGTTGGCCAGTAGAATCCACATTGCAAAACCTTCAAGGTAGTCTTTTTAGAGCTCATATGTCCTCCCACTAGTCCTGAGTGACATTGTTCCAAAATAAGTTGAGCTTCTTCTTCGGCGATACATCGTCTATATAGACCATCGGCACATAGTTTGAAAAGGTACGGCTCATCCCAGTAGTACTATTTCACATCATGCATAAATTTCTTCAGTGCATTTCCAGTGCATTGAGGATGAATAACCCCAGCAGCGAGGTAGTTCACAAAATCTGAGTACCACGGTATAGCTTCTGAGACCTTCATTAGTTGATCATCTGGAAGGGAATCATTAATCGGAATCTTCTCAGTATCCAGAGTGTGGATGCGACTGAGGTGATCTGCTATCACATTTTCTGTACCCTTTTTATCTCTTATCTCGAAATCAAATTCTTGCAATAGGAGAATCCATCTAATTAGCCTAGGTTTTGCATCTTTTTTTGCCAGAAGGTAACGAATGACAGCGTGATCTGTGTAGATAATGACCTTTGAACCAATTAGGTAGGATCTGAACTTGTCAAAGGCATACACGACTTCCAGAAGTTCTTTCTCAATAGTAGCATAATTCCTCTGAGCTTCATCGAGGGTCTTTGATGCATAATAGATCACATAATGTTTCTTTTCTATATATTGGCCCAAGACAACACCTACAACATAATTGCTTGCATCACACATGATTTCAAAAGGGTGGTCCCAATCGGGAGCTCTAATGATGGGTGTGGTTGTAAGGGCATGCTTCAGTGTGTTGAAGCTTTTAACGCATTCTTTGTCAAAATTGAATTCAACATCCTTTAGTAACAAATTTGTCATTGGCTTGGTTATTTTTGAGAAGTCCTTTATAAACCATCTATAGAATCCCGCATGACTTAGGAATGCTCAAACTTCCTTTACATTGATAGGGGCATAGAGCTTGGAAATCACTTCAATCTTGGCCTTATCTACTTCAATTCCTCGATTACTAACCCTATGGCCCAAGACAATGCCTTCCTTTACCATGAAATGACACTTCTCCCAATTCAGCACAAGATGTGCTTCTTCACATCGTTTGAGGACCAGGGAGAGGTGTTTTAGACATGAATCGAATGAATCTCCGTAAATAGAAAAATCATCCATGAAAACTTCCATAATTGTTTCAGTAAGACCAGCGAATATGGCAGCCATGCAACGCTAGAAAGTTGCAGGTGCATTGCAGAGGTCGAATGGCATTCTCCTAAATGCGTATGTTCCGAAGGGGTAGGTGAAAGTGGTTTTCTCCTAGTCATTTGTATGTATATGAATTTGGTAGACTCCAGAGTAACCATCGAGATAACAGAAGTATTCTTGATGAGCCAGCCGCTCTAATACTTGATCAAGAAAGGGCATTGGAAAATGATCTTTTCGAGTTGCCTTATTTAACTTCCTATAATCTATGCACATCCTCCGCCCTGTGACTATTCGAGTGGGGATGAGTTCATTATTTTCATTTCGTATAACAGTTGTTCCACCTTTCTTTGGGACTACATGAACTGGGCTCACCCATGGCGAGTCTGATATCGGATAGATTATTCCATCTGTGAGCAGTTTAATGACCTCGCGATGGACTACTTCCTTCATATTTGGATTCAATTTCCATTGATGCTCAATAGTTGGCATGTGATCTTCCATCATAGGGATCTTGTGCATACACATCGCTTGACTAACCCCAGTTAGGTCATTCATTTTGTAGCCAATCGCTTTCTTCCTCTCCTTCAGTTTTTTCAGGAGTTTATCTTCTTGTTCGGTTGTAAGATCGAGATTTATTATTACTGGACAGACCTTGAGATCATCCAAAAACACATACTTCAGTCCCTCAGACAGGGGCTTCATTTTAGGGGCCTCTAGTTTTTGCATGTTTCTTCAGTAGCTTCCACAGCCTTGAGTCCTTCAAACGTAGCTTTGGGATCTTCTTCGGCAGTGTCAAGGTCAAGAACACACTCTTGAACTCATTCACTAATGGAATTATTAGTGGAAGGGTTTGTTAGAGTCACTTCTAAATGATCATCTTGTTCATATCCCTCTTGTGTGAGGAGTGATATTTGTTCAATACAGTCAATCAGATAAACTTCTTCTTGCATACTTGGTCTTCTCATGCTTTCAAAAACCTTGAATTCGAGAGTTTCTTTACCAAGTATGAGAAGCAAAGTTCCTACTTCAACATCAATTAGAACTCTTGCAGTGGCAAGGAACGGACGTCCAAATATGAGAGGATATCTGGCATCCTCTTTTATGTCCATGATGACAAAGTCACACAGAACATAAGAATCTTTTCCTACCTTGACAGGTACATCCTCAATAATTCCTAACGGGCCTTTTATCGAATTGTCTGCGAGTTGTATGGTCATGCCAGTTGGAAGAATTTCAACAAACCCTAACCTTTTGCAAAGGCTGAGTGGCATGATGGAGATTCTAGCACCAAGATCTACTAGTCCTTTCTTGCATGAAGAATCATCGATATGGCAGGAAATCCCAAAAGATCCTGGATCTTTCTGTTTCTTTGGCATCTTACTATGGATGATATCCGAAGTGGTTTTAACTAACTTGACTGTCTCATATTCTTCAGTTTTATATATTTCCTGGTGAGGACTGACTTTAAGTATTTTGTCCAAGCTGGTATCTCAGCCAGCGCATCCAAAAAGGGTATATCAACATGAAGTTTCTTCATAGCTTCTTTAAACTTATTGGACCAAGTATCAAGCTTGGTTTGCCTTAAATGAGTAGGAAAAGGAATGTGAGGCTTGTATACAGGGATATTAGGTTCTGGTGTTTCAGTTTCTTCATAAATAGGTTTCTCAGGACTTTCCTTATCTGTCTTATCAGCAGTTAATGGTTCTTTCGGTTGAGACTCTGGTGTTGTTGAGTCTTGGACAATCACAAGTTCATCTTCATCTGTAACAACCACATGTGTCTTGATAGGAGAATCAAAATAGTCTTTTCCTGATCTGGTGGTGACCGCCTTCAATTGTTCAGGATGCTTAGGATTATTCTCAGGTTGGCCAGCAAAAACCCCAGTTGGTGGCTTGATGCTAGCTGTAAATTGAGCTAGTTGGGATTCAATAGCCTTCTGCTGAGCTTGTTGGTTAGCTATCATAGTTTGTTGAGTTTGCAACATCTTTTCAATGGTTGATAGCTTGTCATCAGGTGACACGAGACTTGCTTGTTGTCCTTGTTGTTGATAAGGAACTTGGTTAAGACTCTGGTACTGGAAATTGTTTTGATAATTATTGAAGTTCCTATTCTGGAAGTTTCCTTGATATCCAAAATTCTGTTGTTGATTACACTGAAATCCTGGTGGGCCTCGTGGTTGGTTGTTTGAACCAAATTGATGTGAGTTCACTGCTCCAGAGGGGTTTCCATATTGAAAACCTGGATGATTCTTATTCTGATTCGGATTGTAATAACCTTGACCATGGATGGTATTAACAACATTCAGGTTCTCCATTTGATTATTATCTCCTTGGCCACATACATTGCTTAGAACAACATCATAGAGAACATTGCATGCCAAAGTGGAATGATATGTGCCCTTACATGCTTCACAAAACCGTGAGGCAGACCTGACCTATTCTTGTTGTCGAGTGGGCGAACGTCCTCTTCCAATTGCCGCAAGAGATGATTCAATATGGTCTTGCTTGGCAACTAAGAGTTTTAGGATTTCAGTGATAGACTTGTACTCAGGAGTAGCTTCAGCCACAGCTACTTTCAAAACTCCTTTACCTACAGATCTACCCCAATTAGCTTGATTTTTAGCTCCAAGGGTTACAACCCTCCATGCGCTGTCATAACTTTGACGCATGAAGTTTCCTCTAGACGAGGAGTCTAAGAATCTCTTGCTATCATCGTCCACACCCCTATAGAAAATTTCGATGAGTTGATTCTTATGAATTCCATGGTGTGGACACTTGTGTAGAAGCTCTTTGTATCTATCCCAGGCTTCAACAAGGGTTTCTCCAGGGACTTGAGTGAAATTTGTTATTCGGCCTCTAATTTCATAGGTGAGAGAGGGAGGGTAGAACTTTTCCAGAAATACATTTTGAAGTTGTTCCAAAGTGGTGATGGGTTCACTTTACAATGAGTTATACCAACTTATGGCTCTATCAGTGAGAGAGTACTTGAAGAGACGAAGTCGAATGGCATCATCAGATACTCCATTTTTCTTTGTCATGGCACATAGATCAATAAACCTCAAAAGATGTTCCTGACTATCCTCTCCTTCTTTGCCATAGAATGGGCTATTTTGAAGCAATGTGATCCAATGTGCCCTAATTTCAAAATTGGTAGCATTTATGGGAGGAGGTTTGTCAGACCCCGATCTCACACTAACCACAACCCACGAGATTAGGGTGCGACTGAGGGATTATCATATAAACAAACCACTGAGAACTTTTCTTTTTTAAAACCTCGTAATGATATCCGGATTATTGCTGTAAACTAAAACAAAAATAACTATTGCGGAAGCATTTCAATTAAACTGGCTAGAGAACATAAACAGAGTTTACAACATGTAATATTGTTTAACATAAAGTAAACATAACAGTTAATTTACATCTTTATACACATTCGCCATACATACTCTCTCTCACCCACACCATGTCCCAAGGACCGAGGGGAAAGGACTAAGAGACCTCTAACTAGACTAGCTACAAACCTTCTGTTGATTAAACGTTGGGATGAAAAGATCCTTTCGATTCCTGGAACTGTCGCTGACCTAAAAATGTTTGAGTAGAGGAGTGAGCCTACTCACTCAGTGAATAGCATTTCATTTAGCTATCACTAAACAACTCATCAGGTTTATAGATTTAAATAAAACATAAGTACAGTACTAAGCAGGGCAGTTCTAATAACATAACAGATTTGCAGAATATAATCACATTTCCATGCATTAACAGATAATTTGAACAGATAAACAGATATAAAGAAATAGCACAAAAGTTTGAATACTTTAATTTACTGTGATCCTATATGAGTATCAATTTATATTATTATTAAGCCCTAATCATATACAGTGTACCCTGTATATGAAGATTCGTAGCGAACTACGATCCCACCGTACAAGACTTAGCGACACACCCGGGAAATGCTAAGTCTGACGCCAGCCCTGCTCTGCCACAGGACCCCAGGCTCATCGGCCTTCAGGCTCATCGGCCTCACTGCACTACATCGAGTGCTCTAGACTCCTCCTCTAACCTGAGTACACAAGCGGAGAGTCTCACGGGGTTACCTCCATGACATCGCACAGATCTTGTTGCAATAACCCCCAATTTTCTCCAGTGCCACTGTGACATCGCACGCGTTATTGTTGGACACTGCCTCTCTATCCTCGTGTCTCCATGACATCGCACGGATAATGTTGCAACACGAGTTTCACCCCTAAGAAGCAGATCTGTCAAAGGGGTTCTACGGTGTTAGGGCACCTAAGTCTATTGACTGATTAACATATAAACATTTAAACAGGAATATCACATTTACTGATTTCATATCAGATCACAATACACTGTCATTCTAAACCGACAGAGCAATATATTTCAAATCATTGTAATTTATGAGAAATTCTCATACCATGCATTCAGACAAATTAGAAATGCATAAATAACCCAACTTATTTCAATTTGGCACATACCTAGCGAATTTACGCAATTGAACATCTTATTGCACAAATTAAAGAAATTTACTTCACATATGAGAATCATCTCAACAATTATCAATTCTCTAAAATTCTCGAAAAATGTGCACATTAACCCAAATCCTGGTTTGTGCATCACTTAACTCAATTAAGAGTTAATTACATATCACAACACAATTTAATAACAATACTTGAGAATTTCTGGTAATATTTCAGAGAAATGTGCCATTTCATGTAAATATCAATTTACACATATTAACGTCAAAAGATATATGCAATTAGGGTTTTCTTGCATGTTTTTATTTATTCATATCAACTTTGAAATCGTACATCTGATAATTTATCAGAAATCTTCATTATCTGGGTTCATACCCAAATCATACCATTTTCAGACATGAATTTCTAATTTCAATATTCAAATGAGCAATTTAGGTTCCAATGAACCATATAAATCTACTGATTCAATCCACATTGATCAGATGCTAAACTAAATCATATAACGGCATAAGGAAGCAGTTTATGAAATAAAATTTGAGTAACGCCAAATACTGTCTAAAAGCCAAGTATCAGCGAAAAATGCACAGTTTACCCAAAAATTCCAACTAAGGAGTTAAATGATGATAACTAAATGAACTCCTACTCACCGCGTTTCAAACTGTCCGGGTTCGTCCAGAATTACGTCTAGAGGCCTATTTCACGAGATCATTTTCAACTTTGGAATTGCTCAGTTGGGTGCTGATTGAGGACTGGAAGCTGTGGGTTAGAGTCTAGGCTTCATGGCTGGAGCCAATCAAAGACCTTAGTGATTGGACAAGAGAACACTGGAGGTAACTTTGTCGGGCCACACCAAGTCAGAAGGTCACAGTCCTTGGTGTCGTTGAAGAAGCTATAGAATTGGTCCCATGGATTACTGATAGTGTTGTCATTACATGTCCACAGACTTCAAGTCGTCGTCCATTCTCGGGCGGAGGTACGACAGAGTATAGCCTTCCTTGTGGTTTAGAGAAACCTTGACTGGATCCGAGGTTGGCAGACCAATGGCAGGATGTTAGCCACTCCATGGCAGCCCCTGGTAAGCTGCTTTGCGTAGGTATTGTTGTTGTGGGCCGCAGCTACATGGGGCTATACCCTAGCTGATGATTGGGCCGAAATTGAAGATGAAGAGATAGCGGAGGAGTAAAGCGTCGCTGAAACGGCCCTTCCCAAGCCCTAATCGGCTTTTGCCCCCGCGTTGCTGCTTGCTTGCTGGCGTAGCTTTGCAGGTCGGCCGGCGCCCTGCTGGTTGGGGTGTCGTTTTAGGCGGGGAAGCTAGCTAGGAGCTATGGATCCCTGCTAGGACCTCAAGGACGAGCTTAACGCCGTTGATTGAAGATGCTAGCTGCACCAAACTGAACTCTAGTCGGCGCCTACTTCTTGGCCGTGGCTCTGCCGATGCTGCTGCTGGCGCAGTGGCAAAGGGGTGCCGCCCTAGGGTTTTGGGGTTGCGGGTAGGGCAAGGAAGAAGAAGGGAGGATGGTGGAGGAGTAGATGTTGCTGATTCAAAGCTAGGGCTTGAGAAAGAAATCACCCCTTCTTTTCTCCTCTACTGCAAACGAGCAGCCTGCTGCTTGGGCGCCGCTTCTGTGGTTCCTAGTTCTATCGGGAAGAAGTGATAAGGAAGAAAAAAAAACAAGTAGCCGACCCACTTAAGCCAATCAATTATTGGTAAAATTGCATCCAAGTCCAGGACTTCTTAAAAATACCGTAACTCCCGCGTCGAAAGTCCAATTAAGGTGATTTCTGTTGCAAACTTTCAAGCACAGAAACAACTACAACCTCGAAGTGAGAAATCATGTTGATTAGCTTGTCTCAGCTAATCAAAACACTAATCGCATCTTAAGCACTTAGCTTAGCTTGATTAACTTGATGATGCACTAATCACCACATGAGCACTTAACTATTCCAAATTAACTTAATGATGTTGTTATCATGGTGCTTACTGGTTAAACTTGAAATGGGTCATAACAATCTCCCCCCCTTACAAGAATTTCGTCCCGAAATTCCTAAAAGAGAAAAGGAAACTTGTTACACATATCTGACCCAAAACTCCCACGTGACTTCCTCTAGGTTGTGGTTTCTCCATAAAACCTTCACTAATGGTATCTCGTGATTCTTGAGTTCCTTGATCCTCTGATCAACTATTCGTATTGATCCCTCAACATAAGATACATCTGGTCTGAGCTGGGCAGATTATGGGTCCACTATCTTCTCTGTACCAGGATAACATTTCTTCAACATCGATACATGAATCATATCATGTAACTTAGCCAACTCAGATGGCAAATCCAACTTATAGACTATAGGTACATTCCTCTCAATAACAGGATATGGCCCATAAACCTAGAAGTCAGTTTGCCTATTCTATCCAACCTCAACACTCCCTTCCACGGTGAAACTTTCAGATAAACCTCGTCACCAACCTCAAACTCAAGAGGTCGGCGTCGTCTCTCTGCATAACTTTTCTGTATGTCCTGAGCAGCTTTCAACTGTTCTCTGATCACATATATCTTCTCTGTAGTCATATCCACTATCTCTGGCCCAAGAATCTCTTTCTCACCTACCTCGTACCAACATACAGGTGATCTACACTTTCTGCCATACAGAGCTTCATACGGTGCCATACCAAGACTAGAATGGTAGCTATTGTTGTATGCAAACTCCATATGGCTCAAGTGTTCTTCCCAACTTCCTCTGAACTGCAGAACACATGCTCTCAGCATGTCTTCAAGAGTCTAAATGGTCCTCTCAGACTGACCATCTGTCTGCGGGTGAAATGCTGTACTGAACCTCAGCCTTGTGCCCAATGCACGATGTAACTGATTCCAGAACCTAGATGTGAACTTAGGATCTCTATCAGATATAATAGAAACTGGAATTCCATGCAATCTGATTACCTCATTCACATATATCTTGGCCAACTTTGGAACATCAAAGGCTGACTTAGTATGAAGAAAATGAGCAGACTAAATTAGTCTATCCACAATCATTCATATCAAGTCATAACCTCTAGGTGTCCTGGGCAACTCTATCACAAAATCCATTGTGATATGTTCCTACTTCCATTCTGGTATATGAAGAGATTGCAAGGTACCTGCAGGTTTCTGGTGCTCAGCCTTAACCTGCTGACACACTCTGCACTTTAACCACATACTCAGCTACATCCCTCTTCATACCAGGCCACTAGTACAACTCCTTGAGATTCCTGTACATCTTAGTGTCGCTTGGATGCATGGCATACATCGATGCACGCGCTTCCTCAAGAATCTATTCTCTCAAGCCATTATCTCGAGGTACATGCAACCTATCATGCTGATACAACACACCATCATCTGGAAACCTGAACTCTGGTCTTTACCCCATGTCATACCATGCATGATTTGATGTAACCCACTGTCACCCTGCTGTAGTTCCTTAATCTAATCATAAAAGATAGGCTTGACTTCCATCTTTGCAATCAAACCACTCTACTTTGTCACCTCTAAGTCTAAGTTTAACTTTCACATTTCTACTAGCATGTCTCTCTCGAAACATGCAATAGAGAATGCATCAGCTACAAAACTAGACTTCCAGCTTAGGGCATCAGCTACCACATTCTCCTTCCCAGGGTGACAGTCTATCGTCACATCATAAAGATAGTGATGCTGTGTCATAAGAGCATGAACTACAACAACTAACTTCAGATCATGTATCGGGTAGTACTCCTCATTCTATGCTACTTACTTATTGTTACATTTCAAATTTATATCTTACTCTTTTCTCCAAGTCATTTTCATGTTGTTTGTCTACCTTTCAGATTGGCTACATTTAAACCATGGATCACTATCAGTGCTAGATTACTTTTCATAGAACAAATCTCATGATCTTATTTTATAGAGATGCTAGTATTCAAGGTCAAATCACTAGTGATATCCCTTGAACTACTACAACTCTAAACATACTAGGGTTTCGTCTTTATCAAAAACATGGCGTTATTGTGATGTGACGTTGCTTCCTTAGTTTGAAATTCAAACTTGGTTCTAATAAGTTTTACTAAAGTCTTCCTTATCTTATCACTGAAATTTACTTTCTCTTACTTAAACATTCAAATAAATTTCATTCTCAATTTACCTTGATAGGGTTTCATCATCATATTGTGTGCCATTATTTCATTCATTTAGACGTCTCTACCTTGGTATTTATGCAACATATATGATGCATTCATTTTCTAAATTACGCGGTTGTTCTTTATTTTAGAAACAAGTTAGTTAGTCTATAGAGACTCAGAATTCCAAGGTAGTATGTATGAATGTATTAAACTTTGAAATAAAAATATACATTTCATACTCCCAATTTTGTCATGCAATCCTCGTTCCTTAATCAAGGTCATCATTTCTAACATTTCTTTTGATTCAACTAAGCCTCTTGTCCTAGTCTTATGATTTACATAAGACTCTTTATTTCTATATAATTATTGTATACTTAACTCTTTTCTTCTATTTTCTCTTTGCTTTGAAGTACATAAAAGTATTTTACTCCATTCCATGATCCAACCCAAAGTTGATTCTTACTATCTTAGCCTTTACCTACTCTTCTCATATCCTTCCCATATTCTCATATTTAGAGTTCGTATAATACTAATCATTAAATTTAATTCAAACCTTATATCATGTTCCATTATTTCCAATTTAGAATTGCTCAAATGAGACTCCAACATTGGGCTTCTGATATCATTTCTAGCAAATTCTTAGTTGTTCTAATCTTTCTCTTACATCTCAACGTCTTATCGTATGTACATTCTTACTATGATTCAGGTCTAAATCATCCAGAGTCTACTCTAATTATACTGTTAATAGGAGTCATTAGATCCCAGTAACGCATCCTGCCAGCCGGACCAGGCCGAACCTGTAGTCCTGAAGCCAAGAGCTACTCGGATTAACCAACTCCTATTGATTTCAAACATGTGGAATGAATATCCACTTAAGGCAAACTCATTTAAACATAACTTTTGGTCTACTTGATACAAAGAATTTAAACAATAAATAAATCATTAATGACATACAACAACATAAAAGAATCATGTTTATTTTACAAACTGAAAATCTAATTTCATGCATATAAGAGCATTTCTAGTGATCTCTAATCAAATAAGCAATATAAAACAAGAGTTATATTGCAGCATATATTTAATCTCTTACTCTTACATTAATTTCTTATTCTTAACCCTAAGATTTCTAGGGTTTCTCTCTAGCCTATCCTTCCTCTGCATACCTAGCCAGGGCATCCAGAGAAGAATAGACAGAGTAGCTTGATACTGGTTAATCTAAGTACTCAGACACCTGGCCAGGGTATCTAAACACTCAGACCTCCCAGAGCTGAAGACACATCATTTCTTATTTATCTCACTTATAATTCTATCTTTCGATTCTGATGATTCAGCCTAAGCTTTCAACTTGGTCCTCGTGACCACATCATCTTCCTGCCATCTGCAATAGTATAACAGAACACTTCCTATTATAAAAGTGCAGTTAGAAGGAAGACACCTAAGTCCTAATCCTATTGGTCTCTTGTCGTCCCCTGACCTTGACTTAGAGTATTCATATACTCAACCTATGCTTTGATACCAAGATGTCAGACCCCGATCTCACACTAACCACAACCCACGAGATTAGGGTGCGACGGAGGGATTATCATATAAACAAACCACTGAGAACTTTTCTTTTTTAAAACCTCGTAATGATATCCGGATTATTGTTGTAAACTAAAACAAAAATAACTATTGCGGAAACATTTCAATTAAACTAGCTAGAGAACATAAACAGAGTTTACAACATGTAATATTGTTTAACAGAAAGTAAACATAACAGTTAATTTACATCTTTATACACATTCGCCATACATACTCTCTCTCACCCACACCATGTCCCAAGAACCGAGGGGAAAGGACTAAGAGACCTCTAACTAGACTAGCTACAAACCTTCTGCTGATTAAACGTTGGGATGAAAAGATCCTTTCGATTCCTGGAACTGTCGCTGACCTAAAAATGTTTGAGTAGAGGAGTGAGCCTACTCGCTCAGTGAATAGCATTTCATTTAGCTATCACTAAACAACTCATCAGGTTTATAGATTTAAATAAAACATAAGTACAGTACTAAGCAGGGCAGTTCTAATAACATAACAGATTTGCAGAATATAATCACATTTCCATGCATTAACAGATAATTTGAACAGATAAACAGATATAAAGAAATAGCACAAAAGTTCGAATACTTTAATTTACTGTGATCCTATATGAGTATCAATTTATATTATTATTAAGCCCTAATCATATACAGTGTACCCTGTATATGAAGATCCGTAGCGAACTACGATCCCACCGTACAAGACTTAGCGACACACCCGGGAAATGCTAAGTCTGACGCCAGCCCTGCTCTGCCACAGGACCCCAGGCTCATCGGCCTCACTGCACTACATCGAGTGCTCTAGACTCCTCCTCTAACCTGAGTACACAAGCGGAGAGTCTCACGGGGTTACCTCCATGACATCGCACGGATCTTGTTGCAATAACCCCCAATTTTCTCTAGTGCCACCATGACATCGCACGCGTTATTGTTGGACACTGCCTCTCTATCCTCGTGTCTCCATGACATCGCACGGATAATGTTGCAACACGAGTTTCACCCCTAAGAAGCAGATCTGTCAAAGGGGTTCTACGGTGTTAGGGCACCTAAGTCTATTGACTGATTAACATATAAACATTTAAACAGGAATATCACATTTACTGATTTCATATCAGATCACAATACACTGTCATTCTAAACCGACAGAGCAATATATTTCAAATCATTGTAATTTCTGAGAAATTCTCATACCATGCATTCAGACAAATTAGAAATGCATAAATAACCCAACTTATTTCAAATTGGCACATACCTAGCGAATTTACGCAATTGAACATCTTATTGCACAAATTAAAGAAATTTACTTCACATATGAGAATCATACTCAACAATTATCAATTCTCTAAAATTCTCGAAAAACGTGCACATTAACCCAAATCCTGGTTTGTGCATCACTTAACTCAATTAAGAGTTAATTACATATCACAACACAATTTAATAACAATACTTGAGAATTTCTGGTAATATTTCAGAGAAATGTGCCATTTCATGTAAATATCAATTTACACATATTAACGTCAAAAGATATATGCAATTAGGGTTTTCTTGCATGTTTTTATTTATTCATATCAACTTTGAAATCGTACATCTGATAATTTATCAAAAATCTTCATTATCTGGGTTCATACCCAAATCATACCATTTTCAGACATGAATTTCTAATTTCAATATTCAAATGAGCAATTTAGGTTCCAATGAACCATATAAATCTACTGATTCAATCCACACTGATTAGATGCTAAACTAAATCATATAACGGCATAAGGAAGCAGTTTATGAAATAAAATTTGAGTAACGCCAAATACTGTCCAAAAACCAAGTATTAGCGAAAAATGCACAGTTTACCCAAAAATTCCAACTAAGGAGTTAAATGATGATAACTAAATGAACTCCTACTCACCGCGTTTCGAACTGTCCGGGTTCGTCCGGAATTGCGTCTAGAGGCCTATTTCACGAGATCATTTTCAACTTTGGAATTGCTCAGTTGGGTGCTGATTGAGGACTGGAAGCTGCGGGTTAGAGTCTAGGCTTCATGGCTGGAGCCAATCAAAGACCTTAGTGATTGGACAAGAGAACACTGGAGGTAACTTTGTCGGGCCACACCAAGTCAGAAGGTCACAGTCCTTGGTGTCGTTGAAGAAGCTATAGAATTGGTCCCATGGATTACTGATAGTGTTGTCATTACATGTCCACAGACTTCAAGTCGTCGTCCATTCTCGGGCGGAGGTACGACAGAGTATAGCCTTCCTTGTAGTTTAGAGAAACCTTGACTGGATCCGAGGTTGGCAGACCAATGGCAGGATGTTGGCCACTCCATGGCAGCCCCTGGTAAGCTGCTTTGCGTAGGTATTGCTGTTGCGGGCCGCAGCTACACGGGGCTATACCCTAGCTGATGATTGGGCCGAAATTGAAGATGAAGAGATAGCGGAGGAGTAAAGCGTCGCTGAAACGGCCCTTCCCAAGCCCTAATCGGCTTTTGCCCCCGCGTTGCTGCTTGCTTGCTGGCGTAGCTTTGCAGGTCGGCCGGCGCCCTGCTGGTTGGGGCGTCGTTTTAGGCGGGGAAGCTAGCTAGGAGCTACGGATCCCTGCTAGGACCTCAAGGACGAGCTTAACGTCGTTGATTGAAGATGCTAACCGCACCAAACTGAACTCTAGCCGGCGCCTACTTCTTGGCCGCGGCTCTGCCGATGCTGCTGCTGGCGCAGTGGCAAAGGGGCGCCGCCCTAGGGTTTTGGGGTTGCGGGTAGGGCAAGGAAGAAGAAGGGAGGATGGTGGAGGAGTAGATGTTGCTGATTCAAAGCTAGGGCTTGAGAAAGAAATCGCCCCTTCTTTTCTCCTCTGCTGCAAACGAGCAGCCTACTGCTTGGGCGCCGCTTCTGTGGTTCCTAGTTCTATCGGGAAGAAGTGATAAGGAAGAAAAAAAAACAAGTAGCCGACCCACTTAAGCCAATCAATTATTGGTAAAATTGCATCCAAGTCCAGGACTTCTTAAAAATACCGTAACTCCCACGTCGAAAGTCCAATTAAGGTGATTTCTGTTGCAAACTTTCAAGCACAGAAACAACTACAACCTCGAAGTGAGAAATCATGTTGATTAGCTTGTCTCAGCTAATCAAAACACTAATCGCATCTTAAGCACTTAGCTTAGCTTGATTAACTTGATGATGCACTAATCACCGCATGAGCACTTAACTATTCCAAATTAACTTAATGATGTTGTTATCATGGTGCTTACTGGTTAAACTTGAAATGGGTCATAACAAGGTTGTACTGGATGATGAACATTAGCAGCTTTGGGGATCGATAACTCTCTAAGGTCCTTTTATAGTTCTGTTGCTTGTGCCGCTACTTGTGTTGCTTGAATTTCTTCTTGAACCATAGCTCTAGCTTCTTGCATGAATCTTTCTCTCTATGCATTATGGGCTTGACACCCTTCGAGTTATCTCCTCTTCTTGAGCCATCCTTGCTTGATTCTCTCTGATCTAACGATGAAAAGTTATGTCTCTCTTGGGATCAAAACTCGTTGTTAGTCTAGGGCTGTCTGAATGGCGCATGTACTATGCCTTGGGTTGTACCTGAATTAGAAAGATTTCAAAAGTAAGAACCACAGAGTAGAGTCAAAGTCAAGTACATGATCGATTGTATCAAAAAAAAACTAGATTAGCCTTAAAAGAATTGGATTTGACTAACTAATTTCGTTGTCCCCGACAACGACGCCAGAATTTGATGTGGCAATTTTATAGCACTAACAAACTCACTCGGAGTTGAAATCCCCAAGCTTTTACCAAAACCAATGTGCAATAATACCACCCACGAGTGGACGAGTCTTATCGCAGTATAGTTAAGGATCGAACCCCAAGGACAATGTTTTTAAGAATCCTTGTCAGTCTAGTCTAGTTTAAGTTAAGACTAATATTTAAAACAATTGGTTGATTTGAGGTTAATTAAACTAATAGCAAGAAATTAAAGTTGGGTTTAGATCAATGATATGGAGTCGTTGGGATGGTATCGGGTTTCACCACCACTACACATGCAAACACATTCTAACACAAACAATCCAGGCAAGATATAACGATCCAAATAGAGCTGCTGCAAAACCCCCCATACGGGCGTTAGGTTCGCATAAGCATCACCTTAGGCATCATATGTCTCATCACCGACCGGATCACTTACTTACGGCTCTGAAGATACAGAAATCCAACGAAGGTTGTGGGCCCCCTATACAGGCATTAGGCACACAGAAGCATCACCGAAGGCTATATGGCTCGTCCCCTTGCAGATCATACACTTATGACCTCAAAGAAATCTCATTCTATTTCTAGTTTGGGAGTCAACCACATTAATCGATAAGCAAGCAGGCGATTAACATACGAGCAAACATCGATGATTAATAAGAAGATACAAAATCCAACTAAGGTTGTGAACCCCCAATATAGGCATTAGGTACATAGAAGTGTCACCAAATGCTAGATGGCTCGTCCCCTCGCGGATCATACACTTACGACCTCAAGGAATCCCATTCTATTTCTAGTTTGGGAGTCAATCTGTTAAATGTCATTCAATCCTACATATAGAAGTTCTCACAACATAGGAAGAACCAAGATGTAAGCAAGAAATTAATCAACCTACGAACATAATGATTAACAACGAAATGAAAAGTTATATACATTGTCATGGAAGGTTTAACAAAAGAACATGATTGCATAGATGGCGGGGCTAGTCCCCGCACCCCAGCAAAAGTGAACTATTTTCTCATGATGCGAGAAACAAGAAGAATGAGAAAGAGAGAGAAATCTGCCATGAGCACGATGCAGAAAGTAGTCGTAGCTCGGTGAAGATGATGTGGTCTTCTACATCGTGTCGGAGCAGATCTTGATGTGGAACGGGAGATGCCAAGACAGACCGAACAGTCTCTCTTGCTCCGTCTTCATTCTCTTCTCAGTCTCCTTGATTGCAGTACGGGTAGTAGGTGGAGTGAAACTGGCATGGATGGAACTGGATCTGGATCGGACCTGTGTACAGGCAGCCTGTCGGTGTCCCAGAACTGATTCCTCAAAAGGGGACCTTACTGGTCCTATTTATAGGCACCCGACTAGTCCTCACGTTTTTGGTGTGTTTTCAGTCCAAATGGTTTGGGGGATATTTTTTCTCAAATGGTTTTGTAAAATATCTATTCCAAACGGTTTGGGTGATATTGGCTTAAACGGTCTTAACATTTCCTTCATTCGGTCTTGTATAATTGCAACTTTATTAAACGGTCTGCATATGTGATTTCAGCTAATCCAAACGGTTTGCTATGCATGCGCAACCAGTCTTCTAGCTTAAACAGTCTTCACGTGGCTGCAAACGGCCTTCATACTCCACTCAAGCAAATGGTCTTTGCTACTCAACAATCAGCAAATGGTCGTGCATGTTTAGTGCAAACGGTCTTGCATGGGCTTCCATACGATCTTCATGCATTGAGCAAATGGTCAGCGTTTCATATGCTCATTCAGTTTTGTCTTTACGTGGGATATTGCTCAAACGGTCTTGCGTAGGATAGGCAAACGGTCTTCAATCCTAGCAGCAACAAACGATCTTGCATGCATTCAGACTCATGCACGTACATTAGCAAATGGTCTTCTCAAACGGTCTGCAGTTCTTATGGGCATACGGTCTTCACTTCCTAGCTAATCAATAGCTTATCCATTTGGTTCTTCACGTGTATCCAGCAAACGGTTTGCAAACCGTTTTATCATCAAACGGTTTTGAATCTGGCAGCAGCAAACGGTCTTGAATCTTAGAGTAGCTAACAGTCTACGTGCATGGTTCTGTGTTTGGTCTCCACATTGCACGCCAACTTTAGCAAACGGTCTTCTCAAACGGTTTCAAATATTGAACGGTTTGCACGTAGTTGCGTTAAATGGTCTCGCAGACCGGCACTCCCCAAACGGTCTTGCAGACCGGGATTACTCAAAAGGTCTCGCGTGGGCTTCCATTCGGTCTTCACTTCTTCCACCGCAAATGGTCTTGCGACAGATTTGAGCAAACGGTCCTATAGTCCTTTATTTGGTCTTCGCGTGCATTCGGTCTTCACATGCATTCGGTCTTCACATGCATTCGATCTTCGCATCTGCATCAAACGATCTTGAAATGGAATTGTCCATTCAGTCTTGAGACCGAATGGTTGAAACTGTTTGGTGAGACCGAATGGTCAAAACCGTTAGGTCAGACCGAATGGTCAGGGTGAGTGAAGGTGGGACCTAGCTGATTGTTCAACTTCATCAAGACCTTCATCAAATCAACATAAATTCAATTAAAATCATGATAATTGGATCAATTAAGTAATTTTGTACATTTTGTCATTTAGTAAGTGAAATTAAAAGCATTGAGTCAAATTTGTTCCAAGATGGTAACTGAAATTCCTGATGAATATGCATTCATGACTTTGCCAAGGGCGTGGGAGAGAGGGGGAAGAAATCTTTCTCTCTTAATCTCATACATACATGTATACATACATACATACATACATACATACATACATATATACATACATACATACATACATACATACATACATATAGCCTGGCAGGAGATGCATCTTCACAAGAGAGGTATGGAAATTGTTATGCAAGGATTTCAACATGCAACTTTAGCTGGAAGAATAGCCTAGAAGAATGTTCTCTATATGTCGCAAGGATGAAAAGAAAAAAGGATCTTATTTGCTTCTCTCTACTACCATATCTGGGAGGAGAGAAATGCAAGGAGACATCAAGGTACAACCACAGATGAAAGGAATATAATTGTAAAAATGTGTAAATGTATTAAGCGTAAGCTACACATTAGATAGGAGTGTGAGTTGTATTCGTTATGTGGTACAACGTTGGATTATATGTAACTCTTGATCCTCTTATAATTTTAGGGAGAAGTCAGAATATATTTACCTTATATATATATATATATATATATATATATATATATATATATATATATATATAGAGAGAGAGAGAGAGTCAGGCTAATATACACTCGAGTGTATAGATTGCACGAATACACTCAAGTTTGTTTGCATATCAAGACTATTTTTTGCAAAATATAAACCATTGATATTCACTATCATACTATAGATAGGCTACATACAAATTTTGAGCCCATTTGGATGAGTGTAAGTCAATCATCCAAGGGCAACAAAACTGACGTGCGAAACAATTTTGAAATACATAATTTTTTAGGTCTTTATAACATGACCTATAAATATCCAAATGTGCTCAAATTTTGTATATGAACTATCCACAAGATGTTTAAGAAGATCAACAGATTAGATTTAAAAAAAATATTGCATCATGAAAAACTACTTGAGTGTATTCTGCTCGGAATACACTTGAGTGTATCCTAGCCTGACTATAATATATATATAGTCGATAAGGAGTGGTTCAAGTGGTGAAGAATGATGTCTCTGAACAAAGAGACCCATGTTCAAATCCCAACTGACACCTTGATTTACCACCCTCTTGGACATTCAACCTCCATCATAGAAATGGGAGGGGAGAGAGAATGCCTCTCTTAATCCCATTTCCCTCCCCTCACACACAAACACACACACACATATATGGGATTAAGAGAGAAATATTTCTCCCCCCTCTCCCACGCCGATGGCGGATGTCGAATGCCCAGGAGGGTGGTATATCAAGGCGGTCGTGGATGTATGTATGTATATATGTATGTATGTATTATTACAAAATAGACACACATATATGGGATTAAGAGAGAAAGATTTCTCCCCCCTCTCCCATGCTCGTGACAGAGGTCGAATGCCCGGGAGGGTGGTAAATCAAGACGACAACTGGGATTCGAACTCGGTCCCTTTGTTAGGGGACACCGTGCTTGACCACTTGATCACTCTTTGTCAGCACACACACACATATATGTATGTATGTATATATGCATGGGATTAAGAGAGAAAGATTTCTCCCCCCTCTCCCACGTCTGTGGCGGAGGCCGAATGCCTGAGAGGGTGGTAAATCAAGGCGGCAACTTGGATTCAAACCTGGATCCCTTTGTTAGGGGACACCATGCTTGACCTTTTGAGCCACTCCTTGTCGGTTGTATGTATATATATATGTATCTAGGTATCAGAATTTGGTAAATTTTGTTCTAAAATTCCTAACAAAGTTAGGCCAAATTACAGAGTAGTCCCTCACTACACTACATTTTGCAAGATAGAAAAAATCAGCTATCTATACATTTGATTCTACTATAGTAGAATTTACATATCTTCTTTGCAAGATTATCTATATTTTTTCTTTTGTTGTTGTGCTTCCTCTCATTTCTTTCTCTTCACGTATGATAAACGATGGTTGAATATAATAGAAGAACTCATTTCTTGGCTTGTCCAGTGCCCATGCCTAGAAGAGACATCATTCCTCGACTTCTTCAACCTGATAGGAGCAGTGTCAGTCATTTGGCAGGTCGACATCCATGTTTGTTGGATGTAGCTGCAATCCTTGAAGAGATGAGAGTGGGATTTAGGAGCTTCATTGTACATGTAGCAGGTGTTGCATGTACCTATGTACCATTGTTGAACTCTGTCCAACGTGGGAAGAACTTCGTTTGCAACTCAGTATAAATATAGGCTTCATTTGGGAACCTCTAATTTGGTCCAAATGTATCTGATGAAACTGTTGGGATCACCCTTTTGGCGGACGAGCTCCCATATGTCCAACTTTGGCAGCCACACACTCCATTTGTTATCGTGAAAGTGGAAGCAGTGTTTAACTGTCTTCCAAAGAGTAGTCATGCGATTAATAACTCTGGAGTAACCTTCACTTGTTCTGGGTTCATAGTCCAAGCCCTTAGGTTATCTCCTCCACATCCATCTCGCCCAAATGGTATCAGCTTTCTAGAAATTAATGATCCTCCTGATTATCCCCCAGTCCGCAATTTCTGAAGGGGTTTTTAGACAAATTCCTCCTTCTTCCTTGCTTATAGCAAGTCTAGAGAATTTCATTGGGTGATTACCGCCTCCCTAAATGAAGTTGGACATGATCATTTTGATTCTTTCAAGGACCACATTAGGAATTTCTCCATGTTGAGTTCAAAACATGATCAGGCCTTCGATAGCTGATTTAGTCAATGTGATCCTGCTGGCCATCGAGGTCTTGGTAATGGTCCATATTCCAATCATTTGTTCAAGCTTATATGTACATTCCACGAAGTCCTTTACCTTCATATTACCACCTGCAAGTGGGAAGCCCATGTACTTGGTGGGGAGAGAGTTGGCCTCGATGTATAGTAACTTAGTGATATCATCCAGTATCATTATGCAGTTTGAAGATGTGAAAAGTTGGGTCTTGTGTTCATTAATTTTCAAACCAGTTTGCTCGCCAAATTTACGTAGAAGAACCTTAAGATTCTGTAGATATTTTGGTTTAGCTTCAATAAACACCAGTACATCATCCACGAAGGTTAGATGGCTTAGAACCTTAGTGCCATGGACTATGTAGGTGGCAATAGCTTTCTCTTCCTCAGCTTTCAACATAAGTTGCGTGAAGTATTCCATTAAGATAGTGAAAAGAAGAGGGGAAAGATGATCCCCATACCTCAGGTCGTTAGCTCCTTGGAAGATACCGTTTGGGGTTCCATTGACAAGTACCGAGTAGCTCACTGAGCAAACACATTGCTTGATAAGTGAGATCCAGGTCTCATTGAAGCCCGGTTCTATCATGACCCACCACAATTTGTCCTAGCGAACACTGTCAAAGGCTTTTGACACATCGAGTTTCATACATATATTTTTGTGGCCTCTCATCACGTTGAAATCCAACATGAACCAACCGACTAGAAGTGCGTAGTCGGAGGTGCTTCTTCTTGGGATGAAGACTTCCTGTGTGTCTAAGACGAGGAGTGGCGGCACGAGTTTCAGTCTTTCAGCTAAGACTTTGGCAAGTATCTTGTAATGCACATTGCAGCAAGCAATAGGCCTAAAGTCGGTGAAAGTGGTTGTAGTTTTCTTCTTTAGGATGAGGACTAGGAAGGCGTAGTTCACATGCCTGAGCATGCTCCCGCCCTTCATCAGCCATTTAATGGACATGCATAAATCTTCTTTAATGATGTCCCAAGCATCTCTGTAGAAATGGGCGTTGAAACCATCTGGATCGGGGGATTTATTGACCCCAATACTCCATAGAGCCTCCTTTATTTTAGCATCGGTAACAATCCTACAAAGGAAATTGTTATGTGAATTCATTAGTTTGTACTTCCAATTCAGATTCTCTTCCTGAAGAAGCTCGAGTCCCTCCGATTTTTTGTATAAAGATTGGTAGAACTCATTGGCCTGAGTTTCTAAATCTTATTGCTTGTTAATAACAACACTTTCTTCATTTATCGGTTGGGAAATAGTGATCTGAGCATCTCTTTTCTTCACAACATTGTGATAAAGCTTTGTGTTCCGATCTCCATCAACGATCCAATTTTTTTTGCTTCGTTGCCATAGAAAGCTCTCTTCAGCGTTCTTCAGATCATGGAGCATCATCTTGGAAGTTTCCTCGGCTTCAATGAGTTCTTTGTTTAGTGGATCCTTTAGAAGTTCTTTCCTGATATCGATCAGTTCATTCTTGTAGTCTTTCAGTAGCTTGGGAATGTTGACATGCTCCTTGGACCATGCTTTGAGTCTAGACTTGACTCTCATGAGTTTCCTGGCAAAAATATAGTATGTATGTATGTATAAGGTATATATTCACTGTCCATGTGGGTAATTAGCTTTTGTTACCCCTGGATCTATTTTGTAATAATAAGGCACACAATTGTAACGAGATGACAAAAATTGTAACAGAAAGACTTTTTTATAAATATGTTGTCAATTTTTATTGTCCCTCTGAAAATAGTAAAAGTGATATTTATGACAAAACTATAAATAGTTCATGTTGTTTATAAAATGAGTCTTTCTATTACAATTTTTATCATCTCATTATAAGTATGTGCCTTCCTATTACAAAATAGATGCACATGTAACTAGCTTTAGTTACCCACATAGATAGTGAATGAATGGCCATATATATATATATATATATATATATATATATATATATATATATATATATATATATATATATACATACATATATAATACATATATATACATATATATGTATATATACATACATATATATACATATATATGTATATATACATATATATATATGTATATATATATATATGTATATATATATATATATATATATATGTATGTATATGTATATATATACATACATATATATACATATATATGTATCTATATGTATGTGTGTGTGTATGTGTGTGTGTGTGTATGTATATATATATATATATATATATATATATATATATATATAGAGAGAGAGAGAGAGAGAGAGAGTCAGGCTAGAATACACTCGAGTGTATCCGAAGCGGAATACACTCAAGTAGTTTTTCATGATGCAATATTTTTTTTGAAAATCTAATCCGTTGATCTTCTTAAACATCTCGTGAACAACTCATACGCAAAATTTGAGCACATTTGGATATGTATAGCTCATGTTATGAAGACCGCAAAAATTATGCATTTCAAATTAGTTTCGCGCGTCGATCTTATTGCCCTTGGATGAGTGACTTCCACTCATCCAAATGGGCTCAAAATTTGTATGAAGCCTAGTTATAGTGTGACAGTTAAGATCAATGGTTTACATTTTGCAAAAAATAGTCTCGATATGTAAACACACTTGAGTGTATTCGTGCGATCCGTACACTCAAGTGTATTCTAGCCTGACTATATATATATATATATATATATATATATATATATATATATAGAGAGAGAGAGAGAGAGAGAGAGAGATAGTCAGGCTGGAATACACTCGAGTGTACGGATCGCACGCTACACTTAAGTTGTGTTTGCATATCAAGACTATTTTTTTATAAAATGTAAACCATTGATCTTCATTGTCATACTATAATTAGGCTACATACGAATAATGAGCCTATTTGGATGAGTGTAAGTCACTCATCCGAGGGCAACAAAATCGACACATGGAAGTAATTTGAAATGCATAATTTTTGTGGTCTTCATAACATGACCTATAAATGTCCAAATGGGCTCAAATTTTGTATATGAGCTATTCACAAGATGTTTAAGAAGATAAATGGATTAGATTTTTAAAAAATATATTGCATCATGAAAAACTACTTGAGTGTATTCTGCTCCGAATACACTCGAGTGTATTCTAGCCTGACTCTCTCTCTCTCTCTCTCTCTATATATATATATATATATATATATATATACATATGTATATATCAAACATGTATCCCTCTGAACCTAGAGTATATCCTACTTCATTTTTCTCTACTCCTAAGCTTCTCCCATGAAATCAACCACAAAAGTAGGATTTGTGAGGATTCTTGTAAATTGAAGAGAATATAAACTAGAATCATCCTTGTAATTATTAGAGCTGGTATGTCAAGTAAGAATTAGTTTCTTATTCTACTCTCTTATATCCTCTAACCTCAAGACTATTCTCCTCCAAAAGTAGAGCAATAAGTCATGATATTTCTTCATTTTCTACTGACATCTCCTTCTTACATAAAATATGGAATATAACAGTGGAACTTACCCTTATTTGGGAGATTGGGGAGTGCTTTTTATTCCAAATGGACAGAGCACAAAATAACTAAAGATACATACTATCAAGGTGAGTTAAAATTACATCTAAGAAAAAAGTGATACAAATTCACTTCTTTCATCCAATTCATAGAAATGGGCAATTCTAGCTAGAAAATCGAACTAAATGGAAGCTTTTGATTTTTTCTTCCCTAGTCCTCATTGATTCAAATGAATAGGAATATTTGGAAACAATTTTAATTAGTGTTATCATATATAATTATATGGTTTACACATTCAATGTGGGAGTTGTCTATATTGGTAGATACAATTGGGAAATGCATTGAAATTGCTAAAAAAGGAAAGTTTTACGAAATATGAGGGGAGCCTGTTCATAGAACAGAATGACATGAAGAAAATGGTGGAATGAATTTATTCTACTCATTCGCATTTTTTATGATAGTTGTAATTCTTCATGTATCTTCCTAAGGTGTTGTGAAATGTTAGGGTTATTTTAACTACAATCCCTATGAACTATAACATGACATGAAATACTTTGAATTCCTTTAGATGAATAAGATACCTAATCTACAATAGATTGCATGATCTCACCTAGATATATGCCCTAAACACTATAAACCTTCCTCGATGTATGTGTTGTAAAGGGAAAATGGATATCAATTATAAGAAGACCTAGAAGTGGACTAGACCGTGAGGACCATCTGTGAGAGAGTTAGGGGGGACCCACAAAGGTGGGTGTTAGGCCTCAATACCCTTAATTTGATTAAGAAAGAAAGGAGGATAGAGAGCCCAATATGAAAATATCTCAAGATTACATAACATTATGCGATATGTGATATGAGAAATCTTATGAGGAACAAACCAACCCTGTATTAAGGTGTAGGATTGCAAAGGTAGATATGTTAGATGCTTCTAGCTAGTCCTATGGTGGACCTAGATTACTTTGATTGTGTTAGAGTGGCGGAATAAACTCAAGGCATGGACGGTGAGTCCTGCACATGAGCACACCATGACAACTTCTACTTGATTAGATACAAGTCAAGTACGTATGCATCAATATACTAAAATGGAAAAATATCCATTTTATTTTTGTGTTATATTATAATTCTTCTATTGCTAAGTGGTTGCTAGATTATAAGTAGTAACATGCATAGTGATAAAATTGAAATACAATATTATAACCAAAATAGAAATAAATTTGTGTTCAATTATTTTTTAATGTATTTTCTATCCACTTTTTTTATAACAAGGAACCCCTCCCGTGATCGACCACTATTGGACCCCACCCAGCCAAGGGTAAATCCCAGAACCAACCGTGTATATGGGGACACCGCGATGCACTCAGTAACATGGAGCCTTGTTGTACCCCAAGGGTTACACAGCCAGAGTCGAACCAGGGTCCCTTCATTGGGGATTGCCGAGCCGCACTATTGGGCTACTCCCTCACCCCCTTTTCTACTCACTTATACAAATGGATAATAATATTTTGAATACATTTTCTAGGTCATGAAGCCAAATATCGCACTCCACAACCTAGTACATGATTTGAGTGACTTAGCAGTTAGGTGAAGTTTGTTTTTGTCATGTATGTATATAAGTTCATATAGTGGGATTTTGGGATACACGTGAGTAATATTTTGGTGAGAGTTATACAATGAAACTTAATACAATTCTTGCATATATTTCTAGATCAATTTAAGTGGATTACTTGTAAAGTATATTAAGAGTGCTTTGAATTTTTGTGTTTCATAGAGCATACAATTAACAATTTTGATCACCCATGATACTATGTTCACCGCTGTTGTGAATTTTGGTTAACTATCTTGGATAATGTTATGGGTTAGTTCTTATCACCTTGGGAACTCCCCTAATATTCATGTGTAAGATATACACTCGACAAAAAAAACATGAGGTACGACATCAACCACCATCATACATAACATGAGAACCCATGGCACCAAGGGGCCCATACCCCATATGTACTATTGATATCATGCATGTACTAAAAAGTGTGACTTCGAGTACATTCTCACAAACACTAGATCAATATTAAGATACCTATTTTCCTTCCTTGACTTCTAAAAACCAGAAAAGATCTACAGTGCACATGGCAACTACATCAATAAGATGTTGCTTATTAATTACTCATCTTTCATAGTAAAAGATGTAGCCTATAACATCCTCCCACAATTTAAGAAACCAAAGCATTACATATAGAAATGCCCTAATTTCAGTCAATCAATAACATACATAGCTAAAACTTTCATCATTGGGTCATCCATATGCCATATGATGAATTAGGCTCAAAAGACATCACCAAACATTGAATTATCAACATTTAATAGTAACATATAGCTTTAGAAAATTTCATCTAAGAATACATATGATGAGGTCATAACACTAGCTATTGTAAAAAGTATCAAAATCGTCAATCAGAGCAAACTTCCATGTAGTAACCATAAATTTTAAATATATACATGCAAATGATCACCATTTATTTTTAACAACAAGCTACTATGAAGAGAATGAAGATTTCAAAGTTCCCATGATTTCATCCATATGTAATTCTAGAATCCCATTTCTAGATAAATATCATGTAAATATTTAATTAAGTTGATTACATGCAAAAATTGTGTTACAAAAATCACTAAACATAAGAAAAATCATTCACCTTAATGTAGAATGAGATTATTTCTTGTAGGATCACAAACCCTAGCTCCAAATGCTCTTAAAACCAATATTCTACCAACCAAACTTGCATGCACCACCTCCAACTAACCGAAAGGAGAGAATAGAAAAATTATGGAAAAGAACCACATTTTCCTTCACACATTTTAATAAGCTTCAACTAAGAGGAAAGAGAAGAGAGAAAAGAAGAGAAAAAATGAGAACTAAAGAACTTACATATATTGAGTCTTTTATATGTTTGGACGATATTCCTAGCTTGGATCTTTAAAAATCAACCAAGAACATCAACACGCATCAAGATATCCTACAAGGATGAATTCTTCTACTGAAGAATGATCTAAAAGAAGGGTTGGAGTCACCATTGTTGTATATATGTGTTAGGATGATTGCAGGGAAGTGAACTTTTGACCTTATTTCAGAACTCAACGACATAATCAAATAGTCAACAAATTAGCTGACAAGTCAATCTAAATATTGATCAACAACAACCTGGGTAAAGATGGTAGCATGGCTTGCCTACAACCAAACTTCACTATCATTTATCTAACTAGTCTATCTGATTAGTTAGTTAGTCAACATACTATTGACTTGAACAATAATGGGTCACTACACCGACCCACCGTAGTGATGAGGCTCATCACCGCAATATTTGACCCAACGAATCGGTCCCACTATCCAAAAGGCCATCCTACTAAAGGTCCAACTTAGATGAAGACCATCCTAAGGCGTTTTATTGGTTTCTTAACAGTGAAAAAAAGACTAAATATCCTATAAGATCTAATTAAATTAGGGTTCCAACCAAACCAAACCCTAACTAGACATAACCAAATCTTGTAAAGTAGGCGTATGAAGTACCAAAAGCATCATCATAATTCAAAGTAAACAAATCAAACATGTCATTAAGGTGATATGTTGTGATTACAATTGAATAGGAAAGAAGGTCTCTCTTTATCACACACACCATAATTTGATGCTAGCTCATGGTCCTACAAAGTTTTACCATTATGCAAACGTCTAAATTTGTGTTCTAGAAATCTAAAAGTTCTCTTTGGGATAAACCTCTTCAAGAGAGGTTTGCACACCCCTAGCTTGGTATCTCATCCAAAACACTAGTGCAACTTATGCACTACCCTTTTCATTTTCTCTTTGGATGTTACCATTTGGACCAAATTTATGAATGTCCCATCACGAAATCATTTAACTCATGCACTCATTATTTAATCCATACAAATCCTAATCTATTTCTCTTAATAACACATCATTGTCCGTATGCAACTATCACTAGATGCATATCTTTGGAAATTTGAAAAGAACAAATTAAAATACTCTTCAATAACTCCTACATAAAACCCTGACCTCAGTACATGTTTTCAACATTTAAAACTGGATTATAGTCATGTAGTTTTATGATGATGCTTTCTAATTTTTATTTTCTAACTCTATCTCAATGTTTATCTATTTCTTTTTGCTAACCATTTTCAGGTGCCTCATTCACCATGATTAAATGGCCCACGTTTTCCCCCCTTACGACAAATGTTTCAACACATCACTTGCAGAACATGTGATTGGGCCGCCTTTCCACCCAAAACCCTGTTTGAGGATTAGGTAAACATAAACAATATACACAGAAATTGATATTCGTTTTTCACTTACTTCACTGAATAAGATTATAGTTTGTCATTTTAACAAGATAAAGTAGTCAAGTCAACTAATACATAAAAAAGTAATTAAATTCAGAGCTTCCGAGCTCAAAATTGGAATTACTTCATTAAAGACGAGTCATGACGAGTGTCCATACAAATCACCCCTTCTTATTTACACCTTCGGCTGGCGGGAATGCGCCGTTCCGTAGGGTGGGCGGGAAGAAAACATGCCAGGAGAAAACATGAGCTCAGCGGCGGCAGGTGGGGATGACAGCAGCTCCGATCTCCTGTGCCAGCTTGACACCATCCAGGGAATGGTGGATGCCCTCTCCTCTGTCCGCTGGAAGAAGCATCAGGTTGTTCTCCCTTCTAGCTCGTCATTCCCTTCCTTCAAACAGAATTGCGAACAGTTCATTCATAGATTTCTTCGCTTTTCGTCGCTCACACCCTCACTTTCTCATCACCGCCAGTGCTTATTTCTTCATATATCCACCAGGATGCACTGATCGAGCTCTCCGAGCACGGGATCGTGCTGATCGTGGAGGAGACGGGTTGTGTACAGGCAAAGGTCTATCTTAAGCGTGAGGTCTTTTCCAGAATCTGGTCTATCTATATGTAAATCTGCCATATGCGGGGCTTCTTTCCTGCCGTCCCATTATGCACATTCATTTGCTGACCAATATGGGACTCTTGATAAACGAATTTTATGATTTAATCTTCATCATCGACTTTGATATTACATTATAGTCTTTTAGATCACCACTATCATTTGTCCATACAAGCATTAAATCCAGTAAACGAGTAATTATAATATATTAACTGCATTTTTGAGATAAGAAATCCGTTAAAAGCTTAAATGGTGCATTTACATCATTACTCATGACGAACACATATTCCATTTAATTGTAAAAACAGAAAAAATCTGCACGTCATGTTTTCATCAAGTCATCCGTAGGTTTCTTGGATAGTTTTGATAATAATTACTGTGAAAATAATAGCTAATACCATGGATATAACTAGCTGTTCTAGGGTATTATAAATGCGATGTTGAACTTCAATTGAATGATAAAAGCAACTGAACGGGCACAGTGTTAATCAAGGCCTCTACTTTGAAGAACGAATCTAAACATGCAGAATTATGTGCTTGCAAACATAAAAGAATGATAGCAGAGACAAAATATAGCAGAAAACACATGTAAAAAAGCTACTAGAAACATAAACAGGTTCAACAACATAGTGGCGTGAGAAAATAGCTGAACAATACGCCTTTACACATTGACATAGGGGACAAGTCAAAGGGGTCTGTCTACTCACCAAATTCAAAGAAATGGTCGAATATTACAAAACATCACATCTATAATATGACATAATATTGTACAAGCTTTTTATTCTAACTAACATTGGGAAGACATAGATCTCAACACCAACTATGATGCATTTCTATGTAAATCTACGTCATGATATGACATTATAAAACATGATACTATAATACACTTACTAATTTTTTTTAAAAGTTTTAATATATGCATAGTTTGACTTGTTGAAACATGTATGACATCCAGCTAAAACTATTGAGAATGTTATAGACACAGTTATGTTGCATCAGTTATGCTGAAAAACAAAATTTTGATCGTTATATGTGCATTCCATAGTTGTGATTCAAAAAGGCAACCGGTTTCTTTGCAGCTCTTCACTGTCTACGAGTATATGGCAGAGGGGCGGCCAAGGTTTGGCCTCAGCCTTGGCCTATTTATCGATTGTCTCAACACCTTCTCTTCACCAGGGAGCTCCTCAATTCTTGAAATCCAGTATCCTGGTCCAGATATGCAGCTCATTCTCAAGTATGAATTTTTATCAGGATCTATTTTCATTTTATTATTCATCTACTGGACTTTGGTTAGCTGATATAAATTGTTTCAACCAAATTCAGCTTCAAGCTTTTGTCCCCAACCATGACACTGTCGGATAGTATCCTCTGACCTCTAAAAGCTAGGCTGATGAGCTTCAGTTAGCTAAGATACTACCTGTAGATGTTATCAACCTCCTCCTTATGATGGAGATTGAACTTTTATTGGAATATAGATTTTTAAACGATGGCAATTGTTTATGAAGATAGGTCTTTATGTGCATATATCAACACCCATGCATTTATAATCTACAATTGATACCGTCTTAGAGCAAGACGCCAAGTCATCTCTTGCAAATTACCTGTTCAAAAGAGGGGCTTGCTGTCAAAATTCATCATGACTAAATTAGACCTCTGAAAAATATCAACACCCATGCTTTTATTATATAGAATTGATACTGTCTTAAAGGAAGATGCCAAGTCATCTCTTGCAAATTACCTGTTAGAAAGAGGGGCTCTCTGTCAAAGAAAATTTGTTTGACATATAGCTTCTATTTTCAACTCTTTACCCTCGACTCACTTCAAATAAGTATCGTACTTTCTTTGATTTTGTCCCTTTTAACAATTGCTTCCTGTTACAGTAGCAAGTTTTAACTTTCAAGGATATTTTGCACTAACATGATGCTGAAAATGTTCCATAACTTCCATGTCCTGTTCGGGCTTGAACCGAACATATGCTTGCTTGCCGGGAAGGTGGTCTTCCCGAATCACTAGAGGTTTTGCTGGGTACAGAAGAAGTTTTGTTTATCGTCTAGCTTTCATATCTGCTAAAATCTAGCTTTCAATAGATTTCATTTACATTATAGCTTCCAGTCTTGATCTCCATGCCCACTTTATCCCAGAAGCTCATTTTCTTGGGAGTTATTTCCCATCAGAAAGTATTTAGTCGTATGATAGTGAGCATAACCGGTGAAGGTCTGCAATTTTGTGAATCGATACAACAATAATACCCTATCTTGTTTCCGGAAAGTTTGTCAATGCCTTGTTTTAGATTTCTAGACCGCATGTCAGAAGCATAATAAAAGGGATTTCATACCCACATGCATAGAATTAAATGTCCAAATTTGACGCCGTTTCCGATGATCCAAAACTTGCTTTTTACATAAATTTTAACAGAAATTCCAGTTTTTACGTTCCTGATGATTTCAATGCCAAAATGAGATAATTTAATCATCAAAACTTACCAGGATGATCTAAATGCCTAGATACACTTAAATTTGCAATAATATCTGATATGAGATATGTGTGTGTGGGGGGGTCTCCCCCATTAGTAAGTGAAGGAAGTTGAATTGTTTAGACAGTCATTTTGATGGTAAAATGTAGGAATTAAGTTTTGAACTTTTTCTAACACAATGTTTAGATATAACCACGCTAGATTATATAATGAATTCATATGTGGAGAGGTCGCAGTGGGTCTCTATGTCTTGATGAGTGAGTGCACAGATGAACAGAAATGTTGAGTCCATGGACTGTTACAAACTTACAAACCTACAAGTTACAATTTAGAACATAAAACATACAATTACAAGTTACAAACTTACAAATCACAACTTATATTACTTAACTAACTAGTGAATACTAACCTAGTATTAAGTAGTAATTAGTGAGACTAACTAATAACTAGTAAGTAATAAGTAATAACTAATAACTCACAAGTATAAAGTATTTAAGTTTCAAATACTAACTACAAAGTCGTAAGAGTAAAGCAGTAACTATTAAAATAGTAATATTGCATGTTATTATCATCACATATTAATTATATTGATTCCTCATTTTTTCATTTTTGTTAGTTTTTAGGTTTGATTTATCTATTTGCCTACCTACCTATCTATCTATCTATCTATCTATCATCATCATCATCTAAGCCTCAGTCCCAACTATGTTGGGATCGGCTACATGAATCCTTCATTTCTATTCAGCTCTTATCATGGGTCATATTCTGGTCGAGATGTAGAGATTCAAATTCTCTCTATAAGCTGTTCCCATGTTAATTTAGGCTTTCCTCTTCTTCTATTAATTGTGCTTGACTCAGTAGCATTGCTTTGAATAGGCACATTAGTTGGTTTGCATGCACATGTCCATACCATCTGAGTCGACCCTCGCGGAACTTGTCTTCAATGCTCGTCACCCCCACTTTATTCCTGATTTAGTCATTTCTCAAGCGATCTTTTCTTGTCTTCCCACACATCCATCTCAACATACGCATTTCAGCCACGTTCATCTTGTTGAGACCTTGTTTCTTCACCGCCCAACATTCGCTCCCATAGAGCATGGCTGGCCGTATAACTGTTCTATTAAACTTATTTTTTATCTGAGAGGGATCTTGTGATCACATAATACTCCAGTTGCACTCCTCCATTTCAACCATCCTGCAGTGATCCTATGACAAATGTCATTTCGGACATCCCCATCTATTTGAATAATAGAACCCAAAAAACAAAATTTATCCCACTTTGGTATATCTACTCCATCCAACTTGGCTTCACCATTCACACTGTGAGATTCGCTGAAATTGCAATATATATACTCAAATTTGCTCCTACTACTCATCAATCCATTTGATTCTAATACCTTTCTCCAAAGTTCAACTTTATCATTAGTTTCATCAATCAATACAACAATATCATCGGCAAATAATATACACCAAGGAATATCATCTTGAACAAGAATGAATAGATATGGGTTCAGTGTGGGCCCTTGGTGTACCCCAACTGTGGTAGGAAAAGTTGGTGTCTCCTCCAGGAGTCTTTCACACTTGCAGTAGAGCTATCATACATGTCTTTAATCAAGTTAATGTATTGGATTGATACACCCTTTTTCTTCAAAACCATCCACAACACTTCCCTGGGTACTCAATCATAAGCCTTTTCCAAATCAATTAAAACCATATGAAGATCTTTTGCTTTCTCTATACTTCTCCATAAGCCTCCGTATTAGAAAAATAGCATATGTTGTTGATCTTCCAGGCATGAAGCCAAATTGGTTGTTTGATATATGCGTTATAAATCGTTAGCCTTTGCTCAATAATCCTCTCCCAAAGCTTCATTGTATGACTCATCAACTTGATACCTCTGTAGTTGTACAACTCTGAGCATCACCTTTGTTCTTGTAGATGGGGACTAAAATACTATTTCTCCACTCATCCGACATCTTCTTAGTCTTCATGATCTTGTTAAAGAAATTTGTTAACCACATAACTCCTTCATCCCCCATACTCTTCCATACATCAATGGGAATACCGTCTGGTCTGCATGCCTTTCTCATTTTCATCTTTTTCAAAGCATTCATGACCTCAAATAATGAAGCTCGTTGTGTGTAAATGATATCTCTTGTATTCATGTCATGAGTCTCTAACATTATTTACAGTATCTTCTTTGAAAAGCTGATTGAAGTAATTTCTCCATTGGTTCTTGATATCATCTTCCTTCACCAACACTCTACCATCTTCATTCTTGATGCATTTTACTTGACTCAAGTCTCTTCCTTTCCTTTCTCTTATATGAGCCATAATTTTTGTCTGATTTATCTGTTAGCTAGGTATAAAATAAAAAATATGCATATATCAATAATTATTTGCCTGGTTTATGAATAATGGCTTGATACATTTTACTTGTTTGATTTATCTATTAGTTAGGTATAAAATAAAAAATATGCTTATATCAATAATTTTTACCAAAAAATGTTCATATTGATTGTGATGACAAAAAAAGTTCATATTGATTGTTTAAGGCTACTGTAGTACTGTAAGTATTTAATTATGTTACATAGGTCATTCATACATATATCTAAGGACATACATTCACAAAATAGCTTTCTCAAGCCATTTTATGTATAAATACAAAATATCATCATCAACTAAGCCTCAATCCCAACTATGTTGGGGTCATCTACATGGATCCTTCTTTTCCATTCAGCTCTATCATGGGTCATATTCTGGTTGAGATGTAGAGATTTAAAATCTCTCTTTATAAGCTCTTCCCATGTTAATTTAGGCCTTCCTCTTCTTCTATTAATTGTGCTTGCCTCAATAGTATTGCTTCGTATATGCGCATTCGTCGGTCTACGTTGCACATGTCCATACCATCTAAGTCGGCCCTCCCGCAACTTGTCCTCAATGCTGGTTACCCCCACTTTATTCATGATATAGTCATTTCTCAAACGATCTTTTCTTGTCTTCCCACACATCCATCTCAACATACGCATTACACATATAAATATAAAATATATGCGTAATAATTTCAAAATTGTTGTATATTATCTAGATACTTCAGACCATGATTTCATAGATCTACATGTTTTGTATATAGATCACGTCAATATCAACAGATGCACTTAGAACTGTTTTATTTTTGGAGTATTTCTTTAGATCTATATAGAAGAGGGTAGGAATAGGAGGAGGGGTAGATGGGCTAGGGATAGGGGAAATATACCTTACAATCAAGAAAAATAGCATATGGAGGAAAGAGATTCCAAGAAACTCACCAAAATACCAAAGATGTAGTGGCATCAGCCCTAGGAACAATATTTCTCAAAATGCAGCTAGTGTTTCTGCGCAGTTTGTGAAATCATGGCTCAACTGGGCTTTTTTCTGCAAAACTCCCCCTATTTTGTGAAGTGTTACTCTTAGGTGCAAAATTTTGTGATTTTTTGTGAAATTACGTCCTATTCCCCGTGTTTGTGCATTTTAATGTTTTCTTGAAAAAGGGAAATTTTGATCAAAATTTCACAATTTTGATTGAAATTTTGTTCCATATCCATTGGGTTTGACACTATGGAAGCAACCTGGCACTGGTATTTGTGCCTGGAGTACTAGTAGGTATTGGTTCAATTTGTGGGGAATCACTAGCAAGCACACAAAATGTGAGTGGTCGTTCAACAACTTCAACTCTTCAGCCCATGGTAATTTACTTAACGTGAGCCCCTTTGCTGCTGATTAATGACTGTCGCTGCTGGATAACTTACTCAAAATCATTTAATATAATCTAATATATATGTTTGCCTTTTTAAGGCTTGACATACATTATCTAAAAATGTCATCTAGTATTACAATTTTGATAATTGCATTACTGTGCTACAATGTTATTACATATAGTCCCAAGCCGATGTTTACTTTCATTTAGTAAATCTTGATCTTTGAATAAACCTAGACCTTGTAAGGTTTCAAGTTATTACCCAACAATCCAATTGAAAAAGACAGTATGTAGTTGCAAGGAACTCACATACTTGGGCCCCTTATGTCACTCGAAACAATGAAATGGCGCTGACACAACAAACTGCGGGCTGTAACGAGCAAGTCAGTGGTGTCTCACAAAAAGGGTGAGAAACATGTATAATCATGGCGTTTATTAATCAGTGAATCTAGAATATGCAATCTCAGCAAGGAGATGTATTTTTATAAGATTTCCCTTTCCCACATATACACCGTTTTCATCTGTATTTTGAGTGATTTTAAAAGTTGATGTACAAAAAATCTCTTCTTGAAATGTCAATTTTTTTTTTTGTCTAGAACAAGTATTAGCCTCTTATACAAGAGGCCTCACCCATACAAAAGTACTAGCTCCGCTACTGTTTCAACTATATATTGTTGAAAGTGCTTAATCCAATTTGATATCCATTACACAGGCAGGGGGATTTCTAGGGGTCTCCCCTGAGTATGCACTACCTCTATTTACATAAGATGTCATTCTAAAAGCAAAGACACACCCACACCCACACCCACACCCGCACCTGCACCCACACACTTTGTTTTGAAGGGAAAATTACTGTCATTTCATTCAACCCAAATCAGATTCAGCTAGTAAAAATGGTCTCAGGATAATTCTCCTGACAGATCTGCTAGAGAGAGCTAGGTTTGCTACAGCATGTGCTACAGAATTAAACTTCCTACTACCACAAACTTCCAAGCTCCTTGATATCCTGTGCAATCAGACCCAGCTGATGTCGTCTCTTGTCTGTGTCCCTCGACTCTGATATAAGTAGCTGAGAATCTGATTCCAGATGAATTCTCTGAATCTTCATTTGTTTGCTCTTGTTATTGCTGTCCTGTCCACACCACTATAGACTCCACAATTTTGGGTTTCAGAGACCGTTTTATGTTTTCAGTCATCTTGCTTTAAGCTTTCCTTTGTTGTCGCAGATGACTGCCCCTATACCTATGATTTAATCTTGTTCACAGAAGCATTGCAGTTTATATTTGGTACCCCTCTCTCCGGTGGTAATCAACGTTCCATCCTCTCATTCGCTGTCGTTTGTCATCTTTCTCTTGGGCTTAACTTGGAACTTGCGGTAGTTTGTAATTAGACTTTTAAAACACCGCACAACATTAATGCACGTTATATGAGCCCTCATTGAGATGACTTTGTTTCTGTGGAACCAGATCGCCCACATCGTGGCTGCAATTTCAATCAACATCGGCGTGAGCTCCTCCACCAACTGCTGCAGGCTTACGCTACATGCTGCTCCGGCAGCTTTTTCTTTGATTTTGGGACAGAGTTGTATTCATTAACCATAGTCCCAATTACATAGAATGGCAGCAAGTGCCTTAAGTAGCCATTACAGAGAAGTATCAGGCAGAGTAGAGGTCACAGGAGACGAGGAGTCTACATGGGGAATGAGACGAGATGGTAAGTTACAAGGGTCTGTCGTAGAGATTCATTGGGTGGCTAGATCAGGCAATCTCTTGGGTGGATTTACTGATGGTGTCCATATATTTACAGCCCCCCGCAAGTGCGGTCTGAGAGAATCGAAGGCCAAACTTGAGAAGAAGATACTGGAACAGAGGTTTAGGTAAAGCTTTGGTGAAGAGATCAGCCAGCTGTTCTTTGGAGGAAACATCCGTAGTGGTAATGTGACCGAGAAGAACCTTCTCACGAATAAAGTGGTAATCAAGCTCAATATGTTTTGTTCGAGCATGAAGGATGGGGTTGGTGGTGAGATAGATAGCACTAAGTTTGTCGCAAAAGAGGGTTGCAGGTCCGGGATGAGGAAGACAAAGTTCACGGAGCAATTGGGCAAGCCAGGTGAGCTCAACAGTAGTGAGAGAGAGTGAACGATACTCTGCCTCAGTGCTCGACTTGGAGACAATGGGTTGCTTTTTAGAAGACCAAGAAATGCACGTTCGGCCGAGGAAAATACAGTATCCACTTGTGCTACGACGAGTAAGGGGGCATCCAACCCAGTCAACATCGGAGAAGCCGGTGACAGGGAGCTGTGTATCGCGAAAAATTTGAACACCCAGAGAGACGGTGCCTTTGACGTAGCGGAGGATCCTCTTGACAAGTGAGAGATGAGTTGTGGTCGGGCAGTGTAGAAATTGACAGGCAAGATTTACACCGTAGGTGAGATCAGTCCTGGTCATGGTGAGATACTGAAGAGAGCCGACGATACGGCGATAAGTTTTGACATCAACAAGCAGAGTGCCTGGATCTTGTAAGATATCACGAAGAAAGGAAGTGCAAACAGGTGTAGGCACTGGCTTGCAGTGGAGCATATTTTCTCTGTCAAGAATGTCAAGCGTATATTTGGTTTGATGAAGAAGAAGACCATCTGAATTGGAGTCAACTTGAAGGCCGAGAAAGTAGTGAGCTGGACCGAGATTACGAAGAGAGAACTCCGATTCAAGTGTACTGATGATGCGTTGAATAGCTGTAGGCGAATTGCCAGTGATGACAATGTCATCAACGTAGAGTAGAAGATAGACAAGTGCGTCTTTGGTAGACAAAACAAATAAGGAGGAATCGGTAGTGCATGAGGTGAAGAAAAGGCCCCAAAGGAAGAGATGTATTTTGTTGTACCAGGCTCGAGGAGCTTGCTTCAAACCATATAGTGCCTTGTGTAGAGAACAAACATGCGACGGTCTGGACGAGTCAGAGAAGCCAGGAGGTTGCTCCATGTAGACCGTATGATCCAGAGTGCCATTGAGGAAGGCGCTGCATACATCTAGTTGAAGGACAACCCAATTGTTGGAGATAGCAATAGAAAGAACAACTTTAATTGTAGGAACTTTCACGACGGGGCTGAAGGTTTCTGTATAGTCAATACCTTCTTCTTGGTGAAAGCCTTTGGCAACCAGGCGTGCTTTGAGGCGATCAAGGGTGCCATCTGGATTGAGCTTTGTTTTAAAAACCCATTTGCAGTCGAGGATGTTCATGTGAGGTTGTCGTTCAACCAAAGTCCACGTCTTAGTTTAATGGAGAGTAGAGAGCTCATCTAACATGGCTTGACACCATCCTGGACGGCGGAGAGCCTGTTGTACATCTCGTGGAGTGGTGGGATGAAGAGTAGTTTGGAGGGCATATTTGGAGTTAGGCTTACGGATACCAACTTTGCTGCGAGTGACCATGGGGTGTTGACTGAGGATAGTTGGTTGGGTGAGCTCCGGGGGAGGGGGGTAGGGATGAAGTTTTCGTGTGAGAGGAGAGGACTGGAGGGCATGGGTGAGGGGGAAGGATTGGTAATGGGTGGTGTCGAGGTAGGGGATGTAGGTTCTGAAGGTGGTGATGTAGAATTATTATCAGAAAGAGAGGGATCAGAAGGGGTAACATTATCCGGGGATGAATGATATAAGGGATGAGTGGGATAGACGAGTGAGGATTGTGGTGTGGTTGAGGAGGCCGATGGGTCCTTGGTACGTTCAGTGGTGCTGTCCAGGAATTCGATATAGGTAGAGTAGGCAAGGTGTTCGTCAGAATGTGAGGTATAGGCGGGGGTTTTAGAGAATGGGAAAATGGTTTCATTGAAGACAACATGTTTGGAGATGAATAAACGCTTGGTGGGGATGTGTAGGCATTTGTAACCTTTGTGTTGTTTGCTATATCCTAGGAAGACACAGGGAACAGACCTCGGATCAAGTTTGTCAGTTGTGTAATCACGAAGACAAGGGTAACATAGGCTCCCAAAAGTTCAGAGATGGGAGTAGGGTGGTTGTCTATTGTAGAGGGTTTCAAAGGGAGACTTCATATGTAGTGAAGGTGTAAGGAGACGATTGATGAGATAGACAACAGTGGAGAAGGCCTCGGGCCAGTAGGGTTTAGGAACCTGAGCTTCAAACATCATAGCGAGTCTAAGTTCGGTGACATGGCGATGCTTTCTTTCTGCAGCACCGTTCTGGGACGGATGATGAGGATAGGAGACTTGGTGTAGGATACTAGAGTCAGTGAGGTACTGTCGTAGAGAATGATTGATGAATTCGCCACCGCCATCGCCATCGCTTTGGAGCATCTTGACTGTAAAGTTAAACTGGTTTGTAACCCTTCTGCAGAAGGAAATGAAAATGGAACAGAAATCGCTCTTGTGCCACATTGGAAATAACTAGCTCAATCGAGAAAAATCATCGATAAGCAAAACATAATAGTCATAACGATGATGAGACGACACTGGTGCTTTGCCCCATACATCAAAGTGCAGAAGAGCAAAGGGCGTCTTTGCCCGTTCATGACAATGTGTAGTTGGTAGCTTTCTGCTTTTATTGAGTTCACAACTATTACAAAAATTATCAAATGCAGAAGTACTAGAGATAAACTTGTGCTTGAAGTAGATGATTAAGAACGGTCTTGTTTGGATGGCCAAGCCGTTTGTGCCAAATAGCTCATGTTGCCTTGGTGAAGCGGTTTGAGAACATGGCCTTCGCTATTGGTGCCGGAAGATAGTATACTCCATCACTGCATTTTCCCTAGGCTAGAATTTGGTGCGTCCGAGTATCCTCTATCAGAACAGATGTATCAGTGAAGATCATATAACAAGGTAGCATTGATGTCAGCTTGGAAACAGAGAGCAGGTTGCGCTTAATTTCAAGGATAATAAGAACGTCACGAAGAGGAATACGGGTGAGGTTGTTCACAGATGCATCTCCAATGCGAGTGATGGAAAGAAAATCCCCGTTTCCAACCATGATGGAGTTAGAACCCTTGTAGATGCGAAGATTGTGGATGGTACCTGAGGTTTGTGCGATGTGATCAGTAGCTCCAGAGTCGATGTGCCAAGCGGACCGATCAACCTCATTGAGTCGAAGAGCAGCGAGGGCAGTACTTGTATTTTTAGTGAGTCCCTGTGGAACAGATGAGTTTTGATAGTTGTTGTCATACCTGTACCAACACTTGAGTGCAGTATGTCCGCGGCGGTTGTAGATTTGGCACATGGGAAGAGAGGAGGTGCCTTGAAAATTGTTGACCTGAGTTGAGGTATTGAGACCACGACCTTGAGGGTTGAATTGGGTCGTGTTGTTGCCACACCCACTGCCGAGGATGCCTTGAACAAAGCTGTTGTGTTGGTGTCGCCCTCGTCCGCGAGCAGGAGAGCGACCTCGTCCTCCAGTGTTCGACTGGTTATAGAAGTGCTGACGATTGAAGTGATTTGGTTGTCTGGAGTTCTAACTGAGTAGAAGACAACTGGTGGAGAAGGAGCAGTGCGTCGAGATTTGCGATGTTCAAAGTCTTGAAGGAGAGGTAGGAGGCTAGTGAAGGAAGGGATTAGTGGTTTCAACATAGATACAACAAATCCTTCATACTCATTTCCATCTAGGCCGTTCAGAAGGGTGAAGACCTTCTCTTGGTCGCTGACAGTGTACCCAATGGCACTGAGCTGATCACAAAGGGTCTTGAGCTTCCTTATGTACTCAGACAGAGAGTTAGAACCTTTTGAGAAGGTGCGAAGCTGAAATTTAAGCTCAAACTCTCGCGATTGAGAGGATTCAGAAAACTTCTTTGTTAAGGTGGTCCAGACTTCATGGGACGTGGTACACCCAATGATATCGCCCATGACCTCTTCATTGAGTGAGCTGGAGATCCAACCCTTCAACAATCTGTCGGTTCTGGTCCAGGACCTGTACCTGGGGTTAACGTCTGGTATGCCTGACTCGTCGGGGAGGAGAAGGGGTGGAGGAGCTTCACTTCCGTCCAAGAAACCTTCAAGGCAACATGATTCGGCAAGGTTTTTCACTTGTGCTTCCCAGAGAAGGAAGTTGTTCAAGTTAAGTTTGATTGAGAGGAAGTTTGCTATGTTTAGGCCTACTGGGTAGGGATATACAGATACTGGAGAGGAGGTTGCAGCTGTAACAACCATAGCGAGTTGAGTGGAGGAAGAGGAAGGGGTAGGATGGCGATGCAGGAGAAGGAAGACGAGAGTGTTGTGGGAGAGATGAAAGGCTTGACAGAGTGAAGTTTCAAAGGAAAGGATTCAACCGTTACAACATTGAATATGCTCTGATGCCATCTTTGATTTTGGGACACAGTTGTATTCATTAACCATAGTCGCAATTACATAGAATGGTAGCAAGTGCCTTAAGTAGCAATTACAGAGAAGTACCAGGAAGAGTAGTGGTCACAAGAGACGAGGAGTCTACATGGGGAATGAGACGAGATGGCAAATTATAAGGGTCTGTCGTAGAGATTCATTGGGTGGTTAGATCAGGCAATCTCTTGGGTGGATTTGCTGATGGCGTCCATATCTTTACACTTTTCAGTAGTTTCCTGAATCAAGCATCTGCTCCAGGCTTCTCTCGCTCTGATTTACTGTTAGAGCATGTGGGTAATGGTCTCTTACGCCACTGAACAGATCGGGTATGTTTTGTCTTCGATGCAGTGTTGATAAGTCAGCCTTCTTTCTGTAGCCAGGCTCCCTGAGTCCTCTTACACTCTTTCCACCGAAAGTGTGAGAGCTTGGGAGGTCCTTGGATTCACGAAATAGTTTGAACCCCATTGTGTACTGCTGATCAATAATTCTGGAGCTTCATGCTTCCTAGAGCAACTAACCAATATACGGTATTTACCGTGAATAAACACATCTTCTGGAAGATGGCGATTGATTTGTCGGAAGAGGTTCATTACAGTAGCTGATCTCCAATCCCCATGAATTGTCGACGAGATCATAGACTAGTTTGAGGCTCTCCTTATCCTTGCTTCGATAGTTTTGTAAGGTCTTTGATCTTGCGGGCATGGTTTTCCTGATCCTTGCTTTGATAGATCTTATTTCATCTTTGGACACTCAAACTTTTAAATTTAAAATTGACACCGTCTTAGAGGAGCAGGACACAATGTCATCTTTTGTAAATTACTAGCTAGAAAGAGACTGTCTGCCAAAGAAAATTTGTTTGATATTATAGCTTCTCTCTTCAACTCTTTACCCACTTTACTCACTTCAATCAAGGATCACATTTTCCTAGATGCTATGCCTTTCTGAAACCCCTGGATTTCTCCGTAGTTCTTGTTTTTGATGAAATTATTTTAGTTTCATTGGTCAACATAATATCATCAGCTGAAACCTTACACCCGAGGAATCTCATCGTGAACTTTCTCTGTCAACTCACGCATAAGTATATCAAATAAATAAGGATTCAAAGCTGGTCCTCGATGCTCCCCAACTGTTATTGGACATGTAGATGTCTCACGTCCTGGATATCTAACATTGGCAGTTGAGTTATCACTTATGACACACATTACCAGCGTTTCAAAAAATGGTCATGCGGCTGCATATGTAGTTTGGACCCTTGACCGAACCGCATATGGAAAATTGTTGCCTAAAACGGACCGTGGTCGAGTAGCCGCATATAAGGCCGATTAATCCTCAATTTTTGAATGGTCAAACTGCTAAGTTGGCAATTTTTCAACGTCACCCCTTGTTCTTCATGCAACTAAAACCACCACCGACATACAACCTACCTTCTGCTTCCATTTCCTCTTTTTTTTACATTACATTCATCTATGGTTGTTATACATTCATCTCATTATTGCATATTTGTATGTATTTAAGTTGTATTTGATTGCATATTTGCATGATTGCATCTAAAATATGCAATTCTACAAATTAATATGTAATTCTACAAATTAATATGTAATTCTACAAATTAAATATGAATTCTACAAATTAAATATGTAAATCTACAAATTAAATATGTAAATCTACAAATTACATGTACTCCCACAACAGATGCTATTTTTCTGATAAGGAGGCTTATGGAGAAGTATAGGGAAAGAAAAAGAGATCTTCACATGGTTTTTATCGATTTGGAAAAGGCTTATGCTCGAGTACCCAGAGAAGTGTTGTGGATGGTTTTGAGGAAAAAGGGTGTGCCAATCCAATACATTGACTTGATTAAAGACATGTATGGTAGCTCTACTACAAGTGTGAAGACTCCTGGAGGTGAGACACCAACATTCACAGTTGGGGTACACCAAGGATCCACACTCAGCCCATATCTGTTCGTTCTTGTTATGGATGAGTTGAGAAAGAATGTTTAGGATGATGTTCCTTGGTGTATGTTATTTGCTGATGATATTGTATTGATTGACGAAACTAAAGATGGTTTGAATGATAAAGTTGAACTTTGGAGAAAGGCACTGGAATCAAATGGATTGATGATTAGTAGGAGCAAAACTGAGTATATGCATTGCAATTTCAGCCAATCTCGCAGTGTGAATGGTGGAGCCAAGTTGGACGGAGTAGATATACCAAAATGTGATAAATTCGTTACTTCGGCTCTATCATTCAAACAGATGGCGATGTCCAAAATGACGTTTGTCATAGGATCACTGCAGGATGGTTGAAATGGAGGAGTGCAATTGGGGTATTATGTGATCGGAAGATCCCTCTCAGACTAAAAAGTAAGTTTTATAAAACTGCTATACGGCCAGCCATGCTCTACGGGAGTGAATGTTGGGCGGTGAAGAAATAAGGACTCAACAAGATGAACGTGGCTGAAATGCGTATGTTGAGATGGATGTGTGGGAAGACAAGAAAAGATCGCTTGAGAAATGACTATATCATGAATAAAGTGGGGGTGACGAGCATTGGAGACAAGTTGCACGAGGGTCGACTCAGATGGTATGGACATGTGCAACGCAGACCGACTAATGCGCCTATACGAAGCAATACTATTGAGGCAAGCACAATTAATAGAAGAAGAGGAAGGCCTAAATTAACATGGGAAGAGCTTATAAAGAGAGATTTTGAATGTCTACATCTCAACTAGAATATGACCCATGATAGAGCTGAATGGAAAAGAAGGATCCATGTAGCCGACCCCAACATAGTTGGGATTGAGGCTTAGTTGATGATGATGATGATGAATTGTATGATTATTGTATGTTAATTAAAAAATAAAAAAATCCAAAACCGCATATACTTCCGCATATACTCCCACATACCACATATACTCTATTTAGTGACCTCTCCAAACATACAACACCTACCGCTTTATAAAATTATGTATTTTACAGAAATTAATATATTGAGTTGGGATCCGCTCTTCTCTATAACCCAACATTTCACTTCCTTCGTACTCGATCATCTGCCTTTTCAAGATCAACGAAAAATAGCCTCCATATGCCTCCTTACCAGAAATATAGCCTCCATAGTCGGGCTTCTTGGCATTAAACCTAATTGGTTGTCATATTAGTGTGTAGTAGATCTTATAATCCTCTCACAGAGCCTCAGGTGTGACTTTTAAGCTTGATACCTCATTAGTTTGTGCAACTTTATACATCTCCTTCATTTATGTAATCATCTTTATTAGGCATTTTACAGTTCTCATGATCTTAATTAGAGCTGCTAACCAATTGACTCCTTTGTTCATATACTCTTCCACACTCCTTTCTGATTTTCATCTTCTTCTAAGCATCCTCAACCTGAAATTGTGTTATCCTGTGTGTGTAGATGATATTACTCTTTTCCAAAGAACATAAGTCTCCAAAATTATGCAAGCTGTCTTCATAAAAAGTTTATGGGAGTAATGTTTCCATGATTTTTGGTATCTTGATCTTTTACTAATATTGCACCACCTTTCTAAGTAACGTATGTATCTTCCTTTTCTTTCTCTTATAAGAACCACTATAGATACAGTCATCCCTTAACTTCTTTAGCATTTGACTTTTTCTGTGTCTTCCAAAAATCTAGATTTGGTCTTGTTAATTGCCATATTAGTTTCCTTATTTCTAGGAGAAGTAACACCATCTCCACATTTTGTTAAGCTCCTATAGGTTCCAATTTTGGTTTATTAGCTTCATGTACTAACCTATTCCACCACCATCTCTCTTTTTAAGGAGACCTTTACCTTTGAATCTCCCAATACTTTTATAGTAATTCTCTTAGTACGCAAGCTCATGTCATTCTTAATTCCACGACCATGTCTCTTTAAAGAAGGCCCTTTACCTTATGCTCTCTAAAAAGTTCTTTAGCAAATAATTCTCTTAATACACACACACATGTCATTTCCCACAATATTAACTTATGAATTCAAGCCTTAATCACAAGCCTTCAATAGTTTATCATAAATCTATTTCAACACTTTTATACTAACTTTGAATGGTCAGAATGTTAAAATCCAAAATTACCAAGCTAAGTTGGGTGGTGTGCTTTTCTCCTGGGGTCATTCAAAAATCCTTGTATACTTTTTAAACTACTCGGATTGTAAGAAAGTAATCAATTTGACTACAACTATAACCTTACAAAAAAGGTTAAGGGATATGCCTGCGCAATCTGGTTACTTGTGTCAGTTTGATAATGCCAACGAAGGTTGGAAAAGTTTCTAAACCCCTTCATCGGTGCGCCTTTTTTATCTGTAAACGGAGTGTACAAAGTGCTGCAGGCATATATGCCAGAGGCCAGAATTAGTGTTACACACATTATCTTAGAGACGTTGGCTGTAGAATGTCTCTGTCTTTGGGAATACAGGGTCCGAAATCGGCAAAAACTGACGCATCAGCATCTAGCCACCTCGCTTGAGGGTGTAATTGCCTGTCAAATCCCTCAGCTCAGCACTTACATGACTTTTGTAGGTGGCATACCCTTTTAGTGGACGTATAAAAAAGCACACCATGGCAAGCTTCAATTGTGACTCAAGTAGTGACCATGATTTCGAGTATTGTTAGATGCATTACTAAATACACTGACATTATAATGTATTTAAATATGGTAGTCATACAACTATACTCTAGTATGTACAGTAGATATAATAGCTAGCTGATATTACAATGCAGATACATTGTGATATTCTTAAATCATATAACTTTCAGATATCACACTTCAAATAATATCATATAACATGTACAGTAGCATGAATTGTATCATAACACAGTATACAGTTAGTTATATTTTTTTTTATCATGATTCATTGTTATATGCTTTAGAGTATTTACACTTTTACTTCTGTAGTCTTCAGCGGTCATGAAGAACTGCAAATTGTTGACTCCTTTTTGAGAGATTGGTGGTTGCTTTGGAGGGACCTCCACCACCATACACAATGAAGCTGTTGCCTTCTTTGGGGTCTGGTCTGTGAGTTTCTATGCTCTTCACTATGGTATCTGCTCTCCCTATCCCATTAACAGCATTTTCTGTTCCAATGCGTCTGCTGTGCCCTGTGACTCTGGGGTGCTCCTCATTTGTCTGATCTTAGAGCTACACCTGTCTGTGTGTAGCCTCTGATAGGTTGTGATGTACCTTTTGGATCTAACATATACCGCATAGCAGTTTATCAAAAAGAAGTATATTACTAACAATAATGTTGGTGTGCATGCTATTGCTTATTAGTTAAATATGTAAATAGCTGAACATTAATTACTAATACTAACCTGCAAATATATACATATATATAAAACAGCTCTATTTTTCCAAAAAGCAGTGTGAATGTATGTTGCAAGGCTGCTTGCAATGCAGCTTGTGTGAGGGTTCAAGACCACTCACCCTTTATTAATAGAACTGGAGAAATTACATAGAGGTCCAACAATATATAGAAATTACAAATAACAGAATATAAAGAGATATATTAACACTCCCCCTCAAGTTGGAGCGTACACATCGTGTATGCCCAGCTTGTTGCAAAAGCTCTTAAATGTTGCTGGACTCAATGGCTTTGTGAGGACATCCGCAAGTTGATCTTCAGATTTGACATGCGGAGTCACCACCTTGCCATTCTTGGTCTGATCTCTGATGAAGTGGCAGTCAACCTCTATATGTTTAGTGCGCTCATGGAAGACTGGATTCTTGGCAATGTAGATAGCAACCTAATTGTCACATCTGAGCTCTATGGGAGACAGAATAGAAATCTTTAACTCAGAAAGTACAGATTGAACCCACTGCAATTTGCAACAGGCATGAGCCATTGCTCAATACTCAGTTTCCGTGCTTGATCTAACCACAACATTCTGCTTTTTACTTTTCCAGGTGATAAGGTGATTTTCTAAAAACGTGCAATACCCAAAAGTAGACCTCCTTTCATTCAGATTACCAACCTAGTCTGCATCTGCATAACCAGTAAGAACAAGAGTAGACACACGAGTCTTGGGTCTATAGTAGGTGATCCCCTTACCGGGTGCACCCTTCAGATATCTCAGAATACGGCAGACTGCCATCCAGTGTGACTGTTGTGGCGAGCTCATATGCTGACTCACCACACCTACAACAAAAGAAATATCAGGGCGAGTAACTGTCAGGTATATCAGCTTCCTGACAATTTTCCTGTAGTAACCTGGATCTGGATAATCAATATCATCAATCATCTCCTTCACTTGATAGTCCATAGGAGTAGACACCGGCTTGGATTCACTCATGCCAACTTTCTGCAGTAAATCCAACACATATTTCCTCTGAGACAAATTAGTACCAGCATGAGATCTAAGTACTTCAATGTCCAGAAAATATCTCAGTTTGCCCAGATCCTTTGCATGAAAGTGCCCCTGCAATCCTTCCTTCGCACGTGATATGCCTGTAGAATCGCGTGCCAGTGATAACTATATCATCAACATATACAACAATAATGATGGATCCAACAAAAAGCTAGAATAAAATAAGGAGTGATCAGTCACAGAACGAGAGAAGCCCATCTTTAGCACAACATCACTGAACTTGTCAAACCAAGCTCTAGGAGATTGTTTCAACCCGTAGATGGCTTTCTTCAATCTATACACCTTCTGACACTCCTCCTGAGCAACAAAACTAGGAGGTTGCTCCATGTACACCTCTTCTTGTAGATCACCACGGAGAAAGGCATCCTTGACATCTAGCTGAAATAGAGGCCAGTCAAAGGTAGTAGCCAGAGAGATAAGAATCCGTACTGAATTCAGACGAGCCACTGGTGAAAAGGCCTCAAAGAAATCAACTCCATATGTCTGAGTATAACCCTTTGCCACCAGTCTAGCCTTCAACCTCTAAACTGAACCATCTGGATTATGTTTTATTGTGAATACCCATTTGCAGCCCACAATATTTTTCCCTGGAGGTAAGTCAATAAGATCCCAAGTGTTGTTTTGTAGAAGAGCAGACATTTCCATATGCATCGCCTATTTCCAGCCAATATCCTTCATAGAATCAAGATTAGTTCTTGGAATGACCACAAAATCAATCCCAAGAGCAAATGACCGAGCCTGCTTGGATAATTTTGACAAACAACACACATTTGCAATAGGATGTCGAATAGTACAGGAACGAGTACCTTTGCGAACAACAATGGGAACATCAAGGTCAGATGGTTCTGCAGAAATCTATTGAGTAGAGGAAGATGGGGAAGGCTCAGAGACTGGAGTTGCTACCTCCTCTGGATCCTGCCTGCCTCGTCTGCTATAAACGTGTTGATATTGTTGAATTAATGTATCACCTGCTGGATGCTCTTCCTGAATGACAGTATAGTCAGGAATGATAGGTGGCACTCTCTCACCGATGTCTCATGGTGGCACTCTCTCACTTCCACACAATTGCTCCCCCTTACTGGGAACACTAGAGAAATATGGTGTGGATTCATGGAAAGTTACATCCCGAGACACACATACGGCGGAGACCGGGACAATAGCACTTGTATCCTTTGCTAGTGTTGGAGTACCCAAGAAAGAGAGTCCTAATAGACCTAGGGATAATTTATCAGCCTTAGGATCAAAATTGTGGACAAATAAAGTACACCCAAACACTCTGAGAGGAACAAGGAAAGGCTGATCTTTTGGACATAAGACAGAAAAAGGAGTACGTCCTTGAAGCATCGAAGAGGGTTGCCTGTTGATCAGGAAACAAGCAGTAAGTAAAGCATCAGACTAGAACCTCTTAGGGGCATTGGATTAAAACATAATAGTCCTGGTAATATCAAGAAGATGATGATTTTTACGCTCAGCTACTCCATTTTGTGGAGGAGTGTGAGGACAAGACGTACGATGAACAATCCTAACAGAGCTACAAAAATCAGCCGTAGCAGTTTGAACATATTCCAAGGCATTATCAGATTGAAGAATTTTAATATTGTAATCAAATTGAACTTTTATTTCTTGATGAAAATGTTTGAAAATGTTTGAAAATGGATAACACAAACTCTCCACTCTTTAATAAATAAATCCATGCCATGCGAGAAAAATCATCCATAAAGGAAATAAAATAGCGAAAATTATTATAACTATTGGTCTTTACAGGACCCCAAACATCACCGTGGACTAACTCAAAGGGACAAGATGCCCGTTTATTGACACGACTCGGATAAGACAATCTTATGATGTTTTCCCAATTGACACGATTGACACTCTAATGAAGACACTTGGGATAACTCAGTTTCTAACTTTCTCAAGCTCCCCAACAACAAATGTCCATATCTGTAGTGCCACAGTAAGGGAGAACTGCTCAAAAGGATAGCTAGAGCAGGAGCAGATACTTGGCGAGGCAGACTGTCACCGTGGAAGAGGTAGAAATCACCTTTTCTAGGCCCCCACCAATCGTCCTCATACTCTTGAGATCCTGTAATACAAAGCAAGAAGGCTCAAATGTCACTGTACAGTTCACAATATCAACTAATTCTGCAACAGAGAGAAGATTAAAAGGAAATGCAGGCACATAGTGAATAGATTTAAGATTAATTTTAGGAGTCAGAGAAACAGATCCACTTGCTAACACTCTCCTCACTGAACCATCTGCTATGGTCACAGATTTGTGAGGAATATGCGAGTCAATGGAGTGAAATAGTCTCCTCATACCGGTCATATGTTGTTATGCTCCAGAATCAACCACCCATGAAGAAGTTGAACCAGAAGTCAGTAGGGAGGTAGCCTGATTGCCAACATAGTGACAAGTTCAGGATTTGACAACATTTCGACTTGCCAGAAAAAATCAGAATTCGCAAAAAATCGGAAAAAAATCATGAAAAAATCAATATATTTCGGTCAAAGTTCGGTCAACTATTTGGAAATAATCGAGAATAAGTCGGCAATATATATATATACACTATATAGGTATATATTTACATATATGTATATATATACATGTATGTACAGACATATATTTGTATATGTTTATATACATACACACACTGATATATATATATATATATATATATATATATATATATATATATATATATATATATATATATATATATATATATATATATACCAGATACAAATGTGACTATTAAGGTTACTATACGTACAATCTTATTGAGTGAAAAAGTAGGAAAAGAATTAAAGAATAGTTGAATTATGACAATGGACTGTTACGAGAGTGGGGGGTTGGAGATTTAGTGTATATAAGGAATTTCATGTACATGGTTGGTAAAAAAGAGCAAACGACTTAAAAGAGAAAAATTGTGTAAAAACGTGAAAAGTCATGAAGAATCGTGAAAAATCGTATATATTACGAAAAAGCGGGAGAAATCGTGAAAAATTAGCGACCGACGTATAATCGTGGTGAACATTCGGGAGCCTATAAAATCACAAATAATCGTTAATTTTTCGTAAAGTTCAGAGACTTTTGTTACTATGATTACCAGTGGTAGAAGCTAGATTTGCAGAGGAAGAAGATCCCACACTCATGCTGTGTAGCTAGAATAAATCTATTCTTCCTTTGTGAGTGTGATGCCAGAAGAACGAGAACTTGCTGCAGACGGCTTAGAAGACTCAACAGTACTTGCATAGTTTTCTGCCCCCACAGGTGGTGCAGCAGGTCTTCCATGCTTCTTCCAACACTTCTCATCAGTGTATCCAGGTTTGTTACAGAAGGTGCACTTGGGACGTGCTCCACGTCCTCGTCCCATACCTGTACGACCTCCTCAAACTGCAGCGGCTATAGATGCATGAGAATCTCCAGAAGGCGAGTATGTTGTAGAATCAACTGGTTCAAAATTTGATTGTAGAATTTTCGAGTAGGCTTCTTCCAGGCTGGGAAGTTTGTCAGAAGGAGGATGACACTACAGTCCCGATAGAAACTTTGCAGTAATCAAGTCATCTCTGTAAAGGAAACCACTCAATTTACTTAAATCATACAAATTACAAAATCACACATTTATTGGGGAAATTGCATTTCCAACCAAAAGAATCCAAAAATTGGGGTTGTAACATGTTATGAGTTCAAACCTTTAGGACATTTTTTCTATTTTGAATTTTACTTAGGCTCTAAAACAAGGTCCATTGGATAGATCTCGTCGAGCATCAACAAACATATATTATATGTTACATTTGATCAAAGGAATCATGAGATATGAATTTTGCATGTTTTACCTAAATCTAGACGATTTGGACCCTTGGGTTTGAATCCAAGGGTCGAGGGCGGTCGCATGCATCACTGGCTCCTCAGACCTGCCGTATTGGACCGCTCGCCTCTGACTAGTGGCTGTCGGCGGTTTGCTATCTGTGCTCACCCGTTCTTAGATAGTCACTGGATGATAGAAGCTCAACTCCTGAGCAATACCTTGGATCACTCCGAAATATTCTTCTAAAGGCTTGTCTCCCTGTCGTTCGGCGAAGAGTCGATCATATATCATAAACTGACGAAGAGCATTCTTTTCCTCAGAGTAATGCTTCTTCACAACATCTCATATGTCTTTGGCAGTAGTATAGAACATGAACCTAGCAGTAATAGCAAGTTCCATGCTCCCCCATAGCCAGGTCTTCACCAAACTATTATGACGTTTCCATTCAGCATAGCCTTTGTCAGTAGAAGCAGGAGGATCGGAATCAACATGCCGTGCTTTATCTCGGGATTCTAACACTATATGGACAACATTCATCCACAAGAGATAATTTTTCCCATTAAGCTTGATGGAGGGGATAAGCGACATCTCGTTGTAGATAGTAGATGCCTTGGTGTCCTCCATGATTCAATGGATAGATAGAGTGACATAGAGATACACGTCACAAAAGAGTAGAGAGTGACGAAGAGATACACGCCATGTCAAAGGATTAGGTGCGTTTCTGACGCATCCACAACCTCCAATCGAAAAATTCCCTAATCACACATGGAGATGTGATTAGGAATTTGCTGCGTACGGACGAGCCTCTGGTATGAGTTTTAACGATCCGTCTTACGTAGACGCTGCCTTCAGAGTCAATTGGAAGACCGGGGGCTGTTGACGGGTAGTGGGCCTGCCCGGAGCCGGCGGCTACGTTGCTGCCTTGGCTGGTGGCTGTTGCGGCCACAAGTCCGGCGGTGGCGGCTGCCCCTTGGTCCGGTGGCAACTGCTGCCCTCTTAGGCGGCGGTTGCTGCCAGCGGAGCTCCGCGGTGTGGCCCGGCGGCGCGGTGTTGCCCGGCGGCGACACGAAGGAGAGAGGGGGGGGGGAGGCGACGCCTTAGATGAAACCCTAGGAGCAACCTTGCTCTGGTACGATATGAACATATATTGCAAGGCTGCTTGCAATGCAACTTGTGTGAGGGTTCAAGACTACTCACCATTTTATTAATAGAACTGGAGAAATTACATAGAGGTCCAGCAATATATAGAAATTACAAATAACATAATATAAAGAGATATATTAACAAACAACAACTTCACACTTCGGTGTAACCGGTTCACTTCCTACATTCCAAAACTCTATACAGTAATGAATTTGGTATTGCAAATTACATTGTTATCAATGACACCTGCATACTTGGAGTAGCAAATATGGTACCACTAAAACAAAATTGCAAAAATAGCAAAATGGAATTCACTGCATAACCAACTTCCTGCTGTTATATGATATCGTAGCAATGGCTCTCAAGGCACTTTTTTAGATTCTTTTGTCTAGATTCATATATGTTTAACCTAGTTCGAAGTCCAATCACAATTCTTATGCATGTAGTTCAGCTGTTCATGGTAATTCTTCCAAAACATGTATTCCATATTTGCCTTCTATTCTAAATTAATACGAACTAGTTATTGTCTGCCTATATACTTTCAAACTAGTGAAATGAGCTATATGGCATGTCAATGACTAGTTAATTAGTGTTCATCTTGTTTATGTAGTATTCACATTTATTATAATTTTTAAGCAGCGTTTGAAATATGTATTAAATGGAATTAATTAGGTCCGTGGACTCACCAGATGCATGCATATATGCTGAAATAAGGACAAGAATCCCAGACACGGTGGCTTGGGACTATAATTTTGAACGAGTCGGGAATATCCCATTAACATTTACCGTCAAGGTAACTATTCGGTTTCTATCTCTTGATAAGCTTCATCAGTTCTTAGGAGGAAATTTGCTCCCGGTTTTATACTTTTATGCCCTTGGTGGTGGATGCTTAATTCTCTTCTTGCATGAACAAATTTCAGTCTGCAGCTCTAAAGGAAGCAATTGATGATCTTGAATGGCCAGGTTCCAGCGTCCAGATTCAATTGAAGCCAGAACCTCCTTCTGTTATCTTCAAGGGAGAAGGGCATGGTGATTTACAGGTTCTATATGGTTGGAGCTTCATTCTTATCCATATATAATAATACCCAAAAACCTCTACATTCTCAGATAGTGTCATTTTCTTTGGCAGATTGAATTTCCTTATTATGCCAATGCTGATCTTCTGATGGCTTTCCAGTGTGACCAGCATGTCTCTTATAGGTACTTATTGCATTATTCTCAAACAAGTTTGTTTAAAGCAAAACGCTGTCTTTAGTGCATTTCATATTCACTTATGCACCAATTTAGCTACATCTTTAGCCATTTTAATTGCTTTCATAAATATGTCCCCACGTGACTTCAGTTTATCTTGAATAAATGCCATTCAAAGTTGCTAAAATTATAGTTATGTTGCCATCACAGGTACAAATATAAATTTCTTCGTGCTGCAACCTCAAATATACCTATCAGTGTACTTAAAGAAAATGGAGGAAGCAAGCTGACCATTGGTAGGGGAGGAATGCTAAAAATCCAACATCTTGTTTCTGTTGGAAGGCAACACGGTCATGGGGGTGACTTAGGTGGCAATCAGCGACCTAGCCGAATTGCATTCATTGAATTCTTTGTGAAGCCAGAAGAAGATGATGGAGCTGGGGACTAATCGAAAACCATAACTGGTATACCGAAGGGTCATCCAAGTGACAGCGCTAGCAGCTACTTAGTGCATTTTTCCAGTTGGCTATGATTTTGATCATCTTACTCGGTTTCAGTCGGGGTTTAAATATCATGATTATATACACACAGGCTGATATTTTTAACTATTGAAAACCAGACCACAACTGTCACAATGCTAACAAGTAGACTAGAGGTCTGGTATTGAGTTACTAGAGATTTCTGCTTAATTTTGAAGATTAGGACTGGTAGGCCAATGTCATCCCTTGTGGATATAGCCATATTGTACGGTTGCAGGCTAGATGGAGGGCATCGGCATGTGGTCTGCAATCTTTTATTCAATATAGCTCTAGCAATATGGTTTGTGAATGGAAATTGAGGTTGTCAACTAATGAATTTAACCTTTGGTTATGTATCTGTCATTGCCAATTTTTCAGGAGAAAAACTCGCCTTTCTGGCTAACTTGTTTGGCTAACGGATCTTAATGGTGGAGATGCTGACTTTTAAGAGGCAAACGTATCAATCTGTCATCCCTTTGATACTTAAATGAGTTTGCTGCCCTCCGCATATTAGCTGATATGTTCTCTAATCTTTGATTCAAGAATATCTTTAAGCAATTTTCCAGAAAACGCTCAAACCAAATGACTGCTTTCTCTGTTGCCTTAATAACAGACAATGTTGTACACAATGGCTACTTAAACTACCAACCAATGACTACCCCTATAGAAATCCCAAGCCACAGTTCATGTGATAAAAGTCACAAGGTAACCATGTATCTGTGAAGCCTTTCAAACATGTGAGGTGAACCACATATAACCACTCAAGGTACCTCTGAAAAACCTAACGATTCATTTTACACCATTTTGTTGCTAATTTTGAATGATAGATGTATCTTTTATTCTCTTCAACTGTATCAGTTTCCTAATACAAAAAAGTAGGGATATTTGGCACACATCTTGTTGTTCTTTCTTAGTATAAGGAAATTGAAAGCTGCCGACCTAGAGAGTAAATTGCTTCACCCTCTTCCCTCTAATCTTGCAATTACTCAATGTAACTTTCCCATGACAATCTTCTTGCTCTTTGCCATACTTGTTAACGCATTCATTCTGAGAACACATCTATGTCATGAGTCTTTCATACCAAATGACTTAAACAACTTCTCTCACTTTAACAATTGACTAAGTGTTCTTTCCACATTTCATATGTTCACAACTAGAGTAGGAATGTGCTATCAGGTTGAAGATAGCGAGAGACCATGCATTGGTCATTTCATGTATTGAGATTGATGAGGCGTACGCGCATGACATCTTATGGAACAACGGGATGGAACTATGGAAGACGTCACCGTTCGTTAGGGAGCTGTGAGAGGAGCTTGATTATGCTATGATATATGGGTCCTTGGTTCACAAGGTCATCAACTCGTTACCTCGTGAACTAGGGAAATGGGGCAGCAGGTTGAATGAGCCATTCATTGCTTCAGATACACTGAATATACCACGTAGAGTAAGAGGTATGGCGGCTTTAGAGAAACGGAGAGTCCCTTACATTGTTTTGCGGAGTGCTGTTGATTAGGTTGTTATGATGTTTCTGGATTTTATTGCTTTTTACCTGCACTGTTATAAGCAGGAGCTGTAATTTCTGGATGATTGTGCCCACGTGAGGGGTGTGGGATGAATAAAAGCGACCCCTGGCTTAACCAAAAAAAAAGTAGGAAAATGATGAAATTGTTTCCTATGAACATCTTGAAGTGGAAATGTAATTTGATTATGTGAGAAATGTAAGTCATGTAAGGGCCAAAGTTTGTAGGCCCATATAGAATCTAGTCAAGTCTAGTTAGATATGTAAGTCTTTAGAGTCACGTCCACCTTCTCCTATATACAAAGAGAGGCATCTATCTTGATAATGGATGGATGATATATTCACAGAGACCCCTCTCCTTTATATAGGAGAAGGTGCACATAACTCTAGAGACTTCCAGATCTGACTAGACTTGACTAGACTCTGTATGGTCCTACAAACTCCGACCCATATATGACATGACTTATATTTCTAACAGATTCATTTGGTACTCTTTAGGCCATAAACAAATAAAACTTCTTGTACCACTACAACTAGAACCTACGTGGAATTTGTTCAACATGTAAACCTTGTGTTCTTTGATTGTTGATTCCTTCAACCTAGTGGAATTTGTTCAACATGTAAAACCTGTGTTCTTCGATCGTTAACTCCTTCAAGCTATACTGTTGGATATCTTTCTCTAACGTCACCATAACATAACTTGACATCTATTTGTCAAAAAACTAGGTTAAAATTGGCTTGTAAATGCTAAATTGTGAATTCAAAGTGTACCTCATTACTTTCCAATATATTATGCTCCATGCTCTCCACAAATTACCTTAATATGCACAAGGTTTTCAATTTCACTTGTCTAACATATATACTTAGTCAATTATGTAACGTTTTTACCTTTCTAAAGGTTGTAAAACTCACAAGTATGTTTCTCGACTTGTAAATATGTGGGATGGGTTTGTTCATTGTGGGCGTGGATCTTGCGGGAGTGCGTTAAAATTTGATCTTAAACATGTGAGACAATAACACACTCAAATTTGATCTAGCAGGTTGTAGGTCGACCCACAACTGTCCATATAGTTTGTGTACAATAAAAAGGCGACAATACTTTAGCCTTCAAAGTAGAAGGGAAAAGGGCCCATTACTACTACGTGATGCAAATATAGAAAAGGGTAGATCAACCATTTATTGTGTTTGACATCCCGCACAATGTAATATCTATTTTATTATTTTAGCATGTAACTGAAAGGAAGAAGACAACCTCAAATATTAGACATTCCTAATATAACATAAACTCATAGTTGTCTAGTGTAATTACTGCGATTGAATATAAAACATATACAAGTATCACACTACCTTCTCAACAACATAAACAAAAAATCGAACACAATCCTTTTCTCTATTAACATAAGAATATAACAAAAATATCGACCATAGATGTTGGACTTATCTTATACTTTATACATTAAACATTAGTCATGTGTCATTCTCAAAAGGCATCAATGTATTATATATGGGATTAAGAGAGTCATTCTCTTCCCCTCTCCCACGCCCTTGGCAGAAGCCGAATATCCAGGAGGGTGATAAATCAAGGCGGCAACTTAGATTTGAACACGAGTCCCATTGTTAATAAATGCATTATATATGGGATTAAGAGAGAAAGATTTCTCCCCCCTCCCACGCCTGTGGCAGAGGCCGAACGCCTAGGAGGGTTATATGTGTAAGACATTAAGAGAGAAAGATTTCTCCCCCCTCCCATGCCCGTGGCAGAGGCCGAACGCCCGGGAGGGTGGTGAATCAAGGCGGAAATTGAGATTTAAACCCGGGTCCCTTTGTTAGGTGACACCGTGCTTGACCACTTGAGCCACTCCTTGTCGGTAATACACTTGAGTGTACCAGAGACACTATACACCTCAGTTGTTTTCCATCACTCGACAACTATTTTGAAAATCTAAACCGTTGATCTTCTTATATATCTTAAGAACACACTATGTAATAAGTTTGAGCTCATTTGGACACTTATAGATCATGCATCTAAATGAGGCAAAAATCATACATTTCAAATTAGTTATGTGCGTCGATTTTGTTGTCCTTGGATGACTAACTTACAGTGATCCAAATGAGTTTGAAATTTGTATGTCACCTATTATTACTATAACAATGAAGATCAATGATTTAGATTTTGCAAAAATTTGGTCTAGATAGGTAAACACCATTGGAGTGTACGGTATGATCTGTACACTCGAGTGTATTCTAACATGACTCTCTCTCTCTCTATACACACACACACACAAACACACACACACACACACAGTAAATTGGGAACCCACTTGCATCACTTGTGAGACCCACTAAACAAAGATGTACGTATCAGTTTGGGTGATTTTAAATGGGTGACAAATTTAATCACCCAACTTCAACAGGTAGATCTTTGGGTGTCCAAAGATTTTGACATACTTTGCATATCTTAAAATTTCTCTTTAGTAAAGCTTGTATTGCACCAGAGAAACATATTTCTAAATGAATAACCTATAGATTCAACGTTTTAACCTCCTTCCCTTTTAATATGAAAATTACTTAGTATCGTGATATAGCATAGAGTTTTTTCTCTAATATTCCTCCATGATCGTGGTCCAACTAAATCCTCTGATTTCTCTTGTTGTAAAGGAATGTATTGTGGAGACATTTTGTCCACATCAGGACTATTCTTTGTTATCTAAAAATGTGAAGCATCATCCTCCACATAATTTACACCAACATCCTAATGGTTTAAGGGAAAATGGGGTGGGGTTGGGAAGCAGGGGCCATGCCCCTCAAAATAAAATATAACAAAATAAACATTAAATGTAGATACATATATAAATACATATATATGCACATATATAGATACACATATTTATACACTGTGTTGATAATATTAATATTATCACACATATTAGATGCAAATGCATAATTGGTATTGTGGCTTGCAGTAGCAATCTTATGATGTAGGTCCCAGGTTCAGTTCTTGGTTTAGATATTATATATATTTTTGCAATACATACAAGATTGAATTGTGTATATATGTGCATTTAACACAACAAACCATAAAGTTAAAATTAACATAGTAGTTTTCATGTTTGTTGCTATTCATGAGGTCATGAGTTCAAATATTATATTTAGCATTTAATTTTTCTTGCCCCCCCAACCTTCAAGTCTTGGTTCTACCATTGATACAGGCACATCAATGATGGAGTCTTTAACGACATCTTCCATTGAGTCCTCATATCAATATAGTACACAATCCTCAAAGTGTACATATATATGTATCAAAGCATTATGTTTTTCTAAGAAGTTGTATATGTTGTAGCTAAATTACTTTTCTTTTTCTTGTTACGAATGTATATTCATGAAGTGGATTCTTTACATCTCAGGGACATGAGAAAATTCCTTAAAAGTACCGATTAACATGGTTGGATATGGAGATGTCTTCTCCATTATGTGGAGTTCCAAGATCCAACATTGACCAACCAAGTTATGAGAAACATTACCCAAAGGCATTTATACATATTAGCACTTTTCACCAGGCATCATATTCTTCTTGTAATTGTCTTGCACATTCTTTTTTTCAAACAATGGTATTGTTTGTGTGTGTTTATGGGGATAGGTTACTAGAAAACACCATCCCTTACCAAATGTTGGAACATGTATGACACACTATAAAATTTGTCAGTTATACTTTCCTTCTTTATTTGAGCAAAGACGCAATATTAATTGTTCTTTACAAACCGTAAGGAATAGCTTTTAGACTTACTAGCAATAAAAATGACTAAGAACAAATTTTCACCAAAGGGATGAATATGCATAAGGACACGAAAATGGGAAGCACCAACATAAGGAAATTGGAAATGAACCTGTGTTATTCTGTGAGAAAGTTATATGTGTAGGCATCAAGAAGTTAAGTCTTATACAAAAGAAAAAAAGCATTCCTTGCATGAACTTAGTACCCCCTTTTGCTCAAACCTACAAGTCATTTATGCTACCAATCTATGGTACTTGAGATTCATTAAAGACTGACACACACACATGCATACTTCAGTTTCTTATCTCTTCATTTGATTGGTTCTAGGCACATAACCCATCAAAGATTTCTCATTTTAACTATGACCACCAACAATGGCAATTTGTGTCGCTTAATTGGCCATCAATGCTCAATTGGAAGCTAAGAACTAGGACCCTTGACTTATATTTTCAACTTGAAACTAATTAGCTTTCATAGTCTCTAATTGAAATGTTATATTCTTTCAAGTACCTCATATTATAGTAGTTCTAACCCAAAGTAGATCTAACCAATTCTAGGTAATTAGCAATTTTTATCACATGATTTTGAATCAAATTATAGTTTTTAAGTTTCTTACATAGAAAAGTCATTTGAAATGTTTCCAACTAACAATATTAGGATATATTTACATCTATAGTTATAATTGAATATTGCATGGATTTTGTATTATTAATATACAATTTGAGGATACAAGTTTTAAATAGAATCACGCATAGCCAAACTTTCCGTAGGAACTAAAGGTAGAGTTTCCTACAACTCATCGTCAAGTGAAGACCATAGTAGATACTGCATTTACTACAGTTTAAATTCATTTAAGTACCTGAAAACACTTTTGCAAAAATTCTATCTTTTTAAACTCTAAATTAGAAAACCTATTCACATCATTTACATGTTGCGTATTGACTACAAGATTCTTCCATAAAAATTGCTACGTAGTTTACTGATGAAGTGATGGAACATTATTCATTAATCAAGTATGGAATTGACGCAAACCTATGAGTTATACTGATACGATCCTAATATTTATTTCCATTTGGTTTTCTGTTACACCTCAAATTTGTATAAATAATTTAAAAATCTAATCTGTGTAGAGAAGGCTTACCTTATGTTCCATGCCAACCATTCATCCTACTAGGTTATCATGAAGTTAGCGAATTCCTTTTTTGCAATTAGAAAAAGTGAAACCCAAGACATTACAAAAGTACTTGTAAGGAACAAAAGTCAGCTAGACGTCACTCAATACAATATAGTTCAAAGCCTAAGTGCACATTACCATAAGAAGACAATCTATCAAAATAAAAATAAGACCCAAATAAATTACCAAATATACACCTTGGCTGTTGGACTTGGTATATGTTCTAGATCTCACCGTATCGACCCAATTCAAACATAGTGTTGGAAACCTCAACCCATATACAATAATTGGTGAACATCTTCATTTTTCTAAATCTGAAAACTCATTTTCATGTATTGAAGTTTTTGTTTTATTATTATTTAACATCTATAAGATAAAAATTATGGAACAAAAGCTTCATACGATGGAATAATTCCATATAGGTACATGTCATATCATCAATGTACTTTTGTAAAATGAAAAGTATCTTAAGAACAAAAACAGATGAACTTCTAGCATTATGTAAGCTATAATAACTTAGTCATGTAAATCACAGATGCCAACACCATAGTAAAGAATGGAAAAATTATCAAATAAAAAATAAAAAAATGTTTATTTGTCGTCAAAATTTCCAAAGTGATATTTTCTTATAAAAAATTCGCATTCTCACTATTTCTTCGTATAAATACACACCGAGCTTTAATTCTTTGCATTTTAACATCCTCAAACTTCCTAAGAATTCAAATTCCACAAGTTTTTTATTCAACTGGAAGTCGATGCTTATACCATTGCCACCTACATGGGCCAAAAAAAAAACTAAAATAATAAGTAAAGATAACCTGTTGTTTTGGTTTGTGTCATAATTTTTCAAAAAAGAAGACCAAAACACCGAAAGGAAACCGATGGATTTGAAAAAAGGAGAAGAGATCCAGACTCGCCACCACATTTATCAGGGGAAATGGGGAAAACCATAAAAGGATTCAATAATGCAGGTTGATAAAGCAACTGATCAATGGATGTTTGGTTAGGAATGTTTTTTCACTTAGGGAAGGTGTTAGGCTCCCCACTACACCATTCCAATACCACAAATCCCGACAATGTTTGTTATATTTTGTTTTATTAATGAGTCTTATGTGTACAAAATAGTGCAAAATGATAAGAAAACAACCTACAAAGAGAGAATATATATACAATATCATATCGAAGACCACCAAGTTGGGGTGCTCATATCTCTACACCATTGGAGGGTTGAGGAAAGAGGGGAAGGTGAGAGGTTGAAAAGTGACCAAAAATATGTAAAACAAAGATTAGATATAACATAGTATTAAGGATCATAAACTTTAGGTGCTCATATCTGCATACCACTGGGAATTGGAAAAGGGGGGAAGGAGAGAGATCTAAATGGTTGTTAGGACTAAAATATCTTTCTTTGTCACTATAGGGGTGGGGATGGACCTTTCCTCTCGTCAACTCTTGGATTTAGAGGGGGGTAAGGGAGGATCTAGGTGTTTGGATATCAAAAGGGTCGCATAGGGGTTGGCATCTGGTGCCAACCTTTGTGAATGAGTTACCAACCAAGATTTCTAGTTGCCAACATTTGGACAACTCTCCCAAGGCGTCATCTTCAATTCCCTATGGCTAACCCCTATAAATAACATATGTGGAGCCATATATCTAATCTTATGATGTTACCTAGGGTTAGGGTTTAAGTGGAATATCTATGAATTCAAGAGGCATGCACACACCAAGTTGGCATCCTACCTACCAGAGGCTTCAAAGTGCATTTGATTGCCATTTCAATGACCATTTAAGGCAAAAAGATGAGGGATTCATGACTGGGCACACTCTACCTCCTTGGTCTTCCAGACACATTTGCTTGGCATTTTGTGAATTAGTCAAAGAAAGAAAATAGGGGGACATGTGCTTGGTGCACCCTTGTCTCCCAGGTATTTTGAGTGCCTTTAACATGCAATTTATGGACCAATAAAAGGGGAAAAAGGGTTTTTGTGCCTTGTGTGTGCCCAACCTTTCCAAGTTTAAAATAAGGTTGAACTGATCAGATCACAGACCTAGTCATGGTGGGGTCCTACCCTTAAAGTTGGGGGCATATTCCACATAAGGATTTTGGTCAGAATTTGATGGCATGTGAGACTGAATATGATCAAGGATTACACAGGGATACATGTCCTAGGTACATATAAAATGTTTAGAGATGAGAGCTCCTCCTAGAGAACTAGGTCATTGACTTATATCACGTAATGGTTTGAGTGGGAACAACCAAGCAAGGTACTATGTAGTGGATCGTACTTCAATTGGACATCTATTTCGGTCAACAACCTTCTTACCCGTAGACATTTTTATGTCTAAATTTCTACAAATGACATCTAATTACAAAAGTTTTAGGATAGTTTTGACCAAACGATTCAAAGATTGTCAATATTGATCTTTAGAACATATTTTAGGTAATTGATCATGGATCCAGTTAGGATTTTTATGGTTGGTTGGATACGATGAATTTTAAGTTGACTCATCTTTTTGCATCCAGACATCCCTTGATATGTCATTTGTTCACTTTAGATGTTAATATAGCTTCCTATGCTTCCAGATTGACCTTTAGCGCCTCTCGACCAGATATTGGGGATTATGGCTACACATAATTTGTCACCATACGTAGACTGATTTTGAAGTTTGTTTTCATATCTCAATTTCATTTTATTAGTCATTTTGATTTGAAATTTCTTATGATTTCATAATTTTCACAAACTGGACCAGGAAGACCAAAAATGGAGTACAAACAATTTCCACTCTAAAGATGAGGTTGTAAGCATAGTAGGTGAAGCCCACTCATGATGAGGGTTTAAGTCTTGAGACATGAAGATAGTATTGGTTGTGGGTGTTAGTTTGATTACACATGATTTAGAATGATTTATGAGAATAACTATAATGATCAAGTGAGTAAAATTGATCTAAGAATCCATATGTTGTTTATGTTGGTAAAACTTGAATGATCCTGCTTGCATGTTGCATGAGCTTTGTTTATTCGATGAAAACTACTTACACAAGCAAGTCAAGAAGAATAATGTTTTTGAAATAAGGCTTTTAATAAAGTTTCTCAATTCAACAAGTCTTAACCCCAATGATAGTAGGATCCAAGTGGCTAAATCCTGGGGTTTTAGGGTATATCCTGGCTTTGTAGAGACAAAGGAACATAAAATGCCTTAGAAGGGCTTAATTACCAAATTTTGGTTTTTGGGATTGAGGGGATGACCGAGATAACAAAGTTGTGTGTGGGGAACATAGCCGACCCAATGATCTATCTAGGTGACTATACTAAGGTGGGGAGTGCACCTGACCCACACTCACTTCTTTGGAAGCAATAGGGTTTGGGGGAGTGAGCGCAGTTTGTCCTCATGCCGTAGCACATGAGCCGCATGGATGGCACCCACTTGCATATCAAATCCCCCTCCCACTCTTGGAATGGAAGCATAAGCCACTTATCTTCATGCGAGTTTAAGAGCTTGTTTAGCCTAGGGAAATCTTACTAGGACGTCCACGAGGCGTATGTTAGTACTTGGAGTGTGAGACATTTCTAGTGCAGTGTAGGTGAAGCAACTTCAACCTTCTATTTCATCTCTATTGAAGCACTCTTCTAGAGAAACTTTTCCTCATTTTGTATAATGAATGGAGGTATAATCTCTTCTATTCCTATCTTTTAATTCAGCTTACCTTTTGTAGACAATAGGGATTTGTAGAAGATTTTTTTGGTATAGATGCCTAACTATTTTCCCAATTTTTTAAAGTATAAATGCCTACCACTTTTTCCATTTTTTTGGCTTTTTTGAATGCCACTAGTTGAGAAGAGTTTCTATACATTCTACTTCTTTCTTCTTTTCAATTTATCTACATCTTGGCTTAGCATCTCAACAGGTTGTAAGGAACATTTGCTTGTTCCTATTTTCACTTTGTTTCACCAATTGGCCTAATGAATGTCTATATATTCCTATTTGTGTATTCTTAAAAAAAGTAGGCCTAAGTAACATCTTTTTGTTCTTGTTAATGCAAGCCTTCTCTCTTTTGTTCTTTACCATCAATATTCCAAGACAATCTTCCCGTACCTTATATATATTAGTAATGACTTTCTTTCATTTTGTTGACATGCTTAAGGAATGTCTTCCCTTCTCACTTTATGTCAATCTTATCTCATTTTTGCTTCACTAGTATGATTAAGGAATGTCTAATGATTTCTGTTTGCATCAGAGTTGTGTCTATTTTAGAACATCCTTCCATCTTGATCACCATTTTCATGTAGATGGAAGGGGAGCAATTCTCAGGTGCAAGTGAGAAAGGCACCATCTTATGCCAAAGTCGAGAATACCAATGACAATTCCCGTGGTGAAGGAAAATGAGTCAACATAAAAGATATTTTCAAGGAAACTTGTATTGTATCTTTGATTATTTCTCACCCTTTATCAAGAAATTGCTTCTATTTTTCAGTGAGCAAACATGATATGTACCTTTTGTTCATAGTGAGGGATTATTCTTTTTGGTAATCACCATAAAGCCACATTATACAAGGAAAAGGGAATTTTGTGATAAGATCTCACCATCATGTGACTTTGTAACTTATTCTCAACATCCTTTATGCATGGTATTTTCCAAAATTTTTATATATTTGAACATTGGTCCTAAGTGTGTCGCTATATTATTTTTTTGAGGGATGTGGAATGCATGATGTTTGAGATGACCGAATTTTGAGCATTGATCGACTGTCCTTTCCATATTAGTGACTAGAAAATAATGACAATTGTAGCAAAAATGTTTTCTCTCAAGAAAACACCTTCCATTTTGGTTTTGGTGACATGACCCCATTTCATAATGAGTTTGCTTCACTAATTGGACTTTCTTTTCTGTGGGATCGACATGCCTCTTTTGGACGTGGCTCCGTAGACTCATCACCTACTTGACGACCTCGATGATGCATATTCACCCACAACGCACCCGAATGATGGTCGAATCACTCAGCTGGAGTAGTTCCCCCTCGATCCTGCTTGTACCACCATGATACCTTCTTAAGGAAGACTTCACTCAAAATATTCACGTAGCAGACACATATTCAATCAGAAAAGCAAGCACCCATACCTAGGGTATGCCTCTGTCCCTATGTCATCATCAACATCTTACTTGTCTACAAAGGGATCTGCCTCATTCTAGTCACATGCAACCATCTACACAACAATGATGACAATATCAAAAGCTTTCTCTAACATTTGAAATCAGCTTGATCGACAATAGACGATCGAAAAAATAACAAAATAACAAAATCAGTTGGATTGTAAAATAGAACGTATATCCACGTCATCTTCAAATTCCAATAAGCGAAGAACTTTGGGATGCCAAAATCCATATTTTACCCTTACGGGCCAAAAACAGCCAAACCAAAGTGCAAGAATGAAAGCTATACCTTCCCTAAAACAGATGTAGTTGGAAATCACATCGAAATACCACTAAAGAGGGCGACTAGAAGCCCCCTCTGCCACAATGATGATCCTAGAAAACATTGCCTAAAAGATGGCAGAACGTCCTAATGCACGGACCTAGAGATAGAGGATCACCGTGATCCACCCCCTTTCCTCTTCTCTCCTCTCATTGTTGTTGTCACCCTAAGATGCTATGAGTTGGTTGCTACCACCGCTGCTTGCACGAGTGAGGAAGAAATAGGAAGGGTGCTCGACCCTCGTCCCATTACCCCTCTTTTAAATAACAAAAAGTAATGAAAATCCTACAAACATGTCCCTATATTTTATGCAAAACTTCCAGAACACTAAAAATATCCTAAAAATACCAAACAATTGGCAAAAACTTGAAAAATAAAACCAGTGACTCCAAAACTATCAAAATATCTATTTTCTCAGAAAACTCTCAAAAATAATTTTTTCAATCCTTTCAAGATCCTGGACTATGACCTAAAATTGGATCAACACCCAAAACCTCATTTTTCATTCTACTAGGGTCCTAAACTATGACCGAAAACTGGAGGAACACCCAAAACCTCATTTCATTAAGGTCACAGACTATGACCTAAAATTGGACCGACACCCAAAACCTCAATTTCAATCTACTAGGGTCTGAACTATGACCTAAAATTGGGACAACACCCAAAACCTCATTTTACAATCTAATTGGGTCCTTGACTATGACCTAAAACTAGGCCAACACCTATAACATCGTGTTTTCAATATTTTTAGGCTCTTGAACTATGGCCTAAAAATTTGATCAAATCCAAAATCACTTTTTCTTTCTTTCAATATTTTAGGGTCCCAGATCATGACCCTTAAATTGAACCAAATCAAAGCTTCCTTTACCAATATGTTGGGGTCTTGTGCCAGGACCTTAAACTAGACCATGAGCATCATCCTGAATAGGATCCCTTCCCTTCTTTTGTTTCCTTTTATTCCTGGGTCCTTAATCACGACTTACGACTAAAATCTAGACACCTTTCAATGCAAACCTCTTGAGCCAATCTCGGATTGCGGTTAGGGTTATTAGCTTGCTTTTACACACACATCTTCCAACAATCTCAGATCATGACTAAAAATGAACTAAATTTTGGACCCTATCTCATGACCCTGAGTTATGGCTTAAATCTCTAATATCTAGGATTGAGAACTAGAAAGTCAAGAAGCATCAATGCTCTATAGGAAAAAATATGAACTAGTAAGGGAAAACATAGTTGAGGCTACATTTCACTGGATGATAGTCCGACCATTCAATCTCAGTCCAATCTTAGATGCCTTAGTCAATCAGATGGCTAACCAATACAATCACTGGATGAAAATTTCAGCTTAACTCTGAAAGCTTATCTAAAATCCAATCACCAATCTTGATAATACAATCCCTATTTTGATAGGCAAACTCTTCATATCATGCCTTTTAAGAGGTCTTGTCCTGACTTTTAATTGGCCCACTCGAGAAAAAACTAAAAACTAAATATGTATAAGAAGAGGGATGAATACTCTTTTTCCCCAAGATCTATTTTTGAAGCATTGCCTCTAATTTTCAATAATCAAAGACTAGGTCTTAATGTCTCATTGACAAACCACACCTACATTTGATTTTTCACATTCACCTTTTTCTCACCAAGGCATGAGTTAGTGTGAGAATTAGACATGCACTAGTTTCAAAGTAGAAGCAATGACGAGAGACACTTTGGAGTTTGAGAAACCTCTTCTCGATCATCACAACTCCAGGGGATTAAATGATTTGTTAAGTACACGAAACTTCCTAAGTGTTAGGCTTCCCTTACTATGGATAAATCAATTTTCCCAATCTTTTCCTCACTAATTCAGCTTTATAAGGAAGAGACATCACACTTGATTTTCACCCTCCACAAGGTTTATCATAACACCCTTGATGAGTCCAAACTTTGTGGCCTTTTGTGAAAAAAATGGGGTCCAGAGTTGGCTAAAGACTACAATTCTCACTCTTATCTTGAACCTTGCCTTGATGGGAGCAAACTGTTGACACACCATTTTTGCTTGCTCAATAGAAATTCATGATTAATGTTGATCCTATGGCTAATGATGAAATCTATTCTTCATCCTACCTAATTTCTACATATACTATTTTCTACAATTTTACTTATTTTCCACCTAACTAAGACACCCCTTTTTGTCCACTTTCACCCATAAAGAAACCTTCTTTCAGTCAGAAAGTGCAGTTGTTCCTCTATTCTGCCTTAAATAGACTATTCTTCACAAATCTCCTAGTTGAATTATATGAAATAAAATATTTCATTATTTTAACTGCTTTGCTAGAAAAATTTGAGAGATAACTTCAACTTATCTTTATGTGCAAGTTTCCTCTAATTTTTGCCAGAATATTCTAAATTTATTAAGAGATTGAGATTTCCTTTTTTTACCCAGGGAGAGGAGGATCAAAGATATCTTCCATGTGCCACTTGACATATAGCCTTTATCCATGTGCCCCATGCAGCATATTGGCACTATTCGCCGCCGCTTCTTGAAGGTTCTTCCCATAATCCCAAACCCTAAAATCCACTTATAAATAGACCCCCATACCCAATGTATTCTAGACCCCTCTCATCTGTCCTTAATCTAGAGAGACAACTACCTCTCTCTTTACTTTTTTTTAATATTGTTTGTGATAAAAAATCCTTCTTCTAACATCACCTAGTCTGCTAGATTTATAGAATGGTAAACCGCTCTAAATTTTGCACCTATCTGCTGAATCTGCTATTTGTTTCTATTTGATCTATAACTACTGCACATGACCTGATCTACTACTACATCCGATATAACATTTGCTATAATTTATCTATCAGTCTTATAGTTGTCACTGTTTTACTATTTTTGAAAAATCATATCTTATTCTCTAAGCATACCTCTACTAGTCATCCTCTAACATCCTACAAATTGATCCTCGTCACTAATATCAAAACTCCTCCATGGGTGGTTCTGAGGTGATCAGGACCACAACAAACCTAAAAATGAGGACTTTTGGTGCCATGACAGGAAGGTCATGGACATCTTCATCCCCTAAAGCCCACCCACAATACAATACACTTTTTATCTTATTTTCCTATTTTCTTTAATTTAACCACCTGAATTGCTTATTTACCTCACTATCTTGGTATACCATATGAGATGGGAGTGCTAATTCTTCCATGCTCATAATAGATCGTCACATCAATCTCTGGTTTTGCTTTTATATCTATTACAACCCCAATTTTTGGGTTCCTTTGGTGAGAAATGTAATTTCTCATATTAAATAAATTGGAACAAATAATGATATAATTTTGAATAAATAAGTTTCATTTACAATAGCCTTGATGACTGTGTTGTGGGCTTTATTGGCTATTGGGCCCAATAACAAGGAAATTCAATTAATAAATGAATAATCGAGTTTTTTTAGAAAAGAGAGATGTGGAAACCTCTGGAAGGCAAAAGAATGTAATACAAGGATTGATTTCGTGCCTCTTGGGTTCCTTGGGTCCCAAGGAGTCCAAAATTGCAAAGATAAAGTAATGAGAAAAGAAAAGATTAATTAAGTATTTCCTTATTAAGAAATAAATTGAAAATAATGATGAAATGTGGAAAATAAGTGAAAAGAGGTATAATGGAGTTATCCTTGGTGTAATTTCGTATCCCAAAGATTCCTAATGTTAAAAGGAATACCAATGAGGAAAATAAAAGAGAAATAAAGAGAAATCCTTGAAAAGAGATATTTTACTAAAGAAATGAATAAGAAGAGGGAGAAAATAGATAAAGGATAAGTAAAAGGCTAAGGAATATTCCCAAGATGGGATTTCGAGCCATTAAGGTTCCTTGAGGTTCAAGGAATTCAAAAATAATAATTTAATGGCAAATAAAGAGGAAATACCAAATTAAATTGGCTTAATTTAAAAGATGGCTTGCTTATAAAGAAAACACCCTTTTCCTTTGGAATTTGGGTCTCCAATTTGGTACACAGGTAGATGATGTCTATCCAAAGCTTCCTCTAAATTTTGGTGGAAAAAGAATAAAGGAATAATGAGTTGTGATTTTTAGAAGTTTTCTAAAGTTAATGAATAATCTTAAATGTCACAATGAAATTGAATTTGCGGTTGAGGCGTGACCGTTTGATCAAGGATCGACGACTGGGAACGAGTCCCAGTCTCTCGAGGAACCAGCCACATACAACAGTTTGGGGAATCTTTGAGCAAAGATTGCTCGGATTGGGAGCAATGAGCAGACTTGGTGATGAGTCAATCACCTTCGGGAGTCTCTTCCAAAGCCATCCAACCCGGTTTATGGGTGGTTTCGTCCACAAACATAGAAGTCCCCAAATCATTGGCCATAGGCAGTCGACCCTATATATGGGGGATGATCTGCGGTATCGTCATTGCTATCATCTACCCTCACGTATTCGGAGGGAGGCGACGAACGTGTGCGTGCGGTCAATTTGAAGGATGGCCCTGTTCCTCCCCCTCTGCGACCTGCAACTATCGCCAATGGAGAGCTTCTTCGGCCCGGCGACTCAAGCGCGCACAGAGGTAATTAGGCGCTCGAAGGAGTTCGGCGTGGCTCGGCGGAGGTGTGGCAGTCTTCTCCAGTGGCTGAGGAAGCAAGGTGCTCAGAGTCAACTCTGAGGTTGACCGCGGCAAGCCTGGCTCGCGAATAGGGGGCGCTCGCGGGGAAGAAGAAGAAGGGGAATAGACCCCCTTGTCCCCAGCGCTTGTGAGTAAAGGTAAGGGTAAAGCGGTCTTTTGCCTTTTTTGAGCTCTAGTTTAGGCGCGCGGCCGAGGGCCGTTGGATCTCGAGTGGTCCAGCGGACCACGGATCGAACGGCTAGAGATATTTTAATAAATGTCGTAGTATATTAGAAAACCTAGAAAAATGAATTACTTTGCAAAAATCATAACTTCTTCTAGGAAGCTCGGATGAGAAAAATGTATACATGAAAATGATCATAAAAATACGATGGACACTTTAAAAATAGTTTGGGAACCTAAATCAGTATCTTTTTGCAAAAAAGTATCTAATATGGATAGAAAAGGTATTAATTGTGGGAGTAACCCTAATTGATGATCGAAAATAGATTTAATCTTGCAAGTGTATAAATTCGAGCATTATTAACTGGTTTAATGATTAAGATAGATTGTAACCAGTTTTGATGACGGAATTGCAAGGATTAGGGTTTTAAACCTAATATGTTAATTAAAACCCTTAGAAACCCTAAGTGAGGTAAAAAGGGAAGAAAGAATATAATAATATGAAAATTAGGGTTTTTGTGATCCAAATCTGATCTTAAGATCTTAATGGAAAATAAATTGAGATAATTAGGGTTTGATGGATATTTTGATAAAAATAAAGGAAAAGTGGTAAAAAGGAAGTGAAACCTTAATTATGGGCAAAACCCTAAAAAGGGCTAGTAACCCTAGGACACGATTAAGCTTATTAGATTTGAATACCATGATTCATGATAGAAATATATTGGATGCCTTTTTCAGGATTCTTGTACTTGCTTGATTGGATGTCTTAATTGATTGGAATATTCTATTTCAAATCTGCATGTACAAGTATGTGGTTAATTATGATTAATCGCATTAGTTTCCCGAGGGTTTTCCAGATGTTTCCTCGCATTGAATGCAATCCAAATAGTTTGGATGTTCATACTGCAATTATAAAGTCACTATGGCTATCACAGTTATATATACATGTGAATTCTCACACCTACATGCCACCCTGATGGAAGATGCCATAAAGGTCAGGCCCAGGAGGGTAGACCCATGGGCACCATGAGAGGTGACCCCAGACACCAAGCTCGGGAATGAGAAGGTGGTCTATGATGCATGACTATGGAGCACCATGAGAGGTGACTCCCAGGCACCAAGCTCGGGATTGAGAAGGTGGCCTTAAGTTAATGGTAAAAGAGAAACCCTAGAGGGGTATGCCAGGGTTAGGGCAAAAGCAGTGGAGAATGACACATTGAAAATGTAAACTGTCTTGATAAATAATTTGATTGTGATTATTAAATTGTTATCCATATCTGTGAAATTTTTGATGTCCCCACATACCAGTATATCCCCGTATACTGATCGATGTTTTGTTTGTCGGTGTTTTAGGTACAACCCTGAAATGAACAAATAGTAAAGTGACACATTGTGAAATTAAGAAATAAAGTGCAAGGAGGATTAGATAGATTAATTCAAGCTATGGATAGATACATTTCCAAATTTTTTCAAAGGTAAGCGAAGTTTTAATTTTATACCCAATTCCAGTTTAGTTAGTAGAATTTCATAATTATTATTGATTATTTGTTGAACCTTTGATCCTGTTAATTGAATAATGGCTCTGTCCTTCGGGTCTCCCTTAATTGGGGGTTACCGGGAGGCAGGGTCGTTACAGTATCCAACATGGATAATCGCTCGGTTTACATCGTGGCTCTCACGATCTTTTTTTTCCTCATTTTTATACAAAATGTGCTGGCGGTTCTGACACTTTTTTTGTGACGTTTCACTAACGAAATGATAGATCTTTATTCCCGAATATCTCTATTTTCATTCCCTTTTTGGGCAGGTTGTAATAGACTGAAGACTATGATGGGGAGCCAAGTTGTTCTAAGTCAAACTCACACTATTATCTTTTTAGGATTGAGCATGTTCATGATTGCCCATTTTTTCTCTTCGACGTATATATCTTTATGATAGGGAGGGTGGAAGATCACCCTCACTGCCCACTCTCAACACACAGATTGAGGTGATCTGTCGTCCCTGGCCCTTTTTTTTCTTTTCAAGGTTTGCTAATCCTGATCCTATTTATTCATTTTGGACACCTCTTTCCCCTATTGATTAGGGTTTTGGCCGCACTTCCTGTCTAGGGCTTGATTTTCACTTCCCTCATTTTTTTAATATATACATAAATAATCAAGGATGAATAACATGTGTAAATTGGAAACAAAATTTTACTTTTGTAGAGACCTGCTATTGTCATTCCTTTATATGCATATATGTGACTATCATGAATCATGGGCTTGCTTCTGAAATTGTAAAAACCCATCACATGAACTTTACACTCTTACAAACCCACACATCATGGATTGGGTGCCAACCTCACATTTGATCCCTAGAAACAATGCAGGATTCTAGTAAAGGTACTGACACAACATTAAGATGGATATCTAAAGGCCTTGAAAACATCCCACTCTCCTAGAACTCACGACTGATTATGACTGCCATAGTCAGAAGGTGTATTGGGAGTAGTACCTTTATCTAGTGAATCCGAGAAACCCCTCAATGAGTTCCATCTACCTGTAAAGAAGATAAGGACCCCCATATAGGTCATGCTTGAGTGAGGACGTAACACATATCTAAACTCATGGGATAAAAAAGGGATGTGTACTTCCTATGCATATGTATCGTCTTCGCTGTTGAAATATTATTGAGATTGTTGCTAACCCTTTTCTTATACAAATTTTAGACAATCTTTTTCAAAGATTAACAATCTCAAACTCAAATTTTAAATAATATTTTTCTAAGATTAACAATCTCAAATTCAAACTTCAAAAAATCCTTTTTGAATATTAACAATCTCAAACTCAAATTCCAAACAATATTTTTCAAATATTAACAATCTCAAACTCAAGTTTCAAGCAATCCTTTTAAAAAAATAACAATTCAAACTCAAATGTCAAACAATAATTTTCAAATATTAACAATCTAAAACTCAAATTTCAAAAAATATTTTTCAAATATTAATAATCTCAATCTCAAATTTCTAGTAATCAATTTTCAAAGATAATGATCTCTCGAACAATCTTTTTTCAAAGAAATTGGGAGGCGATCTTTTTCATCCCACCCTCCCCATGCGAGATAATTGATGAATAAACTTACACTCACTAAATTAACTTTGAAATTGAAACATGGTAGTACTACTACCATTAAAAAAATATTTGGCTAAGATCTCCTTGACCTCAGCTGGGGGAACTCATGAATACTGAGTCTTCCAGGGTTTGTGAGTTTATGTTTTGCTAATCCGTCAACTAATTCATTGGCATCTTTACTTATGTAGGAAACTTGCCACTTTTTCTTCATTAACTCCTGGATTCTCTGGATCACTTTAGCATACCTAGGGTTTCCAATCATGGGTTCATGGATCATCTTCACGACCACCATGGAGTTAGATTCAATGAGCACTTCTTCTAGATCATTGCACTCTACAACTTCCATAGCAAGGTGAATTCCCATTAATTCAAATTCTAAGACATCTAAAGACTGTAGGCTTGCTACTACTCCCCTTATCCATTCCCATGTTCATCTGATAATGGTTGCAAAACTAGCCTTCTTGAGTCTGGTCACTACATCTATATTGAACTTAATCTCCCATACTGCTGTGTGTTTACTACACGCGTTAAATGCAAGTGCATGTATCAAAGTAATATAGGCCAAAAGAGGCCCGAATATCAAACATGGGGAAATGTGAATCCAAAGACTACTATTAACTATGACTTGATCAACTAGACCTGGTGAAAAAGGTGGTTGATTGATTAATTGACTAATTGCAAGAATTAAAACTAAGTTATTAAGGTTGTGATCATAAATAGAATGGATTACTTAGAAATACAGTTTCACCATGGTTTATACTACAATCAACATTATATATCAAGATTCAATTCTCCTAACCCTGGACTAAGGGACATATAGCAAAAATTACCTACTCTCTCAGCATAATTCACTATCCAATCTAATACAAATCCCACTCTCATAGCAATTTAATTATTAGTTAGGTGCTTTAACAATATCTCTAGGTTATACCCTTCATAGCCATAAGCCTTCTCTCGAAGTGGGGTCTAGGTTATGTAAATGTATGACCTGTCCAACCCTTAATCCCTCTCTCAAAGCAATTAATGGTCTAAGAAATCAACTGTGGTGACCAAGTATAGATAATTCATGAAGCAATCATAGAGTTAATATCCAAAAATAAGGGAAATATAAATATTAACTCATAATTATCAATTATAATACATAATTGGGCTACTCCTAGATCCTAAGGAATTAGGGCATTAGCCCTGCATGATTTCAATTGACATATAAGAGATGGAGAAGGGAAATATGAGGAAAACATTAAAGAATCAATGAAAACCCCTAGAAAAGAAGATCCAGTTGAATCCCTCTGACAATTACAGTGATTTTCTATCTTACGGCTGTAAATCCATTCACCAAAGTAGTCAAATTGTCCAGAACGTAGCTTTATTCTCCCCTTTCTCTTCTCATGGCTCTGCTCTATCATGCAACGAACAACAACGTCCTTCTTAGGTCTGGCCGTAATCCTCCCTAGTCAGAAGATTGACTTAGGGTGTCATTAAGTCGTGGCTGTTGGATTAATGACCATCATCAATCTCGTCTGATCACGACAAGTCGGTACCGCTGATAGGATGTCAGTGGTACTGAATCCTTCTCTGGATCATGACTCCCTCTTAAGTGTTGGTACTACCAGTTGAAGCATCGATAACACCGAGTCACTCTTTGACATCTCGTGATGATTTTCCAGGTACAAGTGAGTACCACCGACCAAACCACTTTGGATGAGTTACTGCTGACCATGTCGATAGCACTAATTCTTCTATCTATACCACCAAGTTCCTTTGACTCATATTTGTTCTTCTCTTCAATTGTTGGTACCATCGACAATGCTTTCAGTAACACCGAGCTGATCCAAGACTTGTCAATTTACCTGAAATTCAATAAAGAAGAACATAAGTCCCAAAAATTATGATAAATAAATATGAAACACTGGAAATAAACACTATTTGATGAAAATGTATTTCACATGCCAGTAATGATAAACCATGCACAAATAATGTCAAAATGAGCGAATGTGCACAAAATACCTAATAAAATAGCCTTTGAAAAGTGACTAATATTCAATGCATCAAAATCCCCTAAGCTTAAATGTTTCTCACCCTCGAGCAACACTACCCTCATATCTAATTGAGACAAGTCAGCAAAAGGACAAGTAATATGAACTTCATTTCTCAACAATCCCCTCCAAGCGGTCCCAAACCAGCCCTTACCGACCACTGAACAAAAAACTACTCTTGAGTGACCAAATTTTTTTATTAAAGATGTCCACCCTATATCAATGAAACACTATCAATAGAGCAGTTAATATCATAGTCAATCAGACATTTGCTTGGTGCATCATGTGATTCCCTATCTACATTGATATTTTACTAACTACCAACTAAATGGGAAGTAGTTCTCCTTATAAGAGTGAACGAGGAGAGCAATAATATTTTTGGCCTACCAATAAGAGCAATGAGTGGAATGAAATAGGTGGCTAATGAAGAATCACAAGTACCATCTGACTCATTTATGCAAAACTAAAACATATGAAACTATAAAATGAAGGAAGTGAGGGATGCATGAATCCTAATGCCTACTGTTTTGGGTGGAATGATGCATGCACTGAAAGTCTCATCTGATGGATGAGAGTGAAATAAAAGAGTACATCATGTAGTTGTTTCCATCTATTATTGAGGATAATCCAAAACTGAGCTCAAGGCATCCTTTTCTTCCTCCTTATTTCATATCATTTTTTTACTTTTTTTCTCTTCATTAGCGCACTATTTTAGCATGTTTGAAGAATATACTCGGGCTTCACTATAACAACTCATTATTTATTTTTCATTTTGAGAGGTATGGATGTATATCATTTCACTTGATTTTTAGAGAAGAAAACAATCATGAATACATGATGAGAGACTGAATGATGGAAAAGATATGTAATCTACATAGATTTGTTATGCAACTAATTGATGCAATTTTTTTTCCAATGCAAAAGTTAATGCAAACTTTAAAACTAACTATCATGTCACCTGCAATGTCATGGTATGCTATCAAGAAGAAACAATTCAATTTACTTGGTCATCTTAGGGTAGTGGATCAAATGTATGAGAAGTGGATGGAATCATAAGATTAAGAGACAATGCAATTCTTAAACTATGATATGCCCTCTACTATCAACCTGTGTATAGGGTAGCCTTAGGATTTATTTCTAAAACTCTCATTTAAGGTCTCATTAAATGTGTGGTCAGTTCAGGCGAAAACCCCATCGCCATCCTCAATTCATTGATAATTAAGACTTTTCATTCTTATTAAATATCCTCAAGATGACTAACCCGTACACTTCCTCTAGGTGATGGTGCCTTTAGACTTTGCAACTAAGCTTTCAAAGATATGTATTTTTTTAGATTGTCCCAATTCCCTCAAATTTCATTGCAACAACACACATTAGGATGATAACATAAATCATGATAACTATGATCCACCATTATACTAGACAAATATGGATCCTACTTTGCAAAAACAAAATAACTAACAAAAAATGCAAGATAAAAAGATAATTTCGTTCCAACACCCCCTAAGCTTGAACTTGAATATTCCCTTATAGTAAAAAATTAAACCTAGAAGAGGAACAGGGGTACCGGGTCCTCAGAAGGGTGGTGGCGTTGGAGGCATCGATGTCTCTATGGATCAAATTATTCTAGCATATATCCCTCTTGTTGGTGCCACCAATTTGTGTCTCAATGGTACCAAGATATACAATTTTCTATCCTTCTTTGAGCTATACGAGTCGGTTCCACCAACATGTGTGTCGATGGTATCGACAACCTTTTCATGTAGCTCTGTGACTTTTTCTAAGAAAAGTTAGTGGTACTGACTTGGGTGTCAGTGGTATCAACTTTCTTTCCTATAGTCCTGTGATTTTTCTAAGAGAAGTTGGTGGTAATGCCTTTGGTGTTAGTGGTATCAATTTTCTGCAGACTTTAACATGACAAGGAGTCTGTACCACTGACTTGAGAGTTGGTGGTATTGACTTTGACTTTGCTTGCATACCAAATAAGAGCATCAGGATACCTTTTTATATCAACCAAAATATAACAAGAAAAATATGAAATGTAACCAACGAAAAGACCTAAACAAATAGTAAATAAAAAAAATAAAATTGTGCTGCCTCCCAAAGTTTCCCTTATTTAATGTCCTAGGCTTGACAAGGTGATTTTCTTTAGCCTGGGTTGTCACAGGATGGTGGTAAAAATCATATGACAGTCTAAAATCCACTCTATTACCATCTATCCTAAGTGTCAAGTAACCTCTACCCATGTAAATGATCACATCGGTCGTAGCTTGGAACAACCTTCCTAACAACATCTTGGATCCTCACATCTATTGCATATCCATGACCACAAAGTCAACATGATAAATAAACTTATCAACTTTGACTAAGACATCTTTGCATATCCCATACGGCCTCACAATCGATCCGTCAGTCAACTCGATTGTCATACATGTATTTCTTGGCTTCTTTAAACCCAACTTATGAAAGGTAACAAGAGCCATGAGATTTGTGCTTGCCCCAGAGTCACACTCAGCTTGTTGAAATGCTTGTTGGCTATGGAACAAGGGATATAGAAACATCCTGACTCTTCTCTTCATCGAGAGTCTTCCTGGATCATTGCACTAACCACTTCATCAACACAGAAGACATATGTATCTTTTATCTGTCTCTTCTTGTTGATGATGTCCTTAAAAAATATTCCATATGCAAGAATCTATTCTATCACCTCCACGAATGGGATATTGATGTGTAGCTTTGACACAACTAAAATTTACATGTAAAATGCAAGCGTACGAGTCGAAGTAATACATGCCAATGAGGTACGAATATAGAACATGAGGAGATGTAATTCAAGAAACTACTACTAACTGCTTTCGATCAGCTAGGGTGAAGAAAATTGTGATTTGAGAGTTATTAAACTAATTTCAAGAAAAGAAAACTAATTTGCTGATTTATGATCACAATGAGTAGAATTTTCCTAGGACAATGGTTTCACCATGATTGACACTGTGATTTCACCTAAGATAATTATATGTCCCTCCTAATTCTAGACAAAGAGACTTGTAGCTAGAATTACCCACTTTCATAGGGTAATCCACTACCTATCCTAATACCAATCCCACTCTTGTATCTATTGTGTTATTAGATAGGTGATTTAATGAACTACTCCGAGTTATTCCCTCCACGCTCATAGGCCACCTTTCTCAAAGGTCGATTTAAAACACATGTTACTATGGAATTACAATCCTTAATCACCCTCTCGAATCTATTAAGGATCAAATTAATCACTTATGGTGTGCAATATAGATAATTCAAATGATTTATTAGTAACATACCCAAAAATAAGGAGAAAACAATATACTAATGCAAAAGATCCATATACAACATACAACTGGGCTACTCGCTGGTCTTAGAGAACACAAGGATGAGCACCTCATGGTTTCCATGGATTAAAACATTCTAGGGAGAAGGAAAAACATGGAGAACATAGAAAAATTGATGAACCCCCTGGAGAAATGTGACTAGGATGTTCCACGTTGACGAACGAATCTGCAAGTCACGCATTCTGCCCACCGAACGTGCCCAGAACCTCCTAAACGTGCAGTTCTCCTACTCATTCTCCTCTCCCATGCCTTGGCCATCGTACAATGGAATAGAACATGATTCTTAGGTCTGGCTGCAACTCCCCCTTAGTCATAGGCATGCCTTTGGGTGAGTTAAAACCTCAATCATCAGATTAAACCAAGCCTTCAGATCTGTTTGATCCTGCCCGGTCGATACTACCGACAGAGTGTTGGTAGTACCAATTCCTTCAATTAGTTGCGGTCGATGTGTTTCAGTCAGTATTACCAAGGTGAGAGTCGATAGTATCAAGTCATCTTAATTTATTTCTTTTCATCTTTGAGAAAGTGTCAGTACCACCGACAAAGAAGTCGATAGTACCGAGCTATGTAGATTCTTGTAAAATTACCTAAAATTTACAAAATCCAAACATAAGCTATGGAAATATATTAAATCATTTGAAAACATTAAAATCACATTTATTTGATTCAATTGAGTCACACATGCTAATATTAATAAATTATGCACAAATTAATATGAAAATGAATAATAAGCACACAAAAATTAATAATAAACAGGATGTGAAAATGACAAATATACAGTGCATCAAACTCCCCTAAGCTTAATATGTTGCTCATCCTTGAGAAACACACCCTCAGATCTATTTGGGACAAGTCAGTAAAAGGACATAAACTATAAATCTCATTTCTCAACCACCCTCACCTGGCGGTTCCAAACTGGCCTTCATTAATCACTGAACAATCAACTTCTCTATAGCGACAAAAAAATTCCATAAAAGCTGTCCACCCTTAGATCAATGAACACTATCAAGAGAGCAATTAATATCATAATCAATGAGACATTCACTTGGTGCATTATGTGATTACCTATTCTACATTGCTCTTTTCCTAACTACCACTACTTGAATGCAATTCTCCTTAAAATAATGCATGAGGAGAATAATCATTTAAGTGGCCTACCGATAAGAGCAATGAATGGCATGAAATGGGCGGAAAATGAAGAATTAAGAGTACATCCAAATTATTTATGAAAAAATAAAACATGATGAACCTATATGGTGAAAAGAATGAAAATTGCATGAATCCTAATGCCTAATATTATTAGGTGAAATAACGCATGTAACAAATATCTCATCAACTAAATGAGAATGAAGTAAGAAAATAAAAGAATGCATCTAGTGGTTGTTTCCATCTTTTTGTGAAGAGTTGAGGGCATACTTTCTCCCCCTTAAATTTAAAACATTAACATTTTTTCTTTCATTGGCCCATTATTTTAGCATTATAGAACATATGCTTGGGCTTTAGTACACATCATTCATTTTTTTTTGTGAGGGTATGGATGTGTATCCATGTACTCAATTTCAAAGGAAACTGATACACACATGATATAAAATTGAATGATGAGAAATGCACTTAATCTACATGTAAATGTTTATGCAACTAAAATGATACACATAGAAACTACTTATGCATAATCACAATTTCTTTTAACTAATGCAATCAAAGAGGAACTAGCTATCATGTAACCTATCATGCCATGCAATGCAAATAAGAGGAAATAATTTGGACTTGATCATCTTAAGGTGGTGGGTGAAAATGAGTGGAGGATGGGTGGAATCACATAACTAAGAGACAATTCCTTTCATGAATCTATTACATGTCCCTCTCTAATGACCTATGTATAGGGTAACCTTATGTTTTTTTATTAAATTTTCATTTAAGATCCTGTTAACTATTTGATCAACTAAGGCTCAAACCCCATTTTCATCCACATTTCATGAATAATTAATATTTCCATTCATATTAAATGTCCTTAAGCTGACTTGCCCATACACTTCCTCTAGGTGAGTTTACTCAAGTACTCATGACTAAGCTCACACAAATATTTTCAATTTCTATTGCACACTTGAAAGCACACATGACAATTGGAAGGAACAAACAAAATTTAAACTCCATTGTTACACTAGATAGATTGTGGATCCTACAAATTTAAAAAATAAAAGATAAAAACAAGTAAAAGGAAAGATAAATCTGTTCCAATACCCCCCTAAGCTTGATCTTGACTATGAACTCATAGTCAAAATTCAAACATAGAAGTGGAATGGGGGTACCCGTTGTTCTGAAGGGTGGTGAAGGTGATAGTGGTGGCTATTTGGATCAAGCTTATATCCCTCTTATTAGTGCCCTTAATTTGTATCTTTCTGGCACCAAGATATGGCATTCTCTCTGGTGCCCACCCACATGTTTTTTGGTGGTAGTGACAACTTTTTTTCTTACAGTTATTGTCACTTTTGTTGAAAAAGTCGATAGTACCAACTTGGTACTCAGTAGTACCGACTTGGGTCCAAGATTTTGTGATTTTTCTTGAGAAAACTCGGTAGTACCGACTTTGGTGTCAGTAGTACCAATAGTCTACAACATTTTAATTGATAAAGAGTTGGTAGTACTGACTTGGGTGTTGATAGTACTGACTTTGACCCCGTCTACACACCAAACAAGAGTATCAAGTTACCTTTTTACATAAAATAAATCTAACATGAAAAATATGAAATGTAACTAACAAAAATACCTAAATAAATAGTAAATGACAAAAATAAAACTGGGTTGCCTTCCAAGAAGTGTTCTTGTTTAATGTCCTAGGCTCGACATGAATGGTCCTCCTTAGTCTAGGTTGTCATGGGATGGTGGGGAAGAATCATCTGGTAGTCTGAACTCCACTCCATCATCATCTATCCCGAGTGTCATATAGCCTCTCCCAATGGTAGTGATCACATCTGTCGTAGCTTGGAACGACCTTCCTAACAACATCTCAGATTCTCAAATATTGGCATGTCCATGACCACAAAATAAACAGGAAAGATGAATTTATGAATTTTGACTAGAACATCCTCACATATCCCATGCGGCCTCACAATAGATCCATCCGCCAAATCAATTGTCATTGATGTCTTTATTGGTTCCTTCAACCCCAATTATCGAAAAGTAGTAATAGGCATGAGATTTATGCTCGCCCCTGAATCACATTATGCTTGTGGGAAGTGTTGGTTGCCTATTGAGCAAGGGATGTAGAAACATCCTGGATCTTTCCTCTTAATCGAAAATCCCCCCTTAATCATTGCACTCATCACTTCATCAACTTGCAGGACGTCTGTATATTTAATATGTCTCTTCTTGTTAATGATGTCCTTCAAGAATCTTCCATATGTAGGAATCTGTTCTATATCCTCCACTAGTGGGATGTTGATGTGGAGCTTTCAAAAGATATCTGGAAATTTCTTGAACTACTTTTCTACCTTTCTCGGCTTCAGACTATCCAAGAGTAGAACATGCGACTTCTCTACACATTTATGTGGTGGAATATAGGGAACATTAGGGATATCGTCCCCTAAGATTGCTTTGACGTCACCTTATGGGATATGATTTCGCATGTCTCATATGGATAGAATGAGGGGTGGATGCTCCTTCTGAATTATGGGTGCCTCCTTATTGATTGTTATTGTTCCACTATGAAGTAGAACCTTCACATGTTCTTGTTGCATAGGAACCTTTCCTGAAACTAGAGATGGTGACATGATAGTGGTAGAACCTTGAAGTTCTTTGTCTACTGAAGTGTCTACTTAATGAAGCTGTGAAGTGTTTACATCCTCCTCGTAATCCATATAGACTACGGGGAAATGGGGCTTTTGGCACGTACACCTAATGAAGCTGTGAAGTGTGTTGCTTGGGTGAATCCTCTGTATAATGTTCTGGCTCCTCGACAACATAGAGAAACTTTGCTTGGTGATGCTGATGAGATGCAACTGCATTCCCAGACAATCCTTGCTAAATGGGATTTTTTAAGGAAGCCACTTTTGCTACTAGATGAGAAATTTGATATTCAATGCTATAGATTTATACACCTTGATTTTGAAGCTCCCTATGTGTCTGGCCAATAATCGCTTCATTATGACTCACTAGCTTGCCTAGAATGTCTTCAATTGTATCAATCTTGCTGGTTCCCCTGTCCTACTGGTACTGCTACCTCATGAACATGCAATCCTCTTCTTCGCCTTCAGACAATTTTACATCCTTCTGGCATAATTTCATGTCAATGAGGTCAAGCTTCTCATTCAATGACGAGATGACTTTAGATTCCCATCACTCTTATTGGTTGCTAGGTGTTCCCTTTCTTTACCCCACAACTGGTTCTTGGCCATATTGTTCAGGATCTCATGGCACCTGGATGACTTATTATCGAGGAAGTAGCCTGTCCCTACTGTAATGACCCATTTTCAAATTAGTCATCTAATTAGGGTTTACTTGGATGATTGTATGCTTAACTAAGTTGATCCTTGTTTAAAGCTTGATTAATGATGGTAGTTAAGTTTTGATGTTTTAAATATAATGAGAATATTTAATCATATTTTGATTCATATAATTAGAGTTAAGATTTGGAAATCCTAATCGGCCCAAATTAGGGTTTTGATGACTTATGAATACATAATTTGATAAGCATAGTGTCTCAGTAAATGATTTTTAGTATTTTATGTGTAACTCTAATTTAATTAAAATTTGGATAGATTTGGATATCTCAAGTGTGAGAAATATTGAAAAATATTAGAATTTTTGAAGAATTTTCTGACCTGTTTGTCGGTCGAGTTTTAAACTCGACCGACCATATTTTTAGATTGATATAACAGTGTGGAAATTGAATTTTATTTTTTGATTGGTATACCCAATTGATGTCAAATTTTAACTATAGTTGGAAAACTCTATTATATACATAATATTAAATTGGAATAATTTTTTTATGATGTTTGATCTCTATAGAGAGGGGTGTTGGTCGAGTTCTGTGTAGGACAAACTCGACTGACCATGCTGCATACTGCAATATAGCAGTGTATTATTTGATTTTTAGTTATTTATTGATCACTCCAAATGATCTAAATTTTTTATTGTTTCTTTTAAAATAAATTTGAGACATTGGTTTAAAGTTTCATAATTTTTCAACTATTTTTGACTTCTGAAAAGTGTGGTGTCGTCGAGTTTATAACTCAGCCGACCAACCAGTCTGAGCAAAATAAAAATAAAATGAAGGACTAGTTTGCAATTGTTATAAGCACCTCAATTCATCTACATGAATAAATAACACACAAGGAGATCTCATAACTCATCATTCCTATCAAAGAAATGAAATTATAGAGAGAGAAGAGAGCTAGGGTTTTGAGAAGAGAAAGTGGTGGAGATGTTGACCTAGGGTTTCTCTATCCAAGATATGATGAAATCAAGTAAGTTTGGCTTCTTTGCATAGAATTTCATGGTGAATCTTCTCTCACATGTCAAGATTCCATCCCTCCTCTAATTTGATTCAAAATCACATCAAATTTCCCCCTTTTCTCACTCTTTCTCTTCTAATATCCATTTCTAGGGTTTTCGAGTTGAGAGGAGAAAGAATTGGATTCATTTGCTAGAGCTTGACTGGGTTTCCAAAAATTCATAGGTTGACCTGCATTTCTAAGGTTATTGGCACTTGAGGTGAGTGTTTTTCTCCCTCCTAGGCTCTATATTCATGTTGAAAGACTAATTCTATCTGGCTAAAATAATCAGAAACCTTGCTTGTATATGTATGTGATTGGATATTGATTTGGAAAAGATATTGGGGGATCCAATTCTACTAATTTTGATTATTTCTCATTGATTGAATCTTTATTAGTTCCTGATGTGTTGATTGAGGATCCATGGGTAATCTTATGGATAGATGGCTATGCTATGTAAATTTTTCTTAAAAATCAGCCCAATGGCCGATATGCTTGGAATTGAATTGACATGTATAAAATCATATTTGAATTGTACTAGATTGTATTATACAAGTGTATTGTTGAATGTTAATGGAATTGAATATAATATATGTATAAGGATCAATATGAGGTGACCACATATCCTGATTAGGGTTTGGGTTCAGGAAGTGAATCAAATGAGTCAATTAATCAATGCATACTTGTGATTCATGAATGGAATATGTGAAAAATGGAAAGTAGGGTTTCCATGTGTGTACATAGCCCTAATGAACCTCTATGCATCATTATAAAATTAATTAGTGATATGGATCTTATGACGTGTTGAACCAAGGATGAATTCTTGAAAACCCTAGATGTTTAGTATTAAGATGAGTATGAGTGATGAAGCTAGAACTTGTATATGATGTTGTAAATGTGATGAAATGCTGAATGTAAGTATTAATACTTCAATTAAATATGATGAGTCTTACTTATATGATCTAAGCCTAATGCATCTATTTTAGTACAATTTTTGGAATAATGAGTATCCCTCATATGAATGTGGATCCTTTTATACAAGTTACATAACAGTGATTTAGAAAGGTGAATAAAAATTATGATGTAAGAAGATGTAACCTAAATCATTTATTTAAGCTAAAGTGATTAATATAATAAAGAATGATCACTATTGATTATGGAAATGAATTTAGTAATCAATGACATGGTACACTTATTTAAATATAAGAGACAATATGAACAAGATGTAATTAATGGTGATTGCAAGTTAAATATGAAACTAATGAAGTTAGTATGATGAAGTATTTTATATTTTATTTTAATTACATGTGACTTCACACAAATTAAATGAAATATACTTAGATTTAGACTTTGACAAATTTTAAGTAGAAGAGAAGCATTGTATGTAAAGTGAATCAACAAAGATTGGTCTGAATAATGTAATGAATATGAAATGAAAAAAATTGAGGCTACTGAATATAAAATGAAGGGAAAAGATGGGAATTAGTAAATGATTCTAAGAATGTAATTCTTACCCTAAAATGCTGAGTTTGATGATGCTAGTGAATGTCAATCTCAAATGATAGATTAAGGGATGCACATAATTGTACTTGAATTCAACAAAAAGATGAAATTCAAGTATTTGAATGTTTTACAAGAATGTGTTCTTGAATTATGACTTGTACTCTGAGAATGTACTAATAGTACAAACTTCAAATGATACTCAACATGTGTTGATTAGTAACCCCATATGAAGAATGTGAAATAAAAGAAAAGAAATAAGTCTGTTATGCATGTATATGCATGAAATTTATTTACATCTATTGAGATTGGATGGAACAAGCATATGTTGTATGATAAATCTATTCTGAGTATGATGAATGATACATGATATCTATATGCTTTTACTATTTCTAGTTCTAATGCCTCTGCTAATATTGGTTAATAACTGTGATATAAAATGAACTGATAAGAAATATGTTGAAATGGAATTTAATATACACTCCTTACATTTAAGAAATCCTAATAAGGGTAAATATTGCATACTGAGATTATGTCTAGGGCTGAAAGCCCACTGATGATGATAAAACCCTAATGGGGTAAATGTTGGACAATAAGATTATGTATCGGGCTGAAAGCCCACTGTTGATGATTTCTATGAGATGATGTAGAAGATAGACATAATCATATGTGTTGCAATCTATAGATTTATTGTGCTTCTTGCTTTTATCATTGTCCTTATTGATAAACTTAATCTATTTCATGCTATTCTAGTTACCCGAGAATACACAAATATGATATATGATGTTTTGAATTCTTTTAAGATGAGTAAAAGAGATTAATAACAAGTGAAATGATGGAACATCTAGTTAGGTGCCCTGAACACCATGAGTTTCCCCCGAGGACCACACTGGGGAAACAAAATGGATCTCCTTGTAGCAATTGATGAATTATGAGAAGGATTTTTGGAGTGTGGATCGAGACCTTAAAGGTTAGACCACCAGGATTTAGGAGTGAGTCATCTGGAGTGGCTCTGGCTCTAAATCCTTGTTGTGAAAGTCTATGTCCAGATGGAATAGATTCTGATGAAATGAAATATGTGAAATGTGAAAATATGTGAAATGCTGTGATATGTGATATGCTATTTTGCTGGTTCCTATCTCGTGTACCCGAGATGAGGATGTGAGCCTCTTTAGGCAACCCTGAGGTGGCCAGGGTCTGTTGTTGATATCTTAGGGTGGCCGGATAAACCCTAAGATAGTGATGGTGAGTTGTTGACACAAGAATCAGGCATGGAGACTTCTACTTGGTGAGGTACAAGCCAAGTATTTTCAGGGCAAATGAATAAAAGATGATAAGCTGTGTAGAACATGATTTGAATGGTTGTTACATTACATGTATCGCTACTTGATGATTTTTCATTGTGGATTATGCTTCTTGTTGTGGAAAGTAATCATGTTACTATGGACATTTTCTATTTCATATTATGATATGTCATGTTGATAAGTTATAAATGATAGGATTTATATCCATTCTGAATATGAGGTTCATTGCTTGCTCTTTGATAGTATTGTTTGGTAGATATGTATTATGTGTACTTAAACTTTAGGACTGCATGATGTGTTCCTAGTCCGGTTGGTGGAGTGTCACAAAGATAATATTATTGTTATGTATTGATTCAAAATGCTTAGAACTTGACTTAATACTCATGCAGTAAGATGTTTCAAAGTTATAATTGGTTTAGGTGATTACCTTATATGCTGTATTAGATGACCATTGTAAGCTAGATTTGACTTGTGATTGGACTATCTGCTAGACTTTTCAATATCTACATGTTTCTATTAAGTTTATTATACTTAATCTGATGCTGATGCATGTACATAGATTGAGTGAGAGGTATCCACTCACTGGGGCTCTATATGAGTCTCATGAGGTTGTTTCAAATGTTTTTAGGTATAATGCTATCCAGCGGAGAGGTTGTGACAAAGAAGATATAAATAGCATAATCTAGATAGATTAGAATGTCCTTGTACTCTCTCTTTCCATGGATGGGTTGTAGACTAAGTGTAACACCTAAGCCTACTAGCCAATGCTCTAGTAGAGTTTTAAGAATGATGACTGGTTCCACAGACCACCACTATCCTTAACTATGCACTTTGTCCTCACTCATGCGCAAGCCAGGGCCCAACTGGTCACCCATCCTAGTACTAATCCAAGCTGAGCACACTTAACTATGGAGTTCTTGAGTGATGGGCTCCCAGAAAAGGAGGTGCACCTTGATGATATGGGTAGTCTAATCATTCCTTTTAAGATCATTATATCCAAGGCCTCAAATCCTGGGATGTTACACTAAGTTTGTTCATCAATGTACATGTATCTGATGTAAACTGAACCACATATGAGAACAAGATTTGATTCTATTTTTAATGGAGCTAAATAAGATTTGTGATATCTAAATGTGATGTCCTTCATGTGATATTGATTTATGAATTTGTGAAGAAAGAAAAAGGAAAAATTTGTCTATGTTTTTTTGTATATTGTTTAATCACCTTTGTCGAGAATTCATGTTTTACTTCATAATCTGGGTTTAGGTTTTGGGATTATCTCTAATGGTTGGTATTTATGCTGATCAAAAGAGTGGATCCCGACACCTGCACTTTCTAGAGTGGTCCTTTCCCCTTGATGTAGCCCATAATAGAAAATCTTCACTTGACCGTAGAGATCAATCCCATGATGAGGGACCTTTCTCAGCATGCTTTGAAATCTCTCCCAAGCTTCAGAATATGACTCCTCTACTAGTTTCTTGAAGTTTATTATCTTCTTGGTTAGCTCGTTAGTCTTCTGTGGAGGGAAATAATGCTCAATAAAAGAGTAAATCATTGTCCCATGTTTCGATTGACTCGGGCTTGAGGTTAAGGAACCAAGACTTAGCATCATCTTCCAATGACGAAGGAAATAACTTCAAGTAGATCATAATCACTGGAACTCGATCTATCTTCACCATGTCACAACTTTTAATAAAATTTCTGATGTGAGTCCTTGGGCCTTTAGTACTATGGCCATGGAAGACATGTTGCTTGACTAACACCACTGATGCATGATTGATCTTGTAGGTACCCACATTTATTGCTTGTCTTTTTATTGGGCCTAACTGAGCTGTTGCAAAGATGCCTTGATCTTCTCCCAAAATGTCTACTCCTCTTCTGCCATTTCTGGTTGTGGATTTGCTGCTAGACTGTAATCAGTGGTTCACTTTTGAAAAATGTACTAGTACCTAAAATTTGTAAGTTTAATGTGAGAATGAGATACGAGTGATTGAATCAAAAGATATTTGCAATTCAGCTTTGGAAATATTAAAATAAAAAGGGTGGCCTAGAGTGACCAATTACAACACTCGTAGTGGTTGAATATGCCATTTCCCCGACAATAGTGCCAAAAACTTGACACAACTAAATTGTACGTGTAAAACACCGTGTACGTCTTGAAGTAATACAGACCAATGAGGCCCAGATATCAAACACGGGGAAACGTAATTCAAGAAACTACTACTAACTGCTTTTGATCAACTAGGCTAAAGAAAACTATGATTTGAAAGTTATTAAACTAATTGCAAAAAAAGAAAACTAATGTACTGGTTTGTGATCACAATGAGCAGAAATTCCCTAGGATCGTGGTTTCACTATAATTGACATTGCTATTTTACCTAAGACTAATATATGTTCCTACTGATTCTAGACAAAGAGACATGTAGCTAGAATTACACGTTTTCATGGAGTAATCTACTACCTATCCTAATACCATTCTCACTCTTGTATTGATTGTGTTATTAGATATGTGCTTTAATGGACTACTATGGGCTATTCCCTTCACACTCATAGTCCACCTTTCTCAAAGGGCGATTTAAAACTTGTGTTACTATGGATTTTCAATCCTTAATCCCCCTCTCTAAGCTATTAAGTATCTAATTAATTACCTATGATTCACAACATAGATAATTCAATATTAATTCATAGCAACATGCCCAAAAATAAGGATAAAATAATATACTAATACAAAAGATCCATATACAATGTACAACCGGGTTACTCCCCGGTCCTAGAGAACACTGGGATTAGCCCCTCATGGTTTTTATAGACAAAAACATGCTAGAGATAAGGAAAAATGTGGAGAACATAGAAAAACTGTTGACCCCCCCTAGAGAAACATGACTAGGAAGCTCCACGCCAACGAACAGATCCACAAGCCGCAAGTTTTGCCCACCAAACGTGCCCGGAACCTCTCAAACATGCAATTATCCTCCTCGTTCTCATCTATTGTGCCTTGGACATCATGCAATGGAATAACATGTAATTCTTAGGTCTGGAAGCAACTCCCCCTTAATCATAGGCATGACTTTGGGTGAGTTGAAACCTCAGCCATCGGATTAAACCAAGCCTTCAAATTTGTCTGATCTTTCCTGGTTGGTACTACCGATAAGGTGTCGATAGTACTGACTCCTTCAATTAGTTGTGGTCATTGTCTTTCAGTAAGTACTACCAAGGTCAGAGTCGGTAGTACCAAGTTATCTTGTTTTATTTCTTTTCATCTCTGACCAAGTGTCGGTACCACCGACAGTGAAGTCAGTAGTACCGAGCTGTGTAGATTCTTATAAAATTATATGTAATTTACAAACTCCGAACATAAGCTCTGGAAATATTAAATTATTTGGTAACATTAAAATTACATTTATTTGATGCAATTGAGTCACACAGGCTAATATTAATAAATCATGCACAAATAAATATGAAAATGAATAATAAGTGCCATAAATAAATAATAAATAGCATGTGAAAATAACAAATATACAATGCATCAAGCTTCCAAAAGATATCAATGAATCTCTTGAAATGCTTTTCCTCCTTTCACAGCTTTAGACTATCTGGAAATGGCACATGTGTCTTCTCTGTATGCTTGTGTAGAGGAACATATGGTACATTCGGGATATCCTCCCCTAAGCTTGTTCAAATGCCACCTTCTGGGATAGAATTTGGCACATATCATGTGGATGGAATGCCCAATGGATGCTCCTTCTAAATTGTGGGTGTCTCCTTATTGACTGTGACTGCTCCAATTTGAAGTAGAACCTTCACATGTTCTTCTTATAGGGGCTTTGTCATGACAATGGTGGAAGCTTGAAGTTCATTGTCTAGCAACAACCATGTAGACGTGGTATCCTTGTCACTTGTTTCTGACTTTGTATTGACTGAGGTGCATGTGTGAGCATAGCGCACTGGCATTCTACATCCCCCTAGTTTTCCATATAGGCTAATGGAAAATGGAACTTTTGGCACATACACCCAATCCGGATCTAGAATGTGCTGCTTTGGTGACTCTTGAGTGGGATGTTCTGGATCCTTGCCAACATGTGATGCTGATGAGATGTCTCTACATTCCTAGGAAATTCTTGCTCAATGGGCTTCTTTATGGAGGCCACCTCTGCTGCCAACTGAGGGATCTGGTTTTCAAGACTATGGATCCGAGCCTCATAATTTTGCTGCATCCTTTTTGTATAATCCAATAAAGTCTCATTCTGACTCACTAGCCTACCTAACATGTTTTCAATTCTGTATATATTATTGGGACCCCTATCCTATTGATATTGTTGATGGAGGTACATGTAATCCTCCTCTTCAATTCTAGATGAGGTTTTGAATTTTTGCTCAAGATTCCTTGCAAGTATGTCCATCTAGGATTTGAGTTCTGTGAACTCCCTTGCACTTTTAACAGTTGCTGGTGCTTCTCGCTCTTTTCCTCATGAAAAATTCTTGGCCATGTTCTTTAAGATCCCATGACACATGGTCACTTTATTATTTATAAAGAAACCTACTCTAGTGCTATCCAGACTAGTCCTCTCCCCTTTATGTAGGCCATAGTAGAATGTCTTCACCTTCCCATATAAGTCCATCCCACGATGAGGGACCTTCCTGATCATGTTTTGAAGTCACTCTCGTGCTTTAGAATAACACTCTTCGGCATGATACTTGAAGTTGTGTATCTTTCCATACAATTCATTGGTCTTTTGGAATGAAAGGACTGATGGAAGAAGACATCTATCATTTGATCCCAAGTATCTATTGATTATGGCGAAAGACTATGGAACCATGATTTGACATTGTCCGACAATGAATAGGAGAACAACTTGAAATATATCATTGTAGCTGGGACCTTGTGATTTTCAACATATCACACCTCTCCAGAAAGATGTTGATGTGCGCCATTGGGCCCTCCATGCTGTGGTAGTGAAATGACTGTGATTTGATTAATGCCACCAGACCAAGATCTGTCATGTAACTTCCCACATTGACTGCTTGTATTTTGCTTGGTCCCAATAGAGCTATGGTTGAGGATGCTTTTATTTTCTCCCAGACTGTCTGCTCCTCAGGTTCTGCTCCAACTCCCTCCTTTGCATTGGGATCTTCTCTTCTTGCCATTACTTGCTCTACCTGTGATGGTGGAGTATGGATGAGCTTCTCAGCTGAAGCTCCAAACTCTTGTGCCCTACAAAAAATATCCTCTTCATCTAAAATAGTTGGAGTAGACTCTCCGTAATCAGTGGTTCGAGTGTAAACCATGCACTAGTACCAGAAACTTAAAGTCAAAGTGAAAACACATAGTACTAGTGAATTGTTGCCAGAATTTTTTTGATGTAAAAATACTGATTAATATAAAAATAAAAGTGTGGTCTAGGGTGCCCAGTCACAACACTCATAGTGCTGGATTTCCATTTCTCCAGCAATGATGCTAAAAACTTGATGCATGTTTACTACACATGTTAAATGCAAATGCACATATTGAAGTAATATAAGCTAAAAGAGGCTTGGATATCGAACACGGGGAAACGTGAATCCAAAGACTACTACTAACTATGACTCAATCAGCTAGACCTAGTGAAAAAGGTGGTTGATTGATTAATTGACTAATTGCAAGAATTAGAACTAAGTTATTGAGGTTGTGATTCCTTAAAAATACAGTTTCACCATGCTTATACAACAATCAACGTTATTTATCAAATTTTAGTTCTCCTAATGCTAGACCAAGGGAGATATAGAAAGAATTTCCTACTATCACAACATAATTCACTACCTAGTCTAATCCAAACCCCACTCTCGTAGCAACTTATTATTAGTTAGGTGCTTGAATGATATTTATGGGTTATACCCTTCACAACCATAAGCCTTCTCTCAAAGTGCGGTCTAGGCTATGTAAATCTACAACATGACCAACCCTTAATACCTCTCTAGAAGAAATTAACGGTCTAAGAAATCAACTATGGTGACCAAACATAGATAATTCATGAAACAATTGTAGAGTTATATACAGAAATTAGGTAAGCATAAATATTAACTCATAATTGTCAATTACAGTACATAACCGAGAAACTCCCATATCCTAAGGAATTAGGGGATTAGCCCCGCATGATTTCAATTTCCATATAAATAGACAAAGAAGGGAAAGATGGGGAAAACATTAAAGAATCAATGAAAACCCCTGGAGAAGATGATCTGGTTGGCTCCCTATGACGAACACGTCAATTTATCATCTTTCGGCTACAAATCCGTCCACCAAAAGTGCTTGAATCGTCCAAAACATAGAATTATCCTCTAATTTCTCTTCTCAAGACTCTACTCTATCATGCAAAAAACAACAACATCCTTCTTAGGCCTGGCCGTAATCTTCCCTAGTCATAAGATTGACTTAGGGCATTATTAAGTCATGGCCATTAGATTAATTGCCATCTTTAATCTCATATGATCATGAAAAATTGGTACCACTGCCAGGATGTTGTTGGTACCAAGTCCTTTTTTGGATTGTGTCTCCCTTTGAAGTGTCACTACTACCAAATGAAGCTTCAATAGAACGAAGTTGCTCTTTGACATCTCCAAATGATTTTCCAGGTACAAGCCAGCACCACTGACAGGAGGTTGGTGGCACCGAGCCGCTTTGGATGAGTTACTATTGGCCATGTCGATAGCACCAATTCTTCTATCAGTACCACCGAGTTCCTTCGACTCATCTATGCTCTTCTCTTCAACCGTCAGTACCACTGACAATGTTGTCGGTAGGACCAAGATGATCTAGGACAAGCCAATTTACATTAAATTCAACAAAGAACAACATAAGTCCCATGAATTATGTTAAATCAATATGAAATGGTGGAAATAAACACTATTTGATGCAAATGGAATTCATAAGCCAATAATGATAAACAATGCACATATAATGTCAAATGAGCGAATGTGCACAAAATACCTAATTAATTAGCATGTGAAAAGTGACTAATATTCAGTGCATCACTTGCTCAAAGAATCTTTTTTTAAATATTTACAATCTCTCAAATTTCAAACAATATTTTTCAAAGATCAACAATCTCTCAAATTTCAAACAATGTTTTTCAAAGATTAATAACTCAAACAATCTTTTGTTAACAAACTCAAAAAGGGCGTTGTCCCCAAAATTCACCCGAATAGGGGGTTCCTCCGTGTCGTGTAAGACATCTTTCGTCAATGTCGGATTCTCACCACCATAGTCCTAGATTATGACCTTAAAATAACCTTACTTCAACTTTGAAAACCTTTTGGATCCTGGAGCACGACCTAGAACTATCCCAATCATACACATCATCTTCTTGAATAGAATCATGGACTACAACCTACAACTAGACCATGACCTTTTGCTGAACACCACAAAAAGGATAGGCCAAACCGAGGCTTCCTCCTTACTAATCGTTCCTCACAAAAACTCTTTGGAGAAGCCCCTCAAGTTAGGTGGAAACCAAGGTGTCATGGATGCTGCCATTGATTTCAGTTTTGTACCCCTGCTTGATGAGGAATCTTTGTGAAGAAAAGTGGTTGTTTAATCACAATCACTAGCTCAGTAAGGGTCACCTTAATCTTGACCAACCACTCAAAACCCCACCTTCCATCCTACTTTAAATGATTCTTTAGGATCCTTTCTCAAAGGAATAGATCACTCACCATATTTTCCTTTCTTCCATGACATTGGCAAGCACGTCTCTTACAAAACTGGGTAGGTTCCCTCATATAGCCAAATCTAGGGGCATTAGAAACCACCAAAAACATAACAAGAAGATATATAGGTGCCTTTCATTGTGAGAAGATCACAAGAAATCTAGGAGCATCCCTTACATACACTTCACCCACCAAGGAGGAAGCCGTTTCAATTTGTTGTCTAACATAATATGTGCAGTGGGACTGGTCTCAAAGCATATAATATTTTCTCATGACGTTACACCCTACTTTTGAATCCCGCTAGTGCTCATTTCAAGACATCATGAGAACATCAAGAACCCCTACCTCAGTCAGTCTTACCAACAATCAATCTGAATGGTTGGGAGCAGAATACATACTGTCAACCTAATGGTTCCTCCAAGGGGAGGCCATCCACAACAAACAAGACAAGACATAAGAGTGGAGAAATGTGAGGAAGCCGCCGCGGTGCATGGAACCACCCAAGAAGGACACCCCTTTAAGAAGCCCTCCAACATGCCTTTTCTGCATCCATCAATATTAACATACAAATGAGGGTGGCACTACCCAGGGTTCACTGGACAAGGAGCTATACCCTCCAGGTCATTAATGCCTTTCTTCCCATATGGCATGTGGGGTTCCCATTCACCTCATCCAAAAGCATTCCAACCAAGGCTTTATCAGAGCCAACCATTCATGAACATTGGGCTAGCCTTGATACCTCATCTAACAACAACGACCTTCTTAGGTCCCAACGGAGAAGCCGAAGGAAACAGAAAGAAAATGAAGCTTCAGCCACACAGGAAGAACTCAAGCGGCTGAGCAGGAAAACACCAAAACAAAGGTTCAAATGCAATATCTAAATGGACATGGATCAGTCCCCAACTTGCACTCTATGTATCTACCACCCCACTCCTAGTACAACCCATATGTAAGGGGAGGGTATGGATTTCCACCATATGTATATATGGCATCCAATGACAATCAAACCGCTAGTTATACCCATGGTAGATGCACGTCAAGAAGTTTTTGCACATGAACCCACTACAACATATCCCCTATTTCTTGAGATCATGCAAAAGATCAAACTTCTAGAAGGGAAGAAGGATAATGAGAAGACATTCAATGACTTTTGCTACTTTGTAGATGCTTCAATATGCCGAAATTCCATGAGTACTCTAGAAAGGGGGATTCCATGGCCCACATCGAGGCGTATTTCCCAGATATGGTGGAAGTCTAAAATGATTACAAAGTACTAATATGTTGTTTTACACATAACTTAACTGGTCTCACACTGGCTCGGTACAACATAACTTGGAATAAAGTAAAACCCATCATCATATCTGGGACCTTCCATGGGTAGAAGGCACAATCGATCAATGTACATATGGAGAGTTCAAAGCCAAAGGTGCAAAAGGTTTATGGTCCCAAATGTAGTAGTCTCACCAAATTATCACCTTACAGTTGTGATATCATCCATAAGGACTTCACCTATCATAGAAAAGGTAGATCAATGCTCGACCTCATCAGGGCTACCAATGCCCCTCGATAAGGGCAAAGAGAAGGTGACTACTTACATAGGAATCCATACCAACATCAGAGAAGAGGGGATTGAAAAGGTCTTCATTGCATACATCTATACCAAGAAGGTACCACCAACACTTGAGCTTTGCAAGGAAACAAATCCTGAAGGCTCAGACACAATCCGGTTCCATAGTGAACTAGAAGGAGAAGTATCACAAGAACAAGTAATACTGAATTCCCCTACACACTAGGACACGGTCATGTATATGCTAGAAGGAAGATACATCTATAGAGAGGTATGGCTAGATGCTCTTGTGGCCACCATCGAGTTGATTACAACCCCACACCTAATCTCGTTATCTAAGAATAAAATTTCAGAAGGAGGCAATCACAATATGCCCTTATTGAACACTGCAATATACAACAACATCAAGATACCTTTTTTCTTTGTAAATAACGGTGCATGCCTCAATTTGTGTCCCTTGAAGACACTAACTAGCATGGGGAAGGGTCCCTTCGACCTCCTATCAACAACAAATAAAGTAACCTCCTTCGATTAAGTATTCAAGGATGCTTTAAGAGAAATTATGCTTGAGCTAAAAATTGGCCCCAAGTATTTAGCATCCCATTCATAGTCATGGAGATGAGTCCCTCCTTCAACCTCCTCCTAGGGAGGTCGTAGATTCATCAAAACTGGGTAATTCCCTCATTGCTACATCAAAAGTTAAAGTACCAGTTAGGTCACACCATCATCGTAGTTTAGGCCGACATCCTAGTGCCATAGCACACATCAAAGAAAATGATCTCTTGCTTCGCTTTGAGATGCTTCACATTTCCAACATTAGCTGGGTGCCCCCACATAGGAGGAGACTTCATCTTCCCTACAAACCCGTACTATTCACATAATAGTTATGGGAGATGAATATCCATACAAATAGAAATCTGGACCCTGACAATAAGGATGCATAGAGATCATCCAGGTCACTCCTAGACAAAAATATGTAGGCCTCATGTTTTATGGCCTATCCTACACACAACCTCGATTTACCATATGGATGTCATATTCGAAGCCTAAAGCATTGTGGCCTACTACAAGAGGTTTAACCCAAAGAGGTTACCTTAACACCCTACCGATGACTCGAGATCTAAGCTACAAAGCCAAACACCTTTAGCTAGAAGAAGAGAGTCAACTCAAGGTATTATACCAATAGGATCTATGCCCTGAGCATAAGGGTTCACACCCATATTTTCCTTGTACTGTGGCCATCACTAAAGATCATTCAGATACAACCAAGGCAGTCACTCTCATGACACTGCCATACTTTGTGAAAGAGGTCAATGACAACAACTAGGAGGGATATCTTGGGATCAACACCAACATCAGAGAGATTACCTTCATCACAAAAAAACATGACATATGAACCGCCCAAAACAATCAACTATCTGAGAACAAAGTCATCCCTCCAAATGAGGATGTGATGAATATGATGCTGATTCCTGTTGTCAGTAAGATGTGCCCTGAGCATTTAGACATCACTAAAAGCATCACACATCATCAAGCCGACCACATTGGCCTGCTGAAGATCATTAACCCAACACCAGAAAGGGTGAAGGCACTACCCGAAGCGGATGGCTACAATCTTGTCTGGGTCTGCCCTGGGTGGCCCAGCCAAGATGATGCCAAGATCACATATGCCAAAGTCACAAAAGAAGACTTATGACGTCACATGGGATGACTACGATGATGCCCACGACATGATTAAAGGATGAGGTGTCAACATCAATTTTAATTTAAGGCCGTGGAAGACCCACACACTCTCATTCATCCTATCTAAAAAGAGATGAATTGCAAAATTGGTGTGTGGATGACCACAACCTAAGGGCTAGGTTCCCCTCACACCCAAAAAAACCCTTTAGAATAACTACACCCTAATGTGGTAGAGATCCCATAGTCGATTTATTTCCATGCTCTATCACATCCCCTCTTATTACCACAATAGCTAAAAAAATGTAAAATATAAAAAAAACCCATAAAATTACAAAATCTAGAAAATCCAAAAGAATATGAAGACAACAAGATATCCAATAGTTTGCCAACTACTTCACAGAGGTGGCACAGATCTTCAATGATGAAGATGGATAATTCAAAGACATCCCTATCCTAGAATATATGACAAAGCAACATCAACCTTTTCGTATGGAAGATGAGAACAAGATGACCAACTTTAGCTCATGCCCTAAGCCACACACAGTCAAAGTTGGGGCACGTTTACCTCAACACATCAAAAACTAAATGATAGAGATTCTACGCCACTACATAGATGTGTTTTCCTGGAGCTAAGCCTACATTCCTAGACTGGGCAAAGCAATCCCTATCCATCAACTACCCATCATCCTTGGTGTTCACCCCATCATCAAAAGAAGTCTGTGGCCCAAATGGGTCTCAAGATCGGAGAGGAAGTTTAAAAGAAATACAATGCTGGTTTCCTACATCCGGTCAACTATCCTACATGGCTCATCAACATTGTACCAATTCCATAGAAAGATGGCAAAGTACATTTGTGTGTGGACTACTGTGACCTCAACAAGGCATCCCTAAAAGATGACTTCCCTCTTCCACACATCGATGAACTTATTCACTACACGGATGGCCATGCACTACTGAGTTTCATGGACAAATTCACCGACTACAATTAGATCATGATGGATAAAGAGGAAAGATAAAATACCACCTTCATCATAGAATGGGAAGTGTTATACTATTGTGTCATGCCTTTTGGTCTAAAGAACGCTGGAGCTACATATAAAGGGAGATGTTTTCCCTCTTTCATGACATTATGCATAAATAGGTAGAGGTCTACATGGACGACATGATTTCTAAGAGTCTTGAGGATCACCTCACCAACCTTGAGAAACTAGTTCAATGACTACAGTGGTTCTCCCTGGTGCTTGAATCCTACCAAATGCACCTTTGGGGTCACATCTAAAAACCTATTGAGATATATTGCTTGCAAAAATAAGGATCAAAGTCGATCTTGTAAAAGCACAAGCCATATGAGAAATGTGTTCCCCTAGGAGTGTTAAGAAGATATGAGGTCTACTCAAGCATCTCCAATACATCATCCACTTAACTCTACATGTGAGCCAATTTTCAAACTATTAATAAAGATATCCACTACCGGATGGAACAAACAATGCGAGGCAATGCTCTAGAAGCTTAAAGGTCAAGTCGCCAATCCTTTGATGCTAAGGCCAAGTATGCCTGATTATCCTTGATTGTACACCTAACTATTTGTGAGACATCAATAGGTGAAGTCCTAAGTCAAGCAATAACTGACAGCAAGCACACCATCTATTACATGTCCAAGAAGTTTAATGCACGTGATCACTACACTATAACGAGAAATACTACTTGGCTCTAATCTACATGACACTGAAGCTGTGACACTATCTAATGATGTATCCTTAACAACTAATCACCAAGCATAATCCACTCTGCTATTTGTGTGATCACTCAATACTAACTGGACGATGCGCTAAATGGTAGGTGATGTTGGAATTCAACATTACCTATATCCATGTGAAGAAGGTCAAGTACAAGTCCTCATAGATCAATTAGTAGATTCCCCTCTAATGGAAGAATCTATTCATGAATATGAGTGCCTAGGCGAGGATACATGGATGATCAACCCACAATACATGGGGATCCCTCTAGATGCTAACACACGAACAATGTTCTTTGACAGATCCGTGAATTGAAAGGGATACAAAATAGACATGGTCATGCAAAACCCCCACAAAGATCAGCTATCCATAGTAAGATGACTAGGATTTGATGCTAGAAAAATTGTGGCCGAATATGAGGTCTACGGTGACTCCCACCTGAATATCTATCAAGTCTAGAACAATTTGAGAACGTACCACAAAAATATGGTGCTATACTAGGAGTACATGTGTTCTCTAGCTTGAGGCTTTGATCATATCTCATTCCACTTCATTAGAAGAGAGCACAAAACTTCTGCTAACACACTAGAAACCCTCACTTCATGGATTGACATTCAGGAGGGTTAAACCTTCTCTCTCGAAGATGAGGCGCTTACTCAGTCAGCTTACTGCATAGTCATCAACAATGCACCCAACAAAGAAGAAAGGGATTGGTTTTGTGACATCAAGATGTATCTATCAAACCAAGTCATTCCCTAGAACCTATCAGGAGAGAGAAATTGGGACTCAAATGACAAGCTACATAGTATGTTCTAGTAGCAGAACAACTATACTAAAAATCTTACAATCAAACTCTCTTTGATGCATCGACAAGATAGAGGAGGAATCTCTACTGAAGGAGGTACATGAAGGGTCATGTAGCACACACATGAATGGAGTCATGATATCCAATAAGATACAACTCTTGGGATACTACTGGAACACCATGGAAATGAACTACAACCAATTTGTCCACAAAAGCTGAGCCTGTAAAATCCATGGGGACTACGTCCATTCACTCGCAAATCAACTTTATAACATGGCCATGCCTTGGACATTCTTATCTTGGGGTATCGACATGATGGACAAGATCAACCCTGAATTGTAAAAGTGAAATTTCTCCATCCTAGTGGTAATTGATTACTTTACCTAGTGGGTAGAAGCTGCCCAACAAGTCATCAAGTTCCTCAAAGAACAATATAATAAGCTAATATAGGATACCCCATGAGATCATTCTGATAATGGTACAAACTTCATCACCATGACTGTCAAGGAGTATCTAAGCTCTTTAGGGACCAGACATCATCCAACTTTACCTTATCAACCTCAGATGAATGGAGTTGTAGAAGTTTCTAATAAAAAATTGATCAAGATTCTAAGGAAGACTATCAAATCTCATGCCAACTGGAATGAACATCTTCCAATGAATTTGTGGGCCTACTACACTTCCACTAAATCTTTATAGGGGCTACACCATACTCCCTAATATACGAGATGGAGGCAATCCTTCTAGTTCAAATTCAAACCCCATCTCTCCACATATTACAAGAAGAAGATAACTCATAGACCAAATGGATTGAAGACAGGGTCTAGTGCCTTAACACTCTTGAAGAATGATGTGCAAAAGCCTTGCACCATGCGTAGTGTTGCCAAGCAAGAATGACTTCAACATTCAACAAAAAGGTTCGACTATGTAGGTTCTAGATATGAGTCATCTAGAATGTTGATTCTAAGGGCAAGTTCAACCCTAAATGGGATGGACCCTGCATTGTCCATGACATCTACCACTGGGGTGGCCTATAACTGAAACCCATGTATGGAGATGTTCATCTTCATCAAACCAACACTGACCTTGTCAAACGCCTGATTAGACTGCCATGACGAGCAAAAACAATGTAAAGGAGCCAAACACTCTCATCCTTCCAAAAACTTAAAATCTGACCACATATCCTGTGCTCCCCAAAATAGGTCCAACCGAAATAAAAAATGCAAAATGGTCATGTTTGTGACTAAAGATAGGAGAATCCCATGATCAAATAAGAGGATGACAAAACTATGAGTCCTTAGAGGCAAGTCATATACGATCCTTACAATCTACACACTAACATCTCTATCCAAGGAGATACCATAAACTTTTTATGTATCTAAGTTAGTATAAAAAGGAAGTACCGACGGGAGAAGGACAAAGGTTGCACTACTACAGAAATAGCATTCAGTGTCGCTTTTCTGGGCGTCGGTTATTAAGGCAAACCGACGCCTATCATATAAGGCGTCGGTTGTTTAAGCAAACCGACGTCTATATTCGAAGACCAGCCAGACACGGGTACCATTTGTATTCAGCGTCGGTTGACAATAACAAACCGACGCCTAAAAGCTCCCGGGAAATCCAATTTTCGAGCGAAAAGAAAAAGTGTCACATACTGCGTCGGTTATTTAAATAGCCACCGACGCCTATGTGTGATGAAAATTTGCGCGAAAAGTGTCACTTTCAGCGTCAGTTATCTGTTGATAACCGACGCTGAAAGTGGTTCCCGCCAAACAATTTTGTGAAAATATCGTCCACTTTAGCGTCGGTTGTTTGTCACAACCGACGCTAAAGTGGTTTAGGCGTCGGTTGGGACAAACAACCGACGCTATTGGTGAACTTTATATCCTGCGATCACCCGACTCTTCCCCTTTCTTCTGTTTCATCGCCTAAACTACTCCCGCCGCAACCACCCCTCTGCTGTCGCCCGACCCTCCACTCCGCCGCACCCCTCCACGACAGTGCCGCCGCGCCTCCTTCTCCGGCGCCGCCTTCTCCTCTGGTGCATCCACGCCGCCTTCTCCTCCAGTGCCTCCACGCTGCCGCCAGTGCCTCCAAGCTGCCGCCGCCAGGCCGACAGAAGCTGCTTCTCCACCGCCTTCGCGCCGCCGCCAGGGTTTAGGGTTGCTAGCTGGTTCTCCGCCGCGCCGCCGGTTCGACCACATCTCCTCTCCACCGCCGTCGCCCACTCTGTGCCGCCGTCTGCAGACCACAGCTCCTCTCCAGACCGGTATGCCCTCTTCTTTGTCCATTATTGAGTTCATCACTCCGCTTGCCTTATACTATAATAAGCTGCAACTAGTAGAAACCATTATACAATGCTGGGGCATGCCCTTTTCCTTATATGTTCAACTTATTCCTAGTTTTATTTTTTATCAAATAACCACAGAGTTTTTAAATCAGAGTTTCACCTTTTTATTAATGCATGACTATATCAAGTAAAACAGTGCCATCCACCTTTTTATTAAGTTTTCCTCATATATAGAGTATGATGTACTATGTAGTCTCCTTTCTATTATGTGTGTTATTCATCAATTCTTTTGTGTAGTTTCCTTTTTACTTTGCATTTTTCTTGTTTAGCATTTTCCTTATTTATTGTAGTTATGAAATGTGACAACAAATTGTCTAAGAAAGGTGTTTGTGATGTTTTGGACTTTGCTCATAAAATTATTCCTCCTAACAACACCCTTCCGAAAAATTGCCATGAGTGTAAGAAGATAATGACCAACATAGGGCTGAAATGTCAAAAGATTCACTCTTGCCCTAATGATTGTTTGTTGTATTATGCACATATTGTATAGGATTTTAAAGTTGATAAACATGTACATGCGGAAATAGGGTTATTAAACCAATATTGGTTATAACATAGTATGATCTTAATCTGATCTGGATGTTCATAATAATGTAGTATGTTAAATATGATGATTAGGGATACATATAATGTCTAGTACACAAATATTAGATGATATTCAAGAAAACCCTAGTTTGATGAGCATGTTGTTAATCATGTTAATTATGTTTCTTCTATATATTCTGATGTCATTATATAATTATGTGATCCCAACATATTAAATTGAATTAGAATGATTTCATGAATTATAGGGTTTTAAAGTTGATAAACATGTATATGCGGAAATAGGGTTATTAAACCAATGGTTATAACATATAATGTCTAGTAAAGATTCCTAGACCTTTTGTTTGAAACTATTGATTTCTTAATTTATTATTTAATAATGCTCTGTTGATTAGGATTAACCATGTTACCTGTAGTTTATAGACATTTATTATATATAAGAATGACAACACATGTATTTGTTGGCCTAGAAACCCGTCCAAGATTTACTCATTAGGAGTAAATCTTGGATAGTCCCCGGTTTGGGACTGTTCTTGAACACCTAATCTCACTTAGGATGTAAGTGTATAATGTGTATTGGGTTTTCGAGAAAATTTCGGTAGCATTTCCCCGTTTGTTCTCTAAGTATATATGTACTTAGAGAACAGCGGGGAAATGCTGCCGAAATTTTCTTGAAAACCCAATACACATTATACACTTACTAGTAAGATTAAGTATTCAAGGATGGGATAGGTGGTACATATTTATTATATATAAGAATGACATCAAATGTGTTTGTTGGCCTAGAAACCCGTCCAAGATTGACTCATTAGGAGTAAATCTTGGATAGTCCCCGGTTTGGGACTGTTCTTGAACACCTAATCTCACTTAGGATGCAAGTGTATAATGTGTATTGGGTTTTCGAGAAAATTTCGGTAGCATTTCCCCGTTTGTTCTCTAAGTATATATGTACTTAGAGAACAACGGGGAAATACTGCCGAAATTTTCTTGAAAACCCAATACACATTATACACTTACTAGTGAGATTAGGTGTTCAAGGATGGGATAGGTGGTACACATTTATTATATATAAGAATGACATCACATTATACACTTAGGTAGGATGTAAGTGTATACCCTAATCTTTTCCTAATATATACTTGTTTCCTAATATATACTTGTTTTCTCTGATCATAGAATGGATAGATCATGGATGTCCATTCGTAATCGTTGCACCCCAGAGTTTATATCTGGTCTTGATCAGTTTATTAGATTTGCCGAGGAACATAGGAAAAAACCTACAGATAGGTTCTACTGTCCATGTAGGCATTGCGGTAACAACTTGAAAGTCAACACTGGTGAGGAAATCAAAAGTCATGTCATGTGCAACAGGATTGTACAAGGCTATACAGAATGGCACTGGCATGGAGAGATTTCAAAATCGAAACCAGTAGATGTCGATAGCAGTGCTTGGGTGGAAGAAGAAATTGCCTCCGATGACGTAAATGTGAACGAACCAGTTCCAGCAGATATCGTTGATGCGATGCTGGATAGTTGTAGGGTAGAGCACACCGATCCACCTCCTATCTTTAGAAACATTGTGCATGATGCTGAGATACCGTTATACACAGGCTGTGCTAAGTTTACGAAGCTTAGCGCTGTGTTGAGATTGTATAAGTTGAAAGCTAACAATAGATGGAGCGACAAAAGCTTCACTTCATTGTTGACTTTGTTGAAAGAAATGCTTCCTGAAGGAAACGAGCTGCCAATCTCAACATACCAGGTAAAGAAAATGTTGTGCCCAATGGGAATGGAGGCCAAGAAGATACACGCATGCCCGAATGATTGTGTATTATTTCAAAAGGACTATGTAGATTTGAAAGATTGTCCAAAATGTGGTGCGTCACGGTATAAATTGACGACTTCGGGGAGTCCAAAACTAGTTCTCCTGCCAAGGTGTTGTGGTATCTACCTATAATATCACGGTTTCAACGCTTGTTTGCAAATCCTAAAGATACGAAGAATTTGAGGTGGCATGCAGATGTTAAGAAAAATAATGATGGGATCCTGCGACATGCGTCTGATTCCCCACAGTGGAAGAAAATTGATCTATTGTACCCCAAATTTGATGAAGAAGATAGGAATCTAAGACTTGGGCTTTGTACAGATGGGATGAATCCGTACGGGACATTGAGCAGCCAACATAACACTTGGCCAGTCATGCTTGTTATATACAATCTTCCTCCCTGGATGTGTATGAAAAATAAGTACGTTATGTTGTCATTGTTGATATCGGGCCCTAAACAACCCGGAAATGATATCGATGTTTATCTTGAACCTTTAATTGATGACTTAAAGAAACTTTGGGCTGAAGGTGTGATGACCTATGATGCTTCAGCAAGAGAGACATTTCGTTTGCACGCTATGTTGTTTTGCACTATTAATGACTTTCCAGCATATGGGAATTTGTCTGGATATAGTGTCAAAGGAGCAAAGCGTGTCCTATATGTGAAGAAAACACTGATTCAATAAGACTAAAACATGGCGGCAAGACTGTATATCTTGGTCATCGAAGGTTTCTTTCAGAATTCCATCCGTATCGTAGGAAGCGCAAAGCATTCAATGGATGGAATGATGAACGGAGTGCACCTAAACCTATACCAGGGGATGTTGTTTATGAAAGAGTAAAAGACATTGTCAATGAATTTGGTAAGAAATCACAACGTAGTATGGCCACACAGAGTGACAATTCTTCATTCAAGAAGAAGTCAATATTTTGGGATCTTCCTTATTGGAGTTCTTTGACAGTCAGGCATTGTATCGATGTAATGCACGTTGAGAAAAATGTCTGTGATAGCATCATTGGTACTCTGTTAAATATACCAGGTAAGACTAAAGATGGGATAAAATCCAGACTGGACCTACGTGAAATGGGAATAAGGTCAGAATTAACAGAATTACGTGAAATGGGTAGTAAAAGAACATACTTACCTCCCGCTTGTTACACGTTGTCTAGAAAGGAGAAGAAAACTTTTTGTGAATGCTTGGTAAATGTTAAGGTGCCACATGGTTACTCATCCAACATCCGTAGATTGGTATCAATGAAAGATCTGAAGTTGATAGGTCTTAAATCTCATGATTGTCACACTCTAATGCAACAAATATTGCCCGTGGCAATTCGATCTATATTGCCGAAGCATGTAAGGTTTGCAATTACCAGACTTTGTTTCTTTTTCAACAGTCTATGCAGCAAAGTTATTGACCCTGATACTCTCGATAATTTGCAAAGAGAAGTGGTTGTTACCCTATGTCAGCTTGAGATGTATTTCCCTCCTTCGTTCTTTGATATCATGGTACATCTTGTTGTCCACTTGACTAGGGAAGTGAAAATGTTGGGACAAGTTTTCTTGCATTGGATGTATCCCTTTGAACGATACATGAGCGTTTTTAAAGGTGATGTTCGAAACCGTTATCGGCCTGAAGGGAGTATTATTGAAGGTTATGTGGCGAGAGAGGTTATGGATTTTTGCAATGACTTTCTCAGTGGTAATGACACTCCTGATAATGACAAGAATATTGAGGAGGGCAAAGGAATTTTGGGATCACGGGTGAAAGTAATCAGCCGTGAGCAGTTGGAACAAGCTCACTTGTATATTTTACACAATATGGACGAAGTGAGTGTTTATATCGAGGAACATACCAATTTCATAAAGAGACAACATCCTCGAGCAACTTCAATGTGGCTTGCTAGAGAGCATAATAAGACTTTTACTAAGTGGTTTGAAGATAAAGTCTTACATCAACTATCTCAAACACCAAATGATATTACAGAAACTATCAAATGCCTCACCTTTAAACCAAAACCGAATGTTATGTCTTATGAAGGGTTTGACATTAATGGATTCACATATTACACAAAGCGCCAAGATGATAAGAGTGTCGTCCAAAATAGTGGGGTCACTCTTCAAGCGTCGACTATGTACTTTGCAAGTGCAAAGGATAAGAGTCCACGTGAAGCTAAAATGTCATATTACGGTGTCATTGAGGACATTTGGGAGTTTGACTACATAGATTTCAAAATTCCGCTCTTTAAATGTAATTGGGTTGATAACACCAAAGGAGTTATAGTGGATGAATTGGGTTTCACTTTGGTGAACTTTGAAAAGATTGGCGAGAAGGGTGAACCATTCATATTGGCATCACAGGCGAAACAAATATTCTATATCGATGATCCTGCGAATGATAAATGGTCGGTTGTTCTTCATGGTAAAAGACAATTCATTGAAGATCCTATAGATGAAGAAGAGTACTATGATAAGTATGATGACTCCAGTCCATTCTCAGTTGGGTTGCCAACTCCACAAAATATTGAAGCTAATGATGACTTATATGTGCGCGGAGATCAAAATGAAGGATTGTTAATTGATTAAAGATCACAATTTTAGAGACATGTATGTTTATACAAATGCTAAATGTTTGCCTTTTTCTAGTTAATACAAATGCTAAATGTTTGCCTTTTTCTAGTTAATACAAATGCTAAATGTTTGCCTTTTTCTAGTTAATACAAATGCTAAATGTTTGCCTTTTTAATGACATTTTCAGATGGCTGACCATGATGAGCATGATGAGCATGAAGTTCATGATGAGCATGCTGTCCATGACGAGAATGGCGAGGATACCAATGTAAGTTCTAAAAACATATCCTGTATTTCTATAAAATTCATTATCTTCTAGTTATGTCATATATCCTATATTTCTATATTGGGCTAATTCAATGTGTTTATTTTTGTCAAAATTTAGGTTGATGATGCACATGTACCCACTGAAGCACTGGAGCAACTTGATGCGCAGCACCAAACACTTAACAAGAAAAGGGGCATCACTCTGTTGAAGAAGTTAATAGCGCTAAGTGGCAGTGGATCCAAATTGGTTGTGGAGTTTGATAATGGAGGAAATGCAATTGGAGTGAACCGCAATAATTTTTTAAACTATCTTGGGTGTACCACTCGGAGCCATTGTGGTGTTAAGTATGATAATTGGCATAAAGTTCCTCAGAGAAAAAAGACTTGATATGGAAGGATTTATGCGTGAGTTATTATTATTTGCAATTCTATTTTGTAGATTACAAATTCTATTATTTGCAATTCTATTTTGGATACTAGTTAATAACATTTCTATTTTACGGAATCTGTTTGCATTGGATGAGAAGTTGCATCGTAAAAGTGTGATGCAACGCGCTGGAAAGATGCTTAGGAATTATAGGACAAATCTGAACAGAGAATACATAAAAGAGGGTGATAAGAAGAAGAAGTCAGCCCTTGAACAATGGAACTTCTTGGACAAAGAAGATTGGGACAATTTTGTTGCTTCAAGAAAATCTGAAGAATTCAAGGTATTAGGCGTCACTCCCAATTTAATTAATATACATTGTATTCACCTATTCAAGATTAACATTTAGTGCTACTAACCAAATCATTAATGTGCATACTAACTAGGCCCTCAGTGACGCACAAAAAGCAAGGCGTGCACTGAATGTGCATGACCACAGTATGGGTCCAAAAGGCTATGCAAGCGTTCGCCAAAGACTACAGGCGGAGTCTGCGGCTATTCAGGAGTCTGCTGCTACTGAGGAGTCTGCCACACCCATGCCTCGCCATGATATCTGGATAGCTGGGAGGCAAAACAAGAAGGGTGAAATAAAGAAGCCCGTAACTGCTGAGGCGGCTGCGAAAATGGTAAAATACAACTCTTAGAGCAATTGTTTGAATATTGATTATTTGTTAACTTACCAATTTCTGTTGATGGTGATTAGCGGGAGCTGCACGAGCAGAGGAAACAAGGCACGTTCATCCCTCAGGGCACACAGGATGAATTGACAGTTGCTCTGGGTAACCCAGAGCATCCTGGACGTGTTAAGGGTGCAGGCGCTGGTGTGGGCATCAAAGCATTCTTTGGGCCATCCCAGCACAAACCCAGAGCGGGACTTTCACAAGAAGAGGTAACCTATACTTTTTTTAGAATGTTGCTGCAAAAGGAAATTCAATAATAAGAAGCTAATGTTTCTTTTATCCATGTATAGGAGAATAAGAGAGTCGAGGATATAGTTGCTAAGAAGGTCAACGATGTAGTTGCTGAGAAGGTCAAGGAAGAATTGCTGCGGTGGCAGGCATCTCAGGCTTCCAATCAGCCTATGGCGACCCACTCTTCTCCTGATGTACAGACTACAAGTAATCCTGTAGACCCACCGCCTAACACGTCTGCTGTAAGTATTGTTTATGACATTGTAGTTAGTCTTTTCAAGTTGTTATGTTTTCAAGATGATATGTATATATGTATAATATTCTTTACGTAAATTTGTAGGCATTGAAGCCATGCCGCTTAAGAATGCAAGACTACGTTGTTGCAGAGGCGCAGGCTTACCCGTCCCTTCCTGGGGCAATGTTTCACGGGACTCCAATGCCACAGGGCTACGTTGGTGTGAGCCCGATACGTGTGTTACCCGATTGGAGAGAAGCTACATTGCCATATCCCCACCCGGATATTGATACACTTGCTGATGCAGAAGACGGGGTCATATTGTGGCCCAAAGCAGATGTCGTCTACACTACTGAAATTGTAAGATAAATTTACATTGATTTAGACTGTTAATGTGTATATATGATGTCAACTGATCTGAAATTATATATACAGGTTAAAAAGAAGACACCAGGAGCACCTAGGCCTCCACCTCCACTTCCCGCATTACCAACTTGGGTTCCAACTGACCTAGCATACCCGTTAGGTCCTGCTTGTAGGGGAATGGCATGTTGGCTATGGGCACATAATATATATTGCCCGATAATTGTTTCTTTAGATGCAGATTATGCAGGTCAATCATACGATAGCTCTTTATTTATACAAGATATTATTGAGCTGTTTATGTATGATTAGCTGAATACATCAATGATAGAGACATGGATAAGGTGAGATCTTGTTTATACATCCATATACCTTGTGTAAGATCCGGTGATCTGGTTTCTTATATATTAATGCATACGTAATACATGTTTTGCAGCTACTTAGTCGAAGATCATTGCAAACAATTTGCATTTGATCATGTGGGATTTTTGATTCCATCATTGATTAGTATGGTAGCTAAAGACCCTGATACTGTTCAACAATACTGTATAGATGCTTTTACAATTTTTGGTCAGCAAAAGAAGACGATAATAATAGCTCCATTCAATGTCAAGTAAGTTTACTTTATTTATAATTTGGACTTAAGAAAATTCCATTTTTATTGTGCATTTTGAGTTATTAATTGTTAACTTTTTACCTCTAGCGGTAAACATTGGGAGTTACTAGTTATTGTCTCCGGGACGTTCACTGTTTATTATCTAGATCCCGCGGGAAGTACATTAAACACTAAAATTGGACACGTAATGAGAATGCCATTATTCTGGTGAGAAATATTTCATTTTTGTATATGTTAACATCTCTTATTACATTACTATTTACTTATGCAATTTACTGTGTTATATTAACATGTAGGGGTTTAGATGCATTCAAAAAGGCTGGAGGAACGGTCCCAAGGAAAAAGAACCAGCCAATAAATTGGCAGAACGTACAAGTAAGTTCCCGACTCCAATGTATATATTATTGATGTGAATTGTGCTTAGTTGTATTATTTTGTATGTTTCAATTTATAGTGCGCTACACAAGACAATGGCTGGGCATGCACATACTATGTGATGCGATTTATGCAGATGATTATCCGATATGCCGCATTGGACATCGATACCATACATGAGGTATTATATATAGTCTCATTAGTTAGTATGAAATATATCAATCTTATTTTTATATTATTACTTATATATATACATCATTCTCTTTGCAGGTGTTTAAAACTGACAACACTACAGGTAAACGCTTAAAAAATATACATGCTCCATATACGATGGAAGCATTAAATGAAATAAGAGAAGAATGGGCAAAAGCCATACAAGCAGTGGCAACTGTAAGATATAATTGGGATGTTGATAGCGATAATGAATGATACTTTGTAAATGAATATTTCTGAATGTTAATACATGTATTTGAATGTTTCTATATGTGTGAATGTGAGAATTGAATTGATGTCTGAATGTATCTACTTGTGTGAATTATTTTTTGTGAATTTTGCAGGTTTGTGGCCTGTTTGTAGGCTGATATCAATGGATGTCGTAAACCTGCAGTTCAGAAAACTGAACTGCAGGTTCTCATCCTGCTAACCAGCCACAACAGGCCTGCAAACTGATATAAAAAAAAAATAGATATAGGCGTCGGTTATTTACTGAAAACCGTCAGCAAAGACCTACAGCGTCGGGTTTTTGCAAAACACCGACGCCTAATGTGGCCACAGCCGTATTGGAAATGGCGTCGGCTGTTCGTGTCAAACCGACGCCTATTTAACCTATAGGCGTCGGTCTTTTAGTAGATAACCGACGCCAAAAGGGTTCGCGCCACAGAAAACGACGTCATCTAGGACACTTTCTGCGTCGGTCTTTTAGTAGATAACCGACGCCGAATGTGTCCTAGATGACGCCGTTTTCTGTGGCGCGAACCCTTTTGGCGTTGGTTATCTACTAAAAGACCGACGCCTATAGGTTAAATAGGCGTCGGTTAAAAAACCGACGCCGAAGTGTTCGACCTTTAGCGGCGCCCACATAGGCGTCGGTCGGAAACCGACGCCAAAGGGGGTTAAACAACCGACGCCAAAGGCTGTTTCTGTAGTAGTGTTGAAAACCCCTTGTAGCTTCTCTCATATCCTTGCAAAGAAAGGTGAGACCAAGTTCTGAACAAACTGGGAGTCATGAGATGGGAATCCCTTGCTAGGCAAACCCCGTTCATTCCCCACAAGACCCTTGGCTCTCATACTAAGACACTGAACATTAATGTCAGAACAAACTCTTTAAACAAAAAGATCTACAACCAAGGGTCACCTTAAAAAAAGAAAAAAATCAGAAATCCCTTTAAACAGGCAGACACATGCTCACAATTGATTGTTACTCTAAGGCATATTGGGAGCAATGCCTACCGAGATGTCTCCGACATCTGGTGCCTTGGCCCAACTGGGTAGGGACTCACTGCTAGCACACCCACTGCATGGCATAGATTTAGCTCTTAGCATGGCACCCAAGACCAATAGATATTCTTCCATCTCCATCTAGTATGAGGGTTTCTATCATAATAGAACATGCCATGAATGTTTAGAGGGAGGAAACATCTATCATCAAAATAGAATGAGAGGTAGCTTAAAGAAGTTGGGGCTTCAACCTTCCAACTTCCTACAAGGAGGTGGAGGAGAAGGAGGTGAGTCTGACATATAAAAACCTACAACTATCCCCAAAGTCCTAAAAAACATAGATAGGATTTATAGATTGTCTCAAATGGATGATGTGTTAGAAAGAATCTCATAGTCGTATGCACCTCAAGGACCCGAGGCTGAGTGCAAATTTCCAGGAGGGAGTACCAACAGTTAATGCTACATTTCATGAACCAAAACTTTAATTCCAGAAATAAAATCATTACAAAACTCTGTCTCCTTATGCCAACAAACAAATAAACAAACAAAAAAAATACATGACTATAGTTCTCTAGAAAAATCATAGGTCACTACTGCTGAAGGAATCAATGCAAGCCACTCTAGGTACTTGAGAGAGAAGTCTCGACCCACATGGAAGGAATCTTAGGTCAACCTCTTCTAATTTAACTACATCTCTGTAACCTTCTCAATAACCTTTTGAGTTTCTAGCATCAACTTCTTGAAAAATGGGGGAAGTGCTTCAACTTGATAGACACACTATCGATGATGGAGCTGCCACAACACTAATAGAAGGTAGTATGCAACACAACCCTCCAGACCAAGCAAGCTGATCAACTACTAAAAATTAATGGGGGCCTAAGTCAAGGGAAGATGGGGAAAAGACGAGAACGGGGGGTAAGGCCGCGACGAGGGTGATTGGGGGTATAAACCTAACGATGGAGTGGATCATGATCGGGGACCAGAAAGCTACAGAGGATCTACAATTAATGAGGCACCACACAATGGGCATATAGATTCCCAAAAAAATCAAGGAGTGGCCTTCGAGGTACCAAGCTTAGGGTTTTCTTTTACCTAAGCAGGCATGCGGGGGCATGCGGGAGGGGTAAACAACGTAAGCTGGGGGGAAGCAGTTGCAGATGATAGCCATGAAGAGCTGAAGAGGCACATTAACTGCGATCGAATGGAATTGTTTTACACAAATGCAAGTATTACCAATCAAGAAAGGGACGCCGTTATCGATGGGTACCAATCCTTCAGTAGCGTGGTAGCAGGGAGCAATCAACTAGATGGACTAGAGTACTTCCTCAAAAAGTTATTTGAAGAAAACCTCTCTGTGACCGATGTCACCCTAGAAGAAAAGGAAGGAAAACTTGCCCTGACGATCATACCTGAGGCGGAGGAAAATCTCACCAAACCATTGATATACATCATCGTGGTCCACATGGTTGGAGTGGAGGTAGGGTACATGATGCTCAAGGATAGACTTATACTCCTATGGAAAATCTCAGGCATATTCAATATGTATGAGTTGAATCTAGAGCATTTCATAGTCCAATTATCATGCATCAAAGACTATGAAACAATACTCACCGGAGGTCCTTGGAAGTTGTTTGGCCAGAGCCTTGTAGTCTGGGAGTGGTCTCTAATGTTCGTCCCTGCTGAAGCCTATCTGAAAACCCTAGTGTCCTAGGCACAGATAATCAATCTACCTCTCCATCTATACGTGTCCATGATATTTGATTATATCGGACATGCTCTAGGAAGGTTAATCAAGGTGGAAAAAACACACAATGAGACAAACAAGAAGCAAGTTTGCCAGATTAGACCTGGAGCTAGATACCACGCGACCATTCCCCCCATCAATCTGGATTAATGGAGTGGAGTATGAAATTGAATATGAAGGGCTACCATGGGTTTGTGCGATATGTGGAGAAGAAGGCCACATGTCCAAGAATTGCAGAGAAAATAGCAATAACAAGGAGGGGGAGGAAACATGAAACAACCATGATGATGAGGGCAGATGCACCGAGGAAGAACAAGAAACTCATGACTTGTGGCAGACACAAATAAAAAAAGGTGGATATAGAAGGAGCGGAACCACAACGACTGGTGAATAAACTGCAAGAAAGGAAACATGGAACATGTTTGAAGGATTGCTGAATGATATATATGAAGACATAGAGCATATGGAGAATGAACAGGGGGAGAGTAGCTCACAACAAACTCACACCAATAGTAAGAAAAGACAGACCAATGTGTGGAAGAAGAAGAAAAATAGCAATACGAATAGCCAACAAACTGAGGAGGTCCTGAAGGATACAACAAACATTGCAGGTCAGACAGGTAAGAAAGTAGTCACTGTGGACATGATAAAAGATGTAACCAACAAGGAGCATCAGGCAGTGAATCCCGGAGTAGATGAGGTGATCAACGTGGAAAAAGAAGCCGAGGATGCTGAAATCCAAATGAAGGAGGGAGATTACACAAGACCAAGGGTCGAAACTTGGGAAAACCTGCATGATGAGTTAGAGGTGATAGAAGAATTATTGAGGAGAAGCAAAAACTCTGGTACGAAGATGAAGCACATAGGGAAAGCAACCCCCCCTGCTGGAAGCCAGGATGAGGTTGCCTAGATGAGATCTTGAGAAAGAGGCCGCAACCATCAGAAGTGGAGTATCTGCTGACACCAAAACGAGGCAAGAGCAGGGTGGAGAAGAGACTCAAGCTAAAGCTGAACATGAGGTGAGTGAAGTAGAACAACAATGAGGATAGAATACGGTCACCAATAGCTTACATTAGCTTGTCCTTCCAATAGAATGTGCTGGAATACTCGGGGTATAGGAAACAAAGATACCCACAATGTCTTGAAGGAATTCATAAGCATGAAAAGGCCAAAGGTGATAGCTATTCTGGAACCTCGTATAAGTGGACAACAAGCTGTAAACACTATCAAGAAGCTTGGTTTGAGAAAATCCTATAGAGTTGAAGCACGAGGATTTGCAGGGGGCATTTGGGTTGGATGGGACCCAACTCAATGCAACCTTGATATAATCAGTAGCCATAGATAGTTTATACATTGTTGAATTAACAATCATTGGTTGGTGACAATTATATATGCTAGCCCACATCCTTCAACCTAGAAATTACTATGGAAACACCTCATTGATATGGGGAAAGGTATTACAGAACCATGGGTGGCGTTGGGGGATTTTAACGCCATGTTGTACCTCAATGAGAAATTTGGGAGTAACACCTTCTACAGTTCTGAAGAAAGAGAGTTTAGCAACACGTTGATGGAGACCAGACTTACAGATATAGGCTTTATAGGCATGCAATATACTTACAAGCATGAGCGTCTTCAAGAGTGACTTGATCGAGCAGTGGCAAATAGTGCTTTTATCCAACAATTCCCTAACATGTATCTTGAACACCTAACACAGATAAATTCCGATCACTATCCTATTCTTATGAGGTTGCTCCATTTAAGAGCAAGAAAAGGTTCTGCACACACACATCATGGCATGAGGAACAACAATTTTCTTCTGTCATCAGTGAATCTTGGAATGATACCATACCATTTGAAGAGGCGTTACAGGAGGCGAGTAACCATACAACTAAATGGGACCAGGAGATGATGAAGGATATACAAAAGCATAAAGACATGATTATATGCAATATAAACACACTTCTGAGTTCAGACGAATCTCACAGACGGCTACGACCTTACTAATGACAAACTGTGCAACCAGATGCAACTAGAACTAGACAAAATTCTGAGGAAGGAAGAAGAAGACAGGAAACAAAAAGCCCATATGGAATGGATAAAGGATGGGGATAATAATTCCTCATTCTATCATTCTTGGGTCAATCAAAGGAGATGATGAAACATGATAGCTACTTTGAAAAACAACAATGGGGAATAGATTTCGAATGAACATGAACTTATGGCTATGGTAGTTACCTACTTTCAGCAAATTTTGACCGACAAAGGAGAAGACAGGCAAAGCCACATCAGGAAGATACCAGGATGGTTCACCCCACTGAATACCAACTAGAAGAACAAGCTTGCAGCTGCTCCATCCAAGGAGGAAGTCTACAATATTCAAAAAAATCTAAACCCACACAAAGCAGCAGGACCATATGGGGTCGGTACCTTGTTTATCCAGAAAGAGTGGAACTGTGTGGGAAATTCTATGCATACGACAATATGAAGAGCACTGGAAGAAATGACATTAGCCAGGAGCTGTGTAAGGCTAAAGTAGTGTTAATTTCAAAAGTCATAAAACCAGAAAAATGCGAAGAACTTTGACTAATTTCTCTCAATAATATAGTGCTCAAACTTGCATCAAAAGTAGTGGTGGAAAGGCTGAAGACTTTTATGCCTGAATGGATCTCTAAAGAACAAAGAAACTTTGTGTTGGGCAGAAAGATTACCGACAACATAGCCCTTGTACAAGAAATTATTCATAATATGCCGAGAAGGATAGGTATTAAAACCATGGAAGTAAAGGTCGATTTAACAAAAGCTTATGATATGATGTCCTGGCAATTCGTAGATGATACCATAAGAAGAATCAACATTCCAAGCAACATGCGCAGGTATATCATGAACTCTATAACAGGAGGTTCAATCTCCATAGTTTAGAATAGCAGGAATTCTCAAGAATTCAAAGCAAGCAGGGGGCTATGCCAGAGAGACCCGTTGTCGCCATACTTATTTATTTTATGCCTGGAGAGACTGACACAGTTAATCAATAAGTTTTTGCACAAGAAGAAATGGAAGCAAGTAAAGCTTGGGAAGGATGACCCTGCTGTGTCCCATGCATGTTTCGCTAATGATCTCATTCTATTTTATAAGGCTAACGTCAATCAAATCAACCAAATTTTGAAATGTTTTGAGCAGTTTGGCAAAGCATAGGGCCAATGTAGATCTGCAACCAAAACTAGAATTTTCTTCTCTACAAGTGTGGATAGGTCTATACAGAGACAAATTGAAAGAACAAGCGGATTTCAAGTGATAGAAGACCTGGGAAGGTATTTGGGAGTGCCAATAATTCATTCAAGGATGAACTGAAATACATACTTAGATATCCTGGTTAAGCTTGACGCTAGGATTAATGCCTGGTCAGCTAGCTCCTTATCCATGGCAGGTCGTGTCTACCTTGCCAAGAGTACCCTGGCAGCCATACTGACGTATGTGATACAGACTACAGTTACTACAACTATGATTTGTGACAGAATTGACGGCCTCACCAGGCGTTTTATCTGGGAAGGAGGACATAAAGCTCACCCCATGTCGCTGGTTGCTTGGAATAAACTAACTAGCTCAAAGGACGAAGGTGGCTTGGGAATTAAAACAATGAGAGAGTGGAACGAGGCGTGACTGATGCAAAATGCCTGGAACATACTGTGTAAGATGAAGAATGTATGGAGCAGCAACATGCACAACAAATTTATGAATTTCACAGGGCAGAAAATAACTGTAGGCTCCCGACTGAAGAGAGCCGTGTTCAAAGGGAAAGACTTGATAATGCAACATGCTAGAGTCCAACCGATCAGCGACAAAGATACTAATTTTTGGACTACTGGTGAAACCAAGCATTAAGCTAGAGGACCTTGTCATAAGGCCCACACCCAACGACTTGAAGGATCTACTGGTTTACAGTGTAGTGAAGGATAATGCGGAGTGGGACACCGAGTTTCTGAATGAATAGTTCACTACGGATGATGTTCAGCTCATTACCACCATATAACCTTCAATCAATACCAACCATAAAGATATCTGGATATTGTGCCAACTACAAATGGTTAGTAGACCACTGCATGTTCTTATGAAAGGCTGAGGAAACAAAAGAATATAGAGGTGAGAGGGGAATGGAGCCGGATATGGAAGCTAAAAACATCAAATAAGATCAAGATGTTCCTATGGATTATTGCTCATGGTGCTCTCCTAACCAATGCTTGGAGGAAAGCCAGACATCTCACAGAAGATGACACATGCTGCGGAGGCGGAAACCAAGTGGAGACAATCCTCCATGCTCTTAGGGATCGTGAACACACCAAACCTATATGGGAGAGGCTGCTTGATCGGGACGAGCTAGAGGAATTGATCATTCCGACCAACATCAATGATTGGATGAAAACTTTCCTGGGAAAATCTCTTGAATTGTAGACGCTTGCTCTGGTTACGTGTTGGAACATTTGGAAGGATAGAAACTGAGAGATACTGGAGGGTGTGAAGTGGCCTATGGATAGACTTGTAGGCCATATCAAGAAGGAGTCTCAGCTGCATCTAAAGGCATGGAAACCAAGCACGGGAAACAAGAATGTTGTTGAGAAACACAAGTGGAACCTGCCCTCACCAGACTACATGAAGTTCAATTCAGATGCGACTATATATGGGTAGGAACATCGCGGAAGCACTCTTTGTTGCGAGGAATCATGAAGGCCAGTGGATCTATGGATGAGGAAGAACCTTGAAGACCGATAATGCTGTGGAAGCAGATCTAGATGGCATTCTAGAGGCAATGGAGTATGCACAAGAACAGAAGATAGCGAAGGCATGCTTTGAAACTAATTATAAAAATGCCATGATGAGTATCAAAGAGGCTGCAAATAATAACCCTAAACTTGATATATGGACATTGAAGACTAAGAGCCTCTTGAGAACTGACTGGAGAGTTCAACATAGCAACAGAGATGCAAACCAAGCAGCGGACACTCGGGCAAAGCACCACCTCAAATACAAACACCACGTTTTCCATTATGTTACTCCTCCACCTACTGTTGATGGGATCATTCAACTAGAGTCCTATAATGGTAGTACTACTAGATTTAATTATGAATCCGTCACTAGGAATTGTAATAGTATATTAAATTGGCTTGCAAGAGGAAGGCAAGATGAATAAAATAGCTTATTGACTCCCCTTCTAAAAAACTACTAAAAATTAGCCATGGCCACACGACATGCTGAGTGATCAAGATGAAATTTCATCCATCCCCAACACACATCTGCAACCTTCAAACCAGCAAGCCAATGAGCCAAATCTCCATGCAGCTAAAGGGGCTCACCTATCCAAATGGGTCTCCACCAAAACTCCTTCTCCATGCTATAATGAGGGTTCAAAGACTTTGTCGATTTGGCAAGACCAATGGGCATCCCTAGATAAATCTACATAACCTTAAAGGGTCCCCTTATCATTACACTTTGCTGTGCTTCATCTAACCGCTCATACAATTCAACCAAAATCAAAGGGACACCACTTCCTTCCTACAACGAGCGGCCCCCACTCTAGAAGTAGTGGTTGTCACTCCTCAACAATCTATTCCAAGAACAGCCCCGCCAGGGTGATCAAAGTATATGCCCGTAGGCAAGGCATGTTAGGAGAATCAATACCACAATGCAACTCACTCTTAAACAATTCTGTAGGCGGCACATCTAAATGGAGCAACCTTCACTAGTAAACAATCGAGCCACTTGGGATTTCTTCACGCCAAGAATACTCCCTAGATTTGTAGCTGACACTACAATCCATCAGTTATGAAAGGGAAGTCATGTGATTTTAGCCACATTCTCCTAGGTGGGAGTCAAAACTATGTTACCAAAATGGAAGATGTGACTTAGGGGATCCCAAAATTAGATCACTACCCACATCAACTCCCCTGCCATAGGGATATATGCCAGATGATGAAGATGAAGAGTCACACCAAAGCTTGCCAGTTTGACTTCTTCTGTCTCAAAAATATTAAGGATGCAATGTCACACTGAGTAGGATCTCCCATATTTCCTTTTCTCCCATGACCCTAAGTTGTAAGAGAACTAGTTGTGTTGAAAATATGAGAGTTAAAACCCTATTTATAGGACAACTCATCTCAAAATACATGGGACTTTGTTTCCTTTTCCTTGATAGAATTGCACTACCACTATGGCCAATGCCAACTCACATCCTGAGGCATGCAAGACTCTGAGCCCAAGATGGTAGATCACCATGACCTACCACCTCAAACCAACACGGAGATCGAGGCAATATGACAATCCACCAAAATCTTCTGAATTTCAAACTTAGAAATCCGATTATGAATCAAAAATCACAAAACCTCACAATCCTTTCTAATCACAAACTCAAATTTTTTATTTAAAATTTAAAAGAGTTTCTAAAATACCAACATGAATAATACATGATTTTTCTTATTGGAATGGAAAGTACATCATGAAATGAAAATGTAAAAGCAAACAACTACTTCTTCAACTTCTCCTTTAGAAACCCAGTAAATCTCTTGGCCAAAGGTTGAAGATTAGTGGAAGAAGACCCCCAATGATGATCACCACTCGTGTCAGAGCGAACATCACTAGTGGACCACCTGGTGACCAGAAAAGGAACTTCTAGAAGTCACCTCAAAAACTAGGGCAACATCTCTACATCCAAAGGAACTTGCCCCTACACTAGATGAACATGCATCTGCACTCTGAATGAGGACATTTGAAGAAAAGCCCCCCTACACCATAAGATCCTACAAAGTGCTAACCTCACCCAAAGTTTGGTGGGATACTTGAGCCAAAGAGTCTGCCCTCCAGATCCAAAGCCTCATCTATCTCCATGAAGCATGAGGTCCATCCAAAGTCACTCGAGAAGTGAGACGAGCCTCTAATGCTAAAATCTTGTTGAGTCTACAACTCAGGGAAGTGCTCAAATACAAAAGCATCAACTGATGGAGAAGGTTGAGCCTTAGGCAAAGGTACTTCCTTAGGTGAAGGAAATTCCCCAGGTGGGGTTGGATGATGAAACTCATACCCTTAATCATCTGGATCCTTAGCTGAATCACAATCAATCACCTACAATAAAATGCATGTCAAAGGTAATGCAAGTATGCAAAAAAGTAACATCAGACTCAGACAATCACTCTAGGAGGACGTAGGAAATGATCATAGGTCTATTTAGAAAAGAGAATGGGCTGACTGGTGCATTTTTTCTAAGGCCGCACACTAATCAACTGAATGGTGACTAGATGCAACCCTAAGAGGTTTTCAAACACACTTGGGATATTTCGAGTTTATAATCCCTAAAAGGCTCGCTAACATAGACTAACACACTTACCCGTAAGCGCATGAGGTAGTGTCATAGCATAGGAGGCGGAAGGTTAGGGGTCAAACCCAAGAGAGAAAAGGGGGCACTAGAGCTAGGTTAGTTTTGTCTAGTTTTCTACTATGGAGTCTAGGGTTTAAGGGTTTGAAGGTTGATTTGTTGAGTACACTAATGTGAACAAGAAATTAAAGGAAAACAAATAAGATCAAAATGTAGTTAATCCTAGACAGTTAATTCTACTGATAAAGAAAAGACAAGCTAAGAAAGAAAGGAGGAAAACTACAATAAGGAAAGAAAAAGAGAGATATACACCACACTAGGTTAGAAAACTAGGAAAAAGAGCAATAAAATACCTAAACTAGAAAGAACAAAGAAAGAGCAAGGCAAAAATCTAATTAAGCCAGTAAAGAGCTAATTAGGCTAACACTAGATAAGAAAGAAGACGATTAGGGTTTTAATGCAATTAAGAGAAGTGTGGGATGTTTAGGGGAATTGACTTGTCAATCATTTTGGGGGTGATAACATGTTAACCTTAATCTTCCATTTATATAATCAAACCAAACAACAAGATAGAGGCCAACGAATTGCCCTAAACTACTAACTGGCCATGGATATGATAGGTTGTGTATAGGGGAACTAGTCCCTATCACCTCTTACCCACCCTTACGAGGCTCAATTTGTTTAGGGTTTAGGTGGAATTCAATTAGGGTCTAGTCAATCCTACATTTATAGGATGGAAATTCTTAGGGAAATTAGGGGCCAAGGGTGGTAACATAAGGTGGAAGTGAGGGTCTAGACCTCACATTACCTACATTCTAGCCTTGAGAAGGCTCTAAGGTAATTACACTAAATGCTTCTATACTAGATACTTAGATCTATCACTTAGGTGTAGAGAATTTATTAGAATGTTGGAAGGTGAATAGATAGCTAGAGATCCATTAATTGGACTTACGAGCAATTCATAAATCAGCTACATATAAGCAATTTTCGTAGAATCCTAGGTGATTTAAAACATAAACCACAAAGCAATTTATGGAAATGAGATATAAATATAACATAATCATTAGCAAGAGAAATTATAATGTTTACATATCATTTTCACCCAAGATGGTATCAAAGTGACATTTTTAGCCCCAAACAACCCACCCAAGGGGCCTAACTACTCATAGAACAAGAAAATATAAAACAAGGGGATGAAGAATGAATAGAGGAGTGTCAAGACATGGTAGCTCAATGGGGACTCCTCCTTCTCCACCTCATAGTAGCAGCAACTCAAGCTTCTCCTTATCCCAAGATGGAATTGTTGGTATGTATGTCCAGAGAGCCAATCATGTGATGATTGTAATGACATAATTTGTAAAAATGATTTGATTATTAATAAAAGGCAAGATTACAATTTATACTATTTAATTTAGTTATGAGATAATGACGTAACATTATAAATATCAAGAGAATACTATTACTCAATGAAATATGTCTTTAAGTACGTGACTTGGAAGAAATGAGACCATACATATGTTAAGAGTACATATACATATTCTCATTATGTCCTTGATTGGTTATTATTGTGGAAGCTTGATAGACAACAATAACACATAAGATCAGAGTGTAAGTTGGTTGATAATAGAATCTCATTAGTCATAATATGGCAATATCAAACCAATCACACAGATACATGTTAGGGAACAATGTATCAGATAGACCCACTGTGAGACTGATACATGAAAGCCATCATCATGGAAGTCATTGTCAGCTCTCATAGTGATGGTGGAAGTTGTGGTTTTTAGACATGAAATCACTATACTCGTCACATGTCTTTGGGTACACTTTGACATCATCAAACATAGCCCTCAAACATGAGTTGTTATAAAGGTGATGATTGGGTGACTTTGACACATGGGGATAGACCATGAGTGATAGAAATGGAATTTGTCCCTCCTTCAGGAGTTTGATGTTCTAGGCCTCTTGATTAGAGAGACTAAGAAATGCATGGACATGCACATGTGAGTCAATATGTGATATTTAGCTTACATATATCTTAGACAATCTACTCTTGGTTCAAGAAATAAGATTGAATGATGAAGAGGATGAATGCTCCATGCCTCGAGTTCAATTTGAACATCAATTACAAAGGAACTATACAAACATTGTAACACCATACACAAATTGTAGGTTTAAGTTGTTCTTCAACTTTCCATTTACTTGGGTAGCATTGATATGTGACTAGGCACCACTCATTGCTTGTGATGTCATAAGTCATTGTGGACATTCACTGTCAACATAATATGGGACCTATAGGATCACACACAAAGGTATCGACCTAGAAGAGGAGTTTGATCTTAAATGATAGATGAATTAATTGCTAAACCATTTAGGTAATTGATTCATACAACAAGCAACCTAACTGCACTGCCAAACACCCATCTCATGGTATGAGACAGTCGTCTGGGGTGCCAAACGACCGTCTTAAGGGTTGAGATAGGCATTTGGAGTGTCAGACTAATTCAAGTTGAAATTGGCTATGGATTGAACCCACTGGCTCAGATCACCAGACAACCATCTGGGTGAGTGAGATGTCTGTCTCGCATGGGCGGGATGGACCAGTTCATCCTAGTGAAGGTTATAGGTATTTCCAAGTTTGTTTTAGTTGTACATTACTATTGTGCAAGGAATTGATATGATTGGAAACGATTTGCCAATTTTGTATGCAATTGGGAAACTGCAAAATGACTGTCTAATAATACGAGATGACCCTCTCGCATGCCAGATGACCGTGTGGTGTGCCAGAAAACCATTTTGGTGGTCACATGTTGCAAAAATTCAAGATCTTCTGGGCCTTCCACTCCCGCTCACATTGGGAACCTTGGCCCAAACCCCCTATAAATAGAGAGGTACTGGGAGCTTCCCAGAGTACAACACCAAATAATTGAGAATCAATTGCTTTGAAAAAATGTTGTCATCTCTAGTTGTGGTAACCGTGAGAACCCAAGAAAGTACTACCCAACTAGGGAGAGATAACAACTGAGATCATTATTGTAGGAGAGTAAGTTGGTGACTAGTACGCCAACGGGAGGGACAACTCCTTACTGTCTGATCTAATAGGACAACAAGAGTTCTAGGAGGTCCTTGTGGAATTTTATAAAGGTGGGAGGCCATTGTCTAAGCTAAAGAGGGCATCATCAACCATCAATTTATGATGAGAGGAGTTGTTGTAGAAGACGATGTTTGAGTATGTTGTCTGTAGAGGAGCAGTCAGACGAGTCCCAATGCAACCAGGAGTCAGAGATGCACAACTACAATGACAAAGATTGTTGCTGGACTTGCTCTAGGTCAAGTTATATCCTTAAAACCATCCTTTCCATATTATAGTTATTGAAAAGATCTGTTGGTTATGGGAATATGGTAGATATAATTTTTATTTCCACTGCCCGCTCCATAGCCATATTTCCTGACATTGGTATCAGAGCCAACATCAATTTACTATATTATGGGATAATCTATATGATAGCATTTTGGTTTTGTCATTCTATTATTTCATGCGATGTAAATAATATCTTGTCAAATCCAATACCGAGATAATCCTATATATATATATATATATAGAGAGAGAGAGAGTCAAGCTAGAATACACTCGAGTGTACAGATCACGCCGTACACCCCAATGGTGTTTGCCTATGTAGACCATGTTTTTCTAAAATCTAATCCATTGATCTTCATGGTTAAAATAATAATAGGTCACATACAAAATTTGAACTCATTTGGATGAGTGTAAGTCACTCATCCAAGGACAACAAAATCTACACACAAAACTAATTTGAAATACAAGATTTTTGCCCTCTTTAGATGCATGACCTATAAGTGTCCAAATGAGCTAAAATTTATTATATAGTATGTTCTTATGATAATTAAGAAGATCAACGGTTTAGATTTTTCAAAATTTATTGCATCTTCAAAAATGACTGAGGTGTACGGTGTCTCCGGTACACTCGAGTGTACACTAGCCTGACTATATATATATATATATATATATATATATATATATATATATATATATATATATATATATATATATATATATATATATATATATATATATATATATATATATATATATATATATATATATAAGCTGGAATACACTCGAGTGTACCAAAGGCACTATACACCTCAATCGTTTTCCATCATACACCAATTATTTTGAAAATCTAAACCATTGATCATCCTTAGGATCTTAAGAACATACTATATAATAAATTTGAACTCATTTGGATACTTATAGGTCATGCATCTAAAGAAGGTAAAAATTATGCATTTTAAATTAGTTTTGTGTGTTGATTTTTTTGTCCTTGGACGAGTGACTTACACTCATCCAAATGGGCTCAAATTTTGCATGTAGCCTATTATTTATAACAATGAAGATCAATGGATTAGATTTTGTAAAAATATGGTATATATAGGTAAATACTATTGAGGTGTACGGTGTGATCTGTACACTCACGTGTATTCTAGCCTGACTCTCTCTCTCTCTCTCTCTCTATATATATATATATATATATATATATATATGGCATATATATGCAATTTACACACGTCACCCTAAAAACGGTTTTGATGGTGGATGTGTAGGATGCTTATGGAAAATAACCCCTATTATCTATGGATAGTTGTGTGGTTGGTTTATCCTTTTATCTCAGTCTGCGTACTGAGCCTCTATCTTATCTTCCTAATGTAAAGTTAATTATTTCCTACCTTTTTTCCCCTTGAATGTAACTTGAGGTTTCTCTATAATCATGTAAAAGTAGGATATTTTATTTTCCTATTATGACGAAGAACAAGACATCCCGAAGATGAGTTGACTAATTGATGGACCATGGAGAATTTGGAGGGTGAGCCAAAACAATTGTATGGTAGACATGACCGATCAGCTAGAGGAGCCAACAAATGGTGGACAGAAGCACCAGACAACTAGTGAGATGAACAAATAATCGACCAAGAGGTAACCTGACTGGTTCAAGGGTTGAAGTGATCAATCCAGATCGACAAGCACATGTCTTCATCAAGAGCATGTTTCTGCATGTGATGTGGACCTACGATGACATAATTACTTGTGGCTCCATGGAATTACATTAGGCTGGCCATAACCATCACTTTCGTTTATTGTATGTTTTTGTTGTGAGATATAACACGTATATGATACATTCTATATATGTGGTGATTGGATAAAGTATATGTATTTATCCAAACTCCCTCAATTAAAATAGTAAGTTTTAGATGACTTCCATTAGGAATACACATGTAAATCTTGATCGACCAAGTGTAGATTTGCACAAATCATGGTGCACCGTCTATCTTGTGGAAGTGTGATGGTAGACATGTAGATTTGCATAAAGCATGGTGCATATCTATTGTGTTGTTGTCTATTGGGTCAGGCTTTACCGGTGTCTTTGAAAGCCCAAGCCCATAGGCATGCAAATGATTATGGTAAAGATTTGCACATATAATCTATCTAAGAGTTGCATATGATGCAATTAGCATGATGGCCTACCCAAATAGTCAACTTTTGGGCGATCAGCAAAAGCCGACTCATGACTTGATGAAATATGGATCTTGGCCCACTAGAATATTGTATGCTACAATATTCCAAATTGATATTGAGGGATATCAATTTGAGTAAAAGTGGGAGTGATAATAATTAAAGATCTAATTAATATAGTCAAAATTTTCAAATCAAATCAAAAGGTTTTGAAAAGATGCAAATTTTCTCTTGTAGAATCAAATGAAGAACAAATCTGAATTGTGATTGAACCTGAAGAAGGACAAACTTGACAGGAGAATTTTTTGTGACTGATTTTGGACTTTGAGAAGGGTTCTCAATAAAGAGTGCAAGCTCTACATCCTTGATAAACGAACACCCAAAATACCTATTCCTGATGCACTTAGGGAGCAAGTGGATGCTTACTGGAAGCATGCCAATGATGCCTTAGAGATAAAGTACCTTATGCTTAGCTGCATGAACTATGAGTTTCATGAGCAATGTGAAGACATGAGTGTTTTGAGATGGTAACACATCTTAAGAAAGTGACACTTGGTGTTACAAAGCAAGAAAGGTATAATACCCTAAAGGTGCTACTTGAGTCAAAGTTGACAGAGGGAACCTCAATAGAAGAACATGTGCTCAATATGATTGGACATGTTTATCATCTTGAAGAACTGTGATTCACCTTGAACCAAGAGTTGTCCAATGATATGATTCTAAAGATTATGCCATAATCATATAGCCGCTTTATTGCATGTTATCATGTGAATTATATGGCTAGACAGATTTCAGACTTGATTGCCATGTTGATTAATGATGAAGCAAAATTGAAGAAGGACAAGTCTATGATGGTGATCAAAGGAGCTGAGTCCAAGGATCAAATCAAGACCAAGAAGAGTTTTGAGGTCAAGCGTAAATTCAAATCTTCAACACTCAAGATAAGGAGAAAGAAAATTACAAGAGGGTCTCATCCTTTATACTTGAAGGCATTTAGGAAGAAGAAGATGGAGATGGTGATCTCCAATTTAGGTCTATACATTATTGAGATAAATCTATCTACTTCATCATCATTGGTATGAGATACCAGATGTGGATCTCACATATGTTTTCATATGCATGATCTGAAAGGAAGTAGGCTTTTGGTAAAAGGCAATGTGGAACTGTGAGTTGCTAATGGCGCAAAATTTGTGGCCCACACAGTTGGAATCTATTGTTTATCTCTACCCACATGGCTTGTAAGAGAGTTAAAAAACTTCTATTTTGTACATTCTATAAATATAAACATCATTTCTATATCTTGTAAGGAGAAGGATGCATTTGAATTCCATATTAAAAATGGTCAATGTTCTATTATAAAAGATGGGGTCTTTTATGGCAATGCCCCAATGCCTTATGGTCTTTATTTTTTAGATCTAAAGATAGATGTATATAACATTAATACAAAAAGACTAAAACTCAACAAATCAAACAAAGAATACCTTTGGTATTGTCTTATAGGACACATAAATGAGAATTGCTTATCTAGACTCCATAAAGATAGTTATCTCGACTCATTTGATTTTGAATCAATAGAGACATGTGAATCTTGTTTGTTGGGAAAGATGGCTAAGACCCCTTTCACTGGTAACAATGAGAGGGCTACTGATCTACTAGGACTCATACAAACTGATGTGTGTGGACCTTTTAGAACAACCACTAGAGGTGGGTATCAGTACTTCATTACCTTCACTGATGACTTTAGTAGGTATGTCTATGTTTATTAATGAAACATAAGTCAAAAACTCTTGAAAAGTTCAAGGAGTTTAGAATGAAGTATAGAACCAAATTGGTAAAAGTATTAAGGTACTTTATTCTGATCAAGGTGGAGAATATTTAAACTAAGAGTTTGAGGATCTTCTTAGAGCTCATGGGATTGTATCCTAGTGGACTCCACATGGAACAATTTAGCATAATGGTGTGTCAAAAAGAAGCAATCACACATTACTGGATATGGTGCGATCGATGTTCAGTTTATCCCAACTTTCGAATACCATATGGGGGTATGCTCTACAAATCTCCACATTTACACTAAACCGAGTACCATATAAGTCAGATCAAAAGACACCATATGAGATATGGACTACGAAGCATCCCAAAATGTCTTTTATGAGGATTTGGGGGTGTGAAGCTTATATTGAGAAAATAATTCCTAAAAAGCTTGGCCCTGGATTTGATAAATATTACTTTGTTGGATATCCCAAATAAACTGTGGGATACTACTTGTATAATCCATATGAAAACAAAGTGTTTGTTGCCAGAGATATTGCATTTCTAGAAAAGGGATTTATTTTCAAAGGAATTAGTGGGAGGAAAGTGGAACTCAAAAAGGTTTGAGACCAACAAGAAAACATTGAACCATTAGATGTACAAGAGGAACAAAGAGAATCACAAAGTGTTGCGGAATATCAAATTCCTCAAGTAACATAGGAACATTGTAGATCTAATAGGACATGCCTTGAGCTTGAAAATTTTGGATATCTTGTCACTCAGGAAGGTAGTGAATTGGTTATAGATGATGAGTTAATATCCTATCAAGATGCAACTGAGGGACCAAATTCTAAGAAATGGCTTGAGGCCATGAGATATGAGATGGAATTCATGTGTACCAATAAAGCATGGACTTTGGTAGATCCACCTAAAGGGGTAAAACCCACGGGGTGCAAGTGGGTCTTCAAGAAGAAGATCAACATGGATGGAAACGTTCAAACCTACAATGGGAGATTGGTTGCAAAGGGTTTTTGACAAGTTCAAGGTGTTGACTATGATGAAACCTTTTCTCCAGTGGCCATGGTTAAGTCCATCGGGATCATGCTTGCTATTGCATATTATTATGACTATGATATTTGGTAGATGGATGTTAAAATTACATTCCTTAATGAGAATCTTCTCGAGGTTGTGTACATGATACAACCAGAGAGTTTTATAAATCCAAAAGATGAAAATAAAGTATATAAGATACAAAGGTTAATCTATGGATTGAATCAAGCATCTTGGAGCTAGAATCTTCATTTTGATGAGACAGTTAAAGGGTTTGACTTTGTTCAAAAGGAAGATGAACCTTGTGTGTACAAGAAGGTTAGTGGTAACATAGTGGCATTCCTCATATCATATGTAGATGGCATACTATTAATGGGGAATGACATACCTACTTTACAAAAAGGCAAGGACATGGCTTGGAGATACATTCTCTATGAAAGACTTGGGAGAAACATCCTACATCTTGGCGATAGAGATCTATAGAGATAGATACAGAAGGCTTCTTGGACAAAGTCAGAGCACATACATTGACAAGGTGTTGAAGTAGTTCAACATGGATGACTCAAAGAGAGGAAACCTTCTAGCATTGCATGGAGTGACCATCTCTAAGAGTTAATGTCCCAGTTCTTGTGAAGAAAGGGAACACATGAGTTTGATTTCATATGCCTCAATAATTGGATCAATCATGTACGCAATGTTGTGTACTCATTTAGAGGTATCGTATGCCTTGAGCATGATGAGCAGATATCAGTCAGATCCAGGTGATGCTCATTGGACAGTTGTGAAGAACATCCTCAAGTACTTGAGAAGGACTAATGATCAATTCTTGGTCTACTACAGAGAGGAAGAGTTGGTGGTAAAGGTTAAATCAATGCAAGATTCCATACTGACAAAGATGATTACAAATCACAATCACAATTCATGTTTTTCCTAAACAACAAAGATGTAAGATGGAAGAGTTCCAAGAAAGAGACAGTTGCCAATTTTACAACAAAGGCTGAGTATATTGCTGCATCGAGTGCAACAAAGGAGGCTGTATGTATCAAGAAGTTCATTATAGAACTTGTGTTTGTTCCAAGCATCAACGATACAATCGATCTATATTGTGAAAACAATGGAGCTATTGCGCATGCTAAGTCAAAGCATATACAAAAACGGTTCCATCACATATGAGAAATTGTACAATAAGGAGATGTAAAGATTTGCAAAGTACCAACTGAAAACAATGTTGCTGACCCCTTAACAAAGGCACTTTCATAGATTAAGCATGACAGTCATGTTAGATCACTTGGAATATAATTCATGGGTGATTGGATCCAAGTGAAAGCGGGATTTTGTTGGTATGTATGCCCAAAGAGCCAATAATGTGGTGATTGTAATGGCATAACTTGTAAAATGATTTGATTATTAATAAAAGGAAAGCTTCCGATTTATTCTATTTAATTCAATTATGATATAATGATGTAACATTATAAATGTCTAAAGAATAATATTACTCAATGACATCTGTCTTCAAGTACGTGACTTGGAAGAAATGAGATCATACGGATGTCAAGAGTACATATACATATTACCATTATGTCCCTGATCGGTTGTTATTGTGGAAGGTTGATAGACAACAATATCACATAAGATTAGAGTGTGAGTTGGTTGATGGAAACATCTCATTAGTCATGATATGGAAATATTAACCAATCACATAGATACATGTTAGAGAACACTGTATGATATATACTCACCGTGAGACTAACACATGGAAGCCATCATCATATAAGTCATAGTCATCTCTCACAATTATGGTGGTGGTTTTGGTTTTTAGACCTAAAATCACTGTAGTCATCACATGTCATTGGGTACACTTTGACATCATCTAACACAATCTTGAAATATGGGTTGTTATAAAGGTGATGAATGGGTGACTTTGACACATGGGGATAGACTATGAGTGATAGAAATGGGATTTGTCCCTCCAGGAGTTTGATGTTCTAGGCCTCTTGATTAGAGAAACTGAGAAATGCATGGCCATGCACATGTGAGTCAATATGTGATACTGAGCTTACATATATCTCACACAATCTTCTCTTGGTTCAAGAAACAAGATTGAATGATGAAGAGGATGACCGTGCCATGCCTCAAGTTCAATCTAAACATCAGTGACAAAGGAATTATACAAACATTGTAACACCATATATAGATTGTAGGTTGAAGTTGTTCTTTAACTTTCCATTTTCTTAGGTAGCATTGATGTGCGACTAGGCACCATTCATTCCTTGTGATATCATAAGTTGTTATGGACATTCACTTCCAACGTAATATGGGACCTATAGGGTCACACACATAGGTCTCGACCTACAAGAGGAGTTCGATCTTAAATGACAGATGAATTAACTACAAAAATGTTTAGGTAATTGATTCATGAAACAAGCAACATTGCACTAGCAAACGCTCATCTCATGGCATGAGACGGCCGTCTGGAGTGCCAAACGGCTGTATCAAGGGTTGAGACGGGTGTTTGGAGTGCCAAACTAATTCAAGTTGAAATTGTCTATGGATTGAACCGACGGACCCGATTCGGCTCACCAGAAGACTGTCTGAGTGAGCAAGATGGCTGTCTCGCATGGGTGACATGGCTCAGTTAGGTCAAGGGAAGGTTCTAGATATTTCCAAGTTCATTGTCTTCTAGTGATCAAGACGGTCGTCTCACATGGGCGATGTGGCTCAGTTCGGATGAGGGAAGGTTCTAGATATTTCCAAGTTCGTTCCAATTGCACATTACTTGTTATGCAAGAAATTAATACGAAATATTAATTAGAAATGAATTGCCAATTTCATATGCAATTCAAAAATTGCAAAATGACCGTCTCATAGTACGAGACGACCTTCTAGCATGCCAGACGACCGTTTGGTGTGCCAAACAACAGTTTCGGTGGTCACAAGTTGCAAAAATTCAATATCTTCCAGTCCCTTCCACTCTCACACAGATTGAGAACCCTGGCTCAAACCTCGCCTATAAATAGAGGGTTACTGGGGACTTCCCTGAGTACAACACATACAATTGAGAATCAGTTACTTTGACAAACATTGTCCTCTCTGGTTGTGGTAACCACAAGAGCCCAAGCAAGTCCTACCTGACTAGGGAGGGATAGAAAGGGAGAGAACAACTAAGATCATTGTTTAAGGTGAGTAAGTTGGTGACTAGAACACCAATGGGAGGGACAACTCCTTCCTGTCTATTCTAGTAGGATGACATGAGTTCTAGGTGGTTCATGTGGACTTCTCTAGAGGTGGGAGGCCGTTGTCTACCGCTAAGGAGGGAATTATCAACCAACAGTCCATGATGAGAGGATCTATTGTAGAAGATGACGTTCGAGTGATGTAACTGTGGAGGAGAAGTCAGATGAGTCCCAGTGCAACTAGGAGTCATAGTTGCACAACTACAATAACGAGGATTGTAACGGGACTTGCTCGAGGACCATGTATATCTTTGAAACCATCCTTTCCATATTATATTTATTGATGAGATCTATTGGTTATGGGCATATGGTAGATAAAAGTTTTGTTTCCGCTTCCTTCTCTATATCCATATTTCCCTACATGAATGGCATAGACGTGTGGTGGAAAGTGGATAAAAACCCTAAAATAGGTGTTTTTGGGGCGGAAGATGATGGAATGGAGTTTGAATAGAGTGGAAGGGGATAGGGTAGGCTAGAGTGGCTGTAGGAGTAGCTAAACTCGTGCTACAACTTCCACCAATGATTATATAGGTGATGGACAAGCATTAGGTTAATTAGGGGCTATATGGGTAAAGTAGTGAAAAAATAGGCTAGGGTTGTTGGCCACCACGACTGTTTTGGGTCACCACAAACGTGATGGTTGTAGGGAATATTTCCATGGTGTGGGGAATGAGTGAGGTGGAAAATGGATGAGAAAGTCAGATAAATTCACAATTATTGAGGGTTAGTACCACAAAGGTGGTGGACTTGGGTCACCACGAGGGTGGTAGGTCACCAGTGGGGTGGTGCACTTGGGTCACCATTGGGGTGGTGGCTAGCAACTTCAAATCTGCACTCTTACTATGTCATGGAGAATTTGTGCCATGGTCATGTCCATGTACCACATCTATGTTGGAGCTTCTTCCTTGCACTTTTGTCTTCAACTTGCTCATCTTTAATGCTTCTTTCTTTGGATTGATCCTTGTCCACTTGGGCTAGGTTGGGAAAGCTCTTTATCTCTCTTAAGGATTCTTTAAGGGTGAAGAAACCCTTAGATTCTCCTCCTTCTTTCCCTTACATTGATATCATGGTCAAAGTACCTAAAAATCTAGAACATCTATAAGTGCATTTCATAGAAATATGCATATTGAGGGGAATAATATGTTATCTAACTATTTTAGATGTGATTGGAGTGCAATAAGACACAATATGGAGCCCTAAAATAGGGCTACATCACCACCCCAAATTGAAAAAATATTTTCCCTCAAGTATGCTCTAGCTTAATCTCTCTGCAATTTTCCACAATCAAGAAATGACAAATGCAAAGCAACAGATGAATATTGATTAAATGGGATCAATGATGACTAGGTACATGCATTCCACTTCTCTCCTCTCATCTTTCACAAACCAATCATGATTAAAGTAGTGAACATACAAACTTCACATATAGAGCATAGAAAACACAATCAATCCATATGGTTTCATATAACTTTGGGTAAACCCTTTCATGATGGTGAAGATAAAAAATGACTAATGTTTCTATTTTACATTCATGCATTCAATCTCATATGTCAATCCACACTTAGTAACCCATGTGGCTGCAAAAAAGAAAAAAATGAGCTAGGATTGATGTTTCCTAGATCAATGGGCATGTAAATGGAAGAAAGGGTTGCGTTAAGGGTTTGGAGTGCTATTACATAAGAGCACTCATCTTTTCTTTATTTAGATGCTATTACATGGGAGCATCTTTTATTTTCTTTTTTGCATTTTTTCTTCTTCTTTTCCCTTAGTGTAGCTAGGGCACATGGTGGTGAGAGTGAATCTGGGAGATACAAATATGGCCATTCCAAACTTTTGGAGGTGGCCAAGGCTGAATATGTGCATTTTGGCATCCTTTCATGAGGTGGAGAGGTAAGAAGATAATAGAAGAAATGTTGGACCAAAAGGGGTCATTAATGTGGGCCTTCACATGAGATCTCGTGCATAAAAATTACTCCAACATATTTATCAAGTAATGATAGACCACATGAATGAGAAATATGAAAACCACATTTTTATCATGAGATTCTACAAACCCTAAGCATTTGTAGCTTGTTTCAATCTCAAATGAACCAAGCAATTCACAAGAATGAGAGAGGTGTTTCACTGGTAAAAAGTCAGGAACCGAGGCTATTTTGTAGTAGAACAAGTAATGTAGCAAGCGTTTATCAAAGGTCAACATTTTCAATTCACCAAGTAGAGATTGGGTTCGAACACACCTTTAGGAAAGAAATTCTAAATTTGGGCGAAATTGGACAAAATGGTGCCAAATTTCATTCAATCACATCTAAGCCTTCCTTATGAAACAAAAATCAAGAAATAAGAAAATTCTATCTAAAACATTCATAAACTAAAAAAATCTACGTTATATGCAATGCATGATGAAATTTTGAAAATTACACACAATTACAAGAAAGTAAACTACATGGCATGCAAGTGTGCAAAGTAAGAAAAGATCTTAACTAGTTGGAAAGGGTATGAAAAAAAAAGTAAATGGTAGGTTAAATACAATATGAGTGAATAGAAAGGCATACCTACCTACCACCCCAAACTTTTGAATCATGCTATCCTCAACATGACACTAAGGTCTAGAAATGGTAGGGTAGATGATCATTGCTGTAGTGGAGGGTGTGGTGACTTAAGTTGCAGGACCCGTAGGTAGCACGACCGTGCTGCTCCACATGGCCGTGGTGGTTGGCATGCCACATGGTCGTGTTGCACAACACACCAATTCTGGGTCCTCTTGTGCTTTCTTGATCAAAACTCATTCCCTAATGATTTTGAGTGCCCTACCACAATTGCTCCATGATACCACGACCGTGGTGGACACTATAGTAGTTGATTTCACATTGAATTCCATCAAAGCACCAAATCTTTGATCAAAAGTTATTTCTCATGAATCTTTGTCTAGAAATCATCTACTTTCCTTCATTTTGTTGGCTAAATTGGACATTATTATAATCCCTTTGTTTCGATGATGACAAACATTTCATTCTTGTGGATCTAACGTGCTACTTGAGTGTTGCAGGAATTAGGTGGATGACAAACAACTTGGAAGATCTATATGCTCAAATTGCTTTAAGTCATGATTGTAATCAAATGTAAAAACTTGTACAAATATATAATGTACAAGTACTTAGACATCATGTAAATCAAGCGTTAGATCTTTCCTAGTCAATCACAACACTTAGATAGGTCATCCCCTACAATAGTGTCACAACTGCACACTTGTACACACACTTAGTACTTAGTCTAAAACATTGAAACAGGGTCAATCTCGGTCGACAAAATTCTCGACTGAGACACTCTCGGTCGACAAACTCTTCAACTGAGAATGACCCAGGTAGCCATTAGACACAACAGACAAGGTAGTTGGGAGTTAGATCAGAACATTATATACACTTGCTCCAGACAGTCCCTCGGTCGACAAGTCCTCGACCGACTAGGACTCTCGGTCGACAAATCTTCGACCGAGAATGTCTCTATTTTCACTTTTCAGAATTCATTAACTAGCCGTTGTTAAAGCAACTAATGGTTACCTAACAGCTATTTGAGCACTAAGAACCCCCTAGAAAGTGTCTAGAACGTCCTTAAGCATTCATAGGCCATTCCTATAAATAGGACAAGGCTTAGGACACTCAAAATACACTTGGCTACACTTGAGCAAAATACTTGCAATTGGCTATTCATTCTTGTGAGAAATTGAGCAACTTCAACATTGGCTATTCATTTCCTTTGCTCCAAATTCGTGTACTATAGGCTAGCATCTCCTACCCACTGCACCTACACTTTCATATACATTGGTTAGGAGATCAAAATGCTTAATATAGGAAACCAAGCCTTGTGCTACAAGTGGTATTGTAATTTTAATTTTTCCTTCTTGTTCCTTTTTATCCTTTGTAATCTCCTTGCTACTCCTAGGGTTGGAGGCTGTGGATTGGAGAGGGTTTGAATTCTCAGGTGGAGAAGGATCTTCTCGGTGGAGAAGGTGGACTTTGGACTACTTCAAGAAGGCTGTCTCAATGGGAAGCTACTTCAAGGGGGAGCTTGAGGTTACTTCAAGGAAGGCTGCTTCGAGGTTGGTGAGACTACTTCTAGGTGAAGGTTGTCCGGAGGGTTTGGTGAAAGTGTTGTAATTTTATGTAACATCCTTGCGAGGTAATAAAATTAAATACTTTCAAAATCCCAGTTGGATAAGAAACCGTGTAGTGGATTGACTGGCTTAGTATTTGCTAAGGTTGGAACCACTCTAAATCCTTGTCCCCTTGTCCAATATTTTTGTGGTTGATTAATTTGATTGAATTATTATTAATATATCATAAAACCCTATTCACCCCCTCTAGTGTTTTTTCAATTGGTATCAGAGCAGGCTTCAAGGAGCTCTAATCGAGTCTTGAAGAATGAAGGGTGGTGGTACCTACAACCGCAAGCAAAGGAGCAACTTGGACCAATCTTCAACAAGCTGTAATTGGTGCTTAGGAACAAGCCACGCAACACTTAGTTGCCCTTGGAGGAGAAAGACAAAAGATGTGCATAAAGGGTGCTTTATTGCTACAATAAGTGAAGAAGAAGAATAGGTAAGCCTTTTTGATTTACCTAAAGAAGATTTAATTGCTAGTCTTCAAGAAACACATGAAAGATATATTGAGTGCAAGAAGAAATTAATGAAATCAAATAAAGTAAATGATGAATTACATGCTAAACTTCTTGCTCTCACATCTGAAAATGAAGATATCAAAAAGGCTATTGAAGATCATGATATTAAGCTAAAATCAGTAGAAGCAAATTGCAATCTTCTATCCCTAGAAAAGATAAATTTGCAAACTCAAGTAAATGATCTTAAAAAACAACCTGCTTTGTGTACACATCTAGATTATGATATTATTGTGAAAGAAAGAGATTCTTTATTATCTAATCTAGATCAAGCAAAGTTAGATATCAAGAAGAGAATGGATGAGATTGTTAAGTTGCAACAAGAAGTTAGTAGCTTGAGTAACAATGACATTCTTGATAAAATCTTAAATGACTCTTATCGTCAAATTGGAAGGAGAGGACTAGGTTATAAGACTAAAGGAAAATCTTATCAAAAACCTAGTTGGAGAAAGACACAAGTGCTAGAAAATCAATCTATGTATGTACCTAGAGGCAAATATACATATGTACCCAAGAACAACCTAGAACAAAATCATAGAAAGAGATATGAGGTTGATTCTATATGTTGCCATTATTGTTTGCGTCTCAGACATTATTCTTTCTCATGTCCTTACAAGAAAAAGGATGTTGAGTTAGTATGGGTTCCAAAGCCCCCAAACTAAATGAACAAAATTAAGTTGAGATATGACCAAAGACTCTAAGTTGTATATCTATATGTCTATCTCAATTTAACATAATGAGATAACAAATTGATTCAAGTAATTAAAATTTCTAACTTGAAAATATACAAATCTGCAGAGACACATCTTTGAAAATTTGTCTTAATTAGGGTCCCAAAAATCGAAAGATTTGAATATGATTAGTTGAGATTTGATCAAAATGTTACTTTGATATTCATATGTTTTATCTCAACTAAATTGAGTTTTCAAATTGCATAATTGAATTAAAAATGACCTATGATTTACTTGTAAACAATTGCTGAGAAACAGTACAGAAACAATCTCGGTCGAGAAACTATTCGATCGAGAACACTATCGGTCGAGAATTAGTCGATCGAGCAGGTTACTGTTTTCAAGTTTGCAACAAATCTGAGAAAACCTGTCCAAACAACATCATACTCGGTCGAGAAAAACGTCGACCGAGATAAATTTGGTCGACCAACAGTTCGACCGAATCAAGTTCTGCTGAACCTGTTTTCAATTAATCTAGTTTGCTATCAATTTGTTATTAATGATTGATTTAATGTGAAAATCAAGAATGAATCTTGGAGACCATCTTTGAATAATGACATATTGATCTTTTTGCATCATGAATTAAAGTATAACATTATGAATATGAAATCCTTATTGTAAAAGTGCTATTGAAGACTGATATTGAACATACTTTATTCATTTATTGAAACAGTTTATTAAGCATGTTCATTTACATGGTTTGTCTTAAATTTGAAAATCTATGAACCATGAATGAGATTATTTTGGTTTATCCTCTACATGGTTTGGCTTAAAACTAAAAATTATGAATAGGTTTAATCAAGGAAATTACTGTTTTATCATAATCCACATGGTTTTTCCTAAGTACTCCTTGGTATATCTATATAGGAACCATGTGTGTTGAAATGTAGTTTAAATGATCATAATCATTGCATTTATATTCTCTTATCTTGATCATTGTATTGTGGATATGGTTCTACTTTCCTATCATAATTTTTGTGCCATGATCATTGTGTTTCATTGGTTTGTCTAATATAATCTTTGATCCATATATACAAACCATGAATGGATATTATTCTTGATCATTGTGATTCAGATCATTGAAAATTCCATTAGCATAAAAGCATCTTGACATAATAGATAATGATTATTGTGGGCATGGCTTATAATAAAATAATGATGTTGCTATGACAAGCCAAATAGTGTATCTTAGAACAATAATATTAATGTTTTATCTAGTTGTTTGTTCTAAGAAATCTAAAGCACAATCTTGACTTTAAGATATCAATCTTGCTTTCAAGGATACATGCTTCTAAAGAATCCTATGATTAATCTGAAAATAAAGGAATTGAAATTTATGCACCCATAGCAGAGCTTAGGAGACATAATTCAAAATGAATACAAAACAATAATCAAGGACAAAAACTTCATTATGATGCCTATATTAAATTTTTAAAACGTCTTCATAATAGGTATCACTTAATGTGCTTCAAATTGATATTTATTTAATCAAGCTACCTGGAGAAATTATACTTCACATATGAATGTTCAAATGTGAAATCTATAGAATTTGCCTCTTGGTTGAAATTAAATTTGACCAAGGGGCGCTATGGTCGAAGTCAAGGTCGTCCTAAAATAAGCTTGACAAAATGCTTATTTGTAAATCATTTACTTGCACTTAATCTTAATATATTGAAAACAAGATTTTAGTGCATAGCTCTCATAAAAGGTTAACTTATTATGATCAAATACTTATTGAGACCTTAGAATTCTTAAATTATCTTGATTATAAGATTAAGGGGGATCTCACAAAAACTATCTTGACTATAAGATTAAGAAGGAGCTTACAAAATTTTGTAAACATCATAAAGAAAATTTGAGACTAGTTATGACCTTAGTATCTTTAAAGTAATTTTGGAGCCTACTACATGTATGAATATAATGGAATTGTCTAAACAAATCTGGGCCTAACATCCCGTGTATTTGGTTAGAGATACATTCATGTACTCTAAGCTTAAAGGATACATCTTTTGCAAATAATTGAGAAATAAATTGCGGCTAAATTTGACAATAAATTGTTTCATTTTTTACTTGGTTTGCATCCCTTGATTTTTCAAACTGAATATCTTATTAAGGGGGAGCATCTAATTATAAAATTAAGGAGGAGAAATAAAAGTCATAATGATTATCTTGGTCATCTTTTTGAAATGACAAAGGGGGAGAAATAATATAAAACCAAAAATATAAAGTAAAATGAGTTTCATAAAACTCGGGCCAGTACACACTTGCAAAACAAGAGAATGGCTACAAAAGGTAAAACTTCAGGTATGAAACTCATACAATTTATATTTCCTTATTTTATATTTTGGAAATGTGTGTCATCCTAAAAAAGGGGGAGATTGTTGGCTAAATTGGACATTATTATAATCCCTTTGTTTCGATGATGACAAACATTTCATTCTTTTGGATCTAACATGCTACTTGAGTGTTGCAGGAATTAGGTGGATGACAAACAATTTGGAAGATCTATATGCTCAAATTGCTTTAAGTCATGATTGTAATCAAATGTAAAAACTTGTACAAATATATAATGTACAAGTACTTAGACATCATGTAAATCAAGCGTTAGATCTTCCTTAGTCAATCACAACACTTAGATAGTTCATCCCCTACAATAGTGTCACAACTGCACACTTGTACACACACTTAGTACTTAGTTTAAAACATTGAAACATGGTCAATCTCGGTCAACATTGGCTATTCATTTCCTTCATTTTGTTGGCTAAATTGGACATTATTATAATCCCTTTGTTTCGATGATGACAAACATTTCATTCTTGTGGATCTAACGTGCTACTTGAGTGTTGCAGGAATTAGGTGGATGACAAACAACTTGGAAGATCTATATGCTCAAATTGCTTTAAGTCATGATTGTAATCAAATGTAAAAACTTATACAAATATATAATGTACAAGTACTTAGACATCATGTAAATCAAGCGTTAGATCTTTCCTAGTCAATCACAACACTTAGATAGGTCATCCCCTACAATAGTGTCACAACTGCACACTTGTACACACACTTAGTACTTAGTTTAAAACATTGAAACAGGGTCAATCTCGGTCGACAAAATTCTCGACTGAGACACTCTCGGTCGACAAACTCTTCGACTGAGAATGACCCAGGTAGCCATTAGACACAACAGACAAGGTAGTTGGGAGTTAGATCAGAACATTATATACACTTGCTCTAGACAGTCCCTCGGTCGACAAGTCCTCGATCGACTAGGACTCTCGGTCGACAAATCTTCGACCGAGAATGTCTCTATTTTCACTTTTCAGAATTCATTAACTAGCCGTTGTTAAAGCAACTAATGGTTACCTAACGGCTAGTTGAGCACTAAGAACCCCCTAGAAAGTGTCTAGAACGTCCTTAAGCATTCATAGGCCATTCCTATAAATATGACAAGGCTTAGGACACTTAAAATACACTTGGCTACACTTGAGCAAAATACTTGCAATTGGCTATTCATTCTTGTGAGAAATTGAGCAACTTCAACATTGGATATTCATTTCCTTTGCTCCAAATTCGTGTACTATAGGCTAGCATCTCCTACCCACTGCACCTACACTTTCATATACATTGGTTAGGAGATCAAAACGCTTGATATAGGAAATCAAGCCTTGTGCTACAAGTGGTATTGTAATTTCTATTTTTCCTTCTTGTTCCTTTTTATCCTTTGTACTCTCCTTGCTACTCCTAGGGTTGAAGGCTGCGGATTGGAGAGGGTTTGACTTCTCAGGTGGAGAAGGGTCTTCTCGGTGGAGAAGGTGGACTTTGGACTACTTCAAGAAGGCTGTCTCAACGGGAAGCTACTTCAAGAGGAAGGCTACTTCAAGGGGGAGCTTGAGGTTACTTCAAGGAAGGCTGCTTCGAGGTTGGTGAGACTACTTCTAGGTGAAGGCTGTCCGGAGGGTTTGGTGAAAGTGTTGTAATTTTATGTAACATCCTTGCGAGGTAATAAAATTAAATACTTTCAAAATCCCGGTTGGGTAAGCAACCAGGTAGTGAATTGACTGCCTTAGTATTTGCTAAGGTTGGAACCACTCTAAATATATCCTTATCCCCTTGTCCAATCTTTTTGTGGTTGCTTAATTTGGTTGAATTATTATTAAAATATCATAAAACCCTATTCACCCCCCTCTAGTGGTTTTTCACATTTTACTACTATTTTAACCTACACATTTTGAAACTAAAGAGATGCTATTAAAACAAGTGGGTGTCTGTGTTTTCTTGGAAAGTGTAAAAATAACCAAAAGTATAAAAATGGAAGGTTGGGTGAAAATTTCCCTATGTGGATTGCCTCCCACTAGTGCTAAGTTACATGTCTTCAGCTGGGCTTCTTGTAGATTTCTCCATCACTCAAACATTTGGCATCATCATGTGTCCACTCTTGCATTAGATGCATACCTCATTTACATTCAACATCTATTCCTTGTCCCATTGATCACAAAAGCTATCATGAGGTCTTCCATCTGGATCTCTTGATTTCAAATGATCAGTCATAATCTTTAGGTGACCATGCCCAATATCCTCATCTCAGTCTCTTTGGGTGGGATATTGTACATGTTGATATTTATCTTCATGTCCATGAAAGAGTCTGTGATTGTTCCACTATGCACATGTATCTTGACATCAGTTGTAGATCAGAATGGTCTTCCCAAGATGATGGGAATCTCCCTATCCTCCGGGTCCAACTCAAGAATAATGAAATCAGTTGGGAACACTGCTTCCCTTTCCTTATCTATCATCACCAAAATATCATCCACTCTTCCTATAAGAACTTTGATGGAGCGATCCTCCAACTGGAGAGTGCAATGAGCTAGTTTTGACTTACCTAACCCTAGATCCACATAGAAACTATATGAAATAAATTCACACTAGATCCCAAATCAAGTAGGGATTGGTCTATGTGATATCCCCCTATGTATCTAGGTATGAGTGGGGCTCCTGGGTCTTCCCTCTTTACCAGGACTAAATGTTGTATGATTGAACTCACTTGATTCTGTCAACTTGATATTCTTTGTTATCCTCACCATTGACTTCCTCTTGATAGTACACATATTATTGAGAAATTTGGCATAAGATGGTATTTGGTTGATAGCATCCAACAAAAAAATGTTCACCTTCACTTGCCAAAAAATCTTAAGAATGTCAACATTGTGCTTTTGCCTCTGTTTGACTGATAGAGGCTCATCTAATGCTTCAGGTAATAGCAGCTCACTTGTTTTTTCCTTACTTGTGTCAACATGATTTTCTTGTTGCATGCCATGAGGTAGAACCCTAGAGATGGAATCTGCAAAAGGAGTGTGAGGATGAGCACATGGTATTACATGCTCAACATGAGATGTACAAGAAACATATTCACCAATCTCAATCAAAGTATAACCACTTGGCTGCCTTTGCTTTGCTTTGTCAACATTTCTTTGACTTGTGGGCTGCTCAAGAGATTTTCCACTCCCTAGAACTATCACAACACTACATGCTCATGGTGGAGAGGGTGAGCATGTTTTGGCTGTGGAGGAGTTGGAGGTGGCCGTTGGTTTTGTAATCGAGGTGGAGGGGAGAATTGAGGCTGGTAGGTGATGTGGAAGGAAGGTTGGGGTGATGTAGGTGGAGGAGGTGTATAAGGTTTGGGATGGATTTGGAATGATAAATGGGCTGCACTTGCATAGGAGGTGGACTATAGATGACTTGAGAGGAATGCATTGGTTGACTTGCTTCCTTGAAACTCATTAGCCTTTGGATTTGAAGACAATTTTTCCTATTTGAGAGAAAGGATGGAAGATATCTGCTCTATCCTCTCCTTAAGCCTTGTGACATTTTTTTTCACGTCATCAATGGTTTTCAACCTAGATAGGACTTCCTCCTCAAACCTTGAGCTATATTTTGTACTTTGTTACTTTGGGTAGCTATAAGGATGAGGTGTCTTGTCTTCTTCACCAAAGGACTCAACAAAATTGACCAAGTGACAAGGAACACTTCTCAATTGGTTCTTCATAAAGCTCACCATATCTCCAAGAATCTTCACCATTTGTGGGTTTGAATCACTATGAGCTAGAGATTTCACACCAAAGGGGTGGTCACCATCATTCATCATTATAGAAGCTTGGATCCTTGAACTTTTATTAATCTTATGAAGAAAGGACCATGTCTCTATAGGTGTCTTATCCCTAAAAGATCCTCCAAAAGAAGAATCCACTATCGCTTGAACCATTGGAGATAGACTGGAGTAAAAGGATTTAACTAGCTGCCACAAAGGAATCTCATGGTGTGAACACTCCCTCATCATCTTCTGAAATCTCTCCCAAGCATCATGGAACCATTCATTACCCATTTGACAAGAACTCACTATGGTATTCCGCATTTGTGTCACTTGTGATGGATTAGAATTTTATTAAGAAGGCATTCTTCATCTCTTCCCAACTGATGATGCCCCTTCTTGAATTATACATATCTTTGGATTTGTTTTTGAGGGAGAACAAGAACGAGGTCAATATGGTTGAGTCATCACTAGATGTCAGTGCCCTGAAGATAGAGCATACTTCATGAAAGTAGTCTAAGTTCTTGTAGGGGTTATCACACTTCAAGATATAGAAGGTGGGTTAGAGCCGAAGAAGACCTGGAGGGATGGAGAATTCCCCCCTAGAATTTGATCAACTCTATTAGCAGTTGGTGATTTGTTGTTTATAGGCATGAAGTATTCTTGAAGTGGCATGTGAGGTGCATTTTGACCTTCCATCTTGTCTTCCTCCAGTTGCTGTCACATGCACAAGGCACAACAAAAAAAAAGAGGACAAGTTAGCAAACCAATATACACAAATAAGTTAAATAATAAAGTATAAAGAATAGCAATGATAAGGGTAGTAGGAAAATATCAAAGCAAAACTAACTAGCTATGCCGAGTGCCTTTATCCCCGATAATGATGCCAGAAAGCTTGGTGTGTTTTTCCTAAAGTTGCACACTAATCCACTGAATGGTGACTAGATGTAACCCTAAGAGGTTTTCAAACACACTTGGGATCTTTCAAATTTATAAAGTCCTACAAGTCTCTCTCACATAGACTAACACACTTACTTGCAAGTGCATGAGGTCATGTCATATTATAGGAGAGTCGCACGTTAGGGGTCAAACCAAAGAGAGAAAAGGGGGCAATAGTTATAGGTTAGTTTTGGATAGGTTCCTACTGCGGAGTCTAGGGTTGAAGGGTTTGAAGGTTTATTTGTTGAGTACACTAATGTGAACAAGCAACTTAAGGAAAACAAACAAGATCAAAACCTAAGTTAACCATTAGACAGTTTATCCCACTGAGCAAGAAAAGACAAGCTAAGCAAGAAATGAAGAAAACTACACTAGGGAAAGCAAAGTAGGGATCTACAGTACACTACACTAGGATAGCAAACTAGGCAAAGCAGACATTAAAGACATAAACTAGCAAGAAAAAATCAAGAACAAGGCAAGAGGCTAACTAAGCAAGCAAATAGCTAATTAGGCTAACAGTAGATAAGCGAGAAGGCAATTAGGATTTTAATGCAACTAAGAGAAGCGTGGGATGTTTAGGGGAATGCATTTGTCAATCGTTTTGGGGGTGATAAAATGTTAACCTTACTCTTCCATTTAGATTACCAAAACAAACAACAATCTATAGGCTAATGAATTGCCCTAAACTACTGACTGACCATGGATAGGATAGGCTGTGTATCGGGGAAATAGTCCTTATTACCTCCCATCCACCCTTACTAGGCTCAATTGGGTTAGGGTTTAGGTGAAATTCAATTAGGGTCTAGTTAATCCTATGTTTCTAGGATAGACACTCTTACGGTAATTAGGGGCCGAGGGTAATAATGCAAGGGGGAAGTTAGGTTTTAGACCTCACATCACCTACATTATAGCCTTGATAAGGCTCCAAGATAATTACACTTTATGCTTCTATACTAGCTACTTAGATCTCTCACTTAGATGTAGGATGTAGGATAATTGATTAGCATGTAGGAAGGTGAATAAGGCTCCAAGATAATTACACTAAATGCTTCTATACTAGCTACTTAGATCTCTTACTTAGGTGTAGGATAATTGATTAGCATGTAGGAAGGTGGATATATAATTAGAGATTCATTAATTAGACTTAGGAGCAATTCATGAATTAGCTACATATAAGCAATTTCCCTAGAATCCTAGGTGATTTAAAGCACAAACTACAAATGCAATTTATGGGAAATGAGATAGAAATAGAACATAATCTTTACCAAATTAAATTATAATGTTTACATATCATTTTCCCACAACATGGTATCAAATTGAAACTTTTAGCCCCAAATAACCCACCCAAGGGTCCGGAGTACTCATAGAACAAGAAAATACAAAACAAGAGGAATAATAATGAGTAGAGGAGTGGAAAGCCATGGTAGCTCGATGGAGACTCCTCCTTGTCCACCTCCTAGTAGCAACAACTAGAGCTTCTCCTTCTCTCAAGATGGAATGACATGGATGTGTGGTGGAAAGAGGCCAAAACCCCTAAAATAGGTGTTTCTGGGGTGGAAGATGATGGAATGGAGTGGGAATGGAGTGAAAGGAAATATGGTAGGCTAGAGTGGCTGTAGGAGTAGATAAACTCATGCTATAGCCGTCACCTAGGTATATATAGGTAGTGGGGAAGCATTAGGTTAAGCAGAGCAATATGGGTAAAGTAGAGAAAAAATAGGCTAGAGTTGCTGGCCACCATGACCATTTAGGGTCACCACAGCTGTGGTGGTTGTTGGGAACATGGCCATGGCGTATGCACACAAAATAGGTGTAAAATGGATGAGAAAGTAAAAAAAATCACAATTCTAGAGGGTCAGTACCACGATTGTGGTGGTCACCACAAGGGTAGTGGACTTGGGTCACCACTGGGGTGGTGGACCTGGGTGACCACGGGGGTGGTGTACTTGGGTAACCACGGGGGTGGTGTCTATCAAATTCAAACTTTCACTCTTATTGTGTCATGGAGCATTTGTGCCATGGTCGTGGCCATGTACTATGACTGTGTTGGAGCTTCTTCCTTGCACTTTGATCTTTAACTTGCTCATCTTTGATGCTTCTGGCTTTGTCTTGATACTTGACCACTTGCGCTAGGTTGGGGAACCTCTTTTTCTCACTTTGGGCTTCTTTAAAGGTGAAGAAACCCTTATATTTTCCTCCTTCTCTCCCTTACATTCAAATCATGGTCAATATACCTAAAAATCATGCAAAGAATATTAATAAGTGCATTTTATAGAAATATGCATATTGAGGGGAATAACATGTAACAAACTACTTTAGATGTGATTTAAGTGCAATAAGACACAATATGGAGTCCTAAAATAGGCCTACATCATTGACCATGTGCAAAGTACTAACTTAGGTGCTCATCATGTGTTGTTTGTCCATAAATCAACTCTTGGCTTGACAAATCCCAAGTCCAGGAAGGACCAACCCCGACAGAGGGTCGAAAGGGATGTTCCAGCCACCAGTCCACTGATGAGCAAGATACTCTCCCATATGCAACACACTCCCAGATGGAGACTCAAATTGGATTAGGCAAGCATCTAGAGCCAATGCCTCAAAGAAGGCTGCATAAGATGAGGCTGCCTCACCATACTGAAACCTAGGGAAGATCCTGAACTTGACCTAGGAAGAACAACAAATTGGAGTCAACTAAAGTACATATGTACAGTATAATACAATGTTCAATGTAATATGCATACCTCAACTACGGTCATCGTATCTGTTTTGCTTCTCTACTGCTCATATGACACCCTACTGGCACAACCAACCCAATGTTGACAAGTAGGGAGGGAGGCATACTGATATCCTTCTAAACTGCTCAAAGTAACATGTCTATGTAGCTAAAATTTCTCATAACCCCACATCTACAAAAAGAATCAGAGAAAAACATTAAGCTCACCATAATCAAACCTACAAAGCCTATCAACTTTTTGTAGCCTGAATCATCTCTCCTTTGGATTCTCCGACAAGACATCTCTGCGGATGCATCAATAGATGGGCATACATGCTGCAAACCTAGTAAAAAAAGGAAGTATATCTAGGTCCATCATAAAGGAGAACCAACAAACATCTTCTCTATCTCCTGAGTAGTTTCTAAACAAGAAACTAGTTAATACAAATTGGAACATTTGGACCCGTACGATTGGATACAATGGATCAATGGAACCTCACAACTCATACTCATGAAATAATTTGGAACTCATCCAAGTAAACTTGACCTCATTTTTTGAGGTCATCTCAATATATTTAGGATTTACTCGAATCACAGCCAGGCGGCATCGAACCCACTCCTGTCGGTTAGGTAGAGAACAAATGGGAGTCCCACCAAACCCTAAACCAGTAATCCCATGAAAATCACTCTGGGTGATGGAAAACTCATATAAAGAAAAGTGAATAGTATTACAGTCTTCAGACAGAAGTGCTCAATTAAAGGAAGGAGATAATGTATATATGTTATCCTATAATGTATAATGCTACCCAAGCTAGTCCTCTCAACAATTCCATCTCCTTAGACACCGGGCTCTCATACAAGTATCACAATTCATTCCAACAATTTCTCCAATAAATGTTTGACAATATGATACCCTAAAGGAATAAAGGACAAGATAAAATAAAAAATATTACTACATGGTGGAAAAACCCAATTCAAGCTCAACAAAGTATATAGAAAATAACAAGGAGTAGTGTTTCCAAGTTATACCTCATATCCTGCTCGATGACCTCAATGATGCAGATTCATCCACAACATGCCCAGATGACGGATGAATCTCTCAGTAGGGAGCAATTCCCCCTCAATCCTACTTGCACCGCCATGATGCCTGCTCAAAGAAGACTTCAGTTAGAATATTCAGAGAGCAGACACATATTCAATAGAAAGGAAAGCACCCATACATAGGGTATGCTTCAACCCCCATGTCATTTTCAACATATTTCTCGTCTAAAAAGGGATCTCATCATGCCATTCATGGGAAGAAATCTACACAAAAATGATGACAGTATCAAGAGCTTTCTACAACATCTAAAATCAGCTCAAACAAACAACATATGAATGAGAAGATGAGAAAATAATGAAAATAGATAAATCACAAAATGGAACATGCATTTAGGTCATCTTCAACCTCCAGACCATGAAGAACAATGGTAAGACAAAATCTTTATTTTCCTTCAAGGGCCAAAATGGACAAACCAAAGTGAAAGAATGAAAGTTATACCTTACCTAAGACAGATGTAACTGAAAAGTGCACCAAAATGCCCCAAAAAAGACCACCAAAAGCCCCCACCAATGCAATGTCGCTCCCAGAAAAACACCACCCAAAAGTTGGCAGAACGTCCCGACCCGCGAGCCTAGTGCTGGAAGATCACTATGATCTACCTCCTCTTGCTACTTCTTTCACCCTAAGATGTCTAGAGATGGTCACTACTGCCACTACTTGCACGGGTGAGGATAAATGGGAAGGGTGCTCGACCCTCCTCCCATTCCCCTCTTTTGAAGAAAAAAAACTAATGCAAAAGCTAGAAATAGATCCTTATATTTTCAATAGAATTTCCAGAACCCTAAGAAAAAAACAAAAAAATTGGTAAAAACCTAAAAATGTCAAATCTTGACTCTAAAACTGAAAAAAATCTCTTTTTTTCTCTAAAAACTGTCAAAATCATTTTTCAATCCTTTTAGGGTCCCAAACTATGTCCTAAAATTGGACCAACACCCAAACCTCAATTTTCAACCTACTAGGGTCCCTAACTATGACCTAAACTGGACCAACACCAAACCTCATTCAACCTACTAGGGTCAAAACTATGACCTAAAACTAGACTAGTACTCAGAATCTCATTTTTTCAATCTACTAAGGTACCAGATTATGACCTAAAACTGGACCTACACCCAAACATCATGTTTCAATCTACTAGGGTCCCAAACTATGATGTATAACTAAAAAAACACCTAAAACCTCATTTGTGTTTCAATCTTTTCAAGGTCCTAGACTATGACCTAAATCTAGACAATCCAAAATCACTTTTTTTAATCTTTCAAGGTCCCTAATCATGAACATAAACTAAACCATCTCAAAGCTTCCTTTGCCAATATGTTTGGGTCATGGACCAAGAGCTTAAACTGGACCACACACCTCATCTTGAACATGCTCCCTGCCCTTCTTTTATTTCCATTATTCCAGAGTCCTTAGTCATGACTTACGTTCAGAATATAGATTGCCTTTAGTGAAAACCTTTGAGCTAATCCCAGATCATGACCAGGGTTATCATCTTGCTTTCATGCACACTTCTTTTGATGATCTCATGTCATGACTCAAAAATTAACTAAATTGCGTACCCTATCTCATGACCCTGAGTTATGGCTTAAATCTTCAATTTGAAGGATTGATAACTAGAAAGTCAAGGAGCATCAATGATCTAGAGGATGGAAGATGAATTAATAAGAGAACACATCATGGAGGCTACCTTTCACTAGATGATAGTATGAACATCCAATCTTATTCCAATCTCAAATGACTTAATAAATCAAATGGATAACCGATATAGTCAGAGATCTAAAAGATCACCTTAAATATAAAATCTTGTCTAAACCACAATCATGAATCTTGATGATCCAAGCCCTATTTTGATAGGAAAACTCTTCATAATGTGCCTGTCAAGAGGTCTTGTTTTGTCTCTCAGTTGGCCCACTCGAGGAAAAACTAAAAACCAAAGATGCTTAGGAATATGTATGACTACTCTTTTTCTCCAAGATCTATTTTTCAAATAGAGAAGCTGCCACTATTTTTTGACAATCAAAGACTTTTGGATCCTAATGTCTCACTAACAAACCACACCTACATTCACTTTTTCACATTCTCCTTTTTCTCACTAAGGCATGAGTTAGTGGGAGAATTAGACATGCATTCATTTTACAACTAAATCAAAGAAGAGATACATTTTTGCGGCCAAGAAACTTCTTCTATCTCATCACAAACTTAGGGGATCGAATGATTGGTTAGGTACAAGAAACTGCCTAAGTGATATGCTTCCCTTACTCCAGAGAATTCATTTTTCCCAATCTTTTCCTCAATGGTTCAACTTTAGAAGGAAGAGACATAACACTCACTTTTCACCCTCCACAAGGTTTGGTAGAACAACCATGATGAGTCCAACCTTTTTGGCCCTTTGCAAGAAAAAATGGGGGCTGCGGTTCTCACTCTTATATTGAACCTTGCCTTGAGACAGGCAAACCCTTGACACCCCATTTTTGCTCACTCAGTAGAAATTCATGATTAATTTTGATCCTCTAATTAATGATGGAATCTATTATGAATCCTAAACAATTTCCACATATACCTTTCCCCCCACAATTTTCCTTTTTTCCCATCTATTTAAATCACCATGTTTTGCCCAATTTCACCTAGTTTGAGTTGTTTTGGAAAGAAACCTTCTTTCAGACTGGAAGTGCAATTATTCTTAAAATCTGCCTTAAATAGGCTATTCTTCACAAATTTCCAAGTTAAGTTGTCGAGAATTAGATATTCATTTCTCCCACCAACTTTTCTTGAAAAATTTGTGAGTAACACCTATTTTTCTTTCTGTGTAAGTTTTCTCTGTTTTTTGATAGAACATTCTTGTATTTACTTGAAAAATAAGATTTCCTTTTTTCATGACTACTTCTCTCTCTCTTTACTTTTTCTTGTTTTCTATAATCAAAAGATCCTTCTCCTGACATTACCTGCTCTTCTGTATTTGTAGAATGGTAAACTTCTCCAAATTCTACACCTAAATGCTTAATCTACTATATATTTCTATCTAGTCTATAACTATTGCACCTGACCTGATCTACTGGTGGATCTGATCTATCATTCTCTATAACTACTATGTCTCTCTTATAACTTTCATGTTTAAACTATTTCTAAAAATTCAGATATGATTCTCTTAGTATATCTCTACTAGTAATCCTCTAACATCCTACATATTGATCCTGATCACCAATGATGGATCTCCAACATGGAAGGTTATGAGGCATTTAGGACCACAACATACCTAAATATTTGGATTTTTGAGGATGTGATAGGACGACCACTGACATCTTCAGCCCCAAAAGCCTGACCACAATAAAAATCAATTTTTTAATCTTGTTTTCATGTTTTCTTAATTTGACAATCCTAAATCGCTCAATTTCCTTACAATATAACAATCTCTTGATACTGGTTTACCAGGGGAGATGGGGTTGATAATCCTTTGTAGATTGTGACTAGATCATCAAATCTCATATCTGATTTGTCTTTTAATTTCTTTTTTTTAATCTAGCATGGTTAATCGCTCAATTTACATTGTGGCTCTCACGATATATCTTTTTACCTTATTTTTTTTGTACAAAATGGGCTGGAAAATCCGACACTTTTTAATGTGATTTTTCACTTCCAAAAAGGGTAGATCCTTATTCCCCAAAATATCTCTATTTTTCATCCCCTTTTTGGGCAAGGTGCGACACCAACATGTATATGTCTTGCATGCAAAACCTACCTTTCTACATTACCCGTATATACAATTTGTGTAATAATATTAGGATGATGTAATGACAACACTAATGGAAAATTAAGGAGAGGAGGACATAATCAACAGAAAACATAAAAAAGGAAGGTCCTTCAAGGATTCTTTATGAACACAAGGTGATGACTCCATCAACAACTAAAGACTTTCTCAAATAGGAAATCCAACCAGCCAACAATTGACTAGAAAGTTTGTAAAAGCAAGATTAGGGTTTAGATTAGACAATTTTTGGTTGTTTATTTACAAAACTTGTTAGATCAAGTTGTTGTTCTGGTTTCCATGTATTTTTTGTTGCATGTGGTGATTGTAAATTGTTAACTTTAAGATTCCTTACATTGTGAAACACACACGAAAATGTCAAACGACTACATGTGGGATCGTCAAAGCATGGTGCATCATTTATCTTGGGGAAATTTGGTGATAAGTATGTGGATTCAACAAAGCAGGGTGTAGAGATTATTTTGTTGGCCTTTGGGGTCAAATTAACTAAGAGGATATTAACATGATTAAGTACCAAGAGGCATAAAGATGACATAAACTTCATTATATGAATTATGACAAGGAGTTCTGCAACCATCTATCAAAAATTTATATTGCATGGAACTAGAAACTGTTACTACTGAAATAGTTAATTTGTTGGTGATCAACCAAAGCTGACTCTTGACTTAATGAAATATGGATCTTGACCCACTAAGAAGATTTCTCAATGTAATTTACCAAATATATATTGGGGGTATTAATTTGAACAAAATTATGGGAGATTTGTTATTTAAAGACTAAAATACCATCAAAAACATAATTTTCAAATTAATAATTTGACTCTTGCAAATATTTTATTTGTATATCTAATGACAAAAAAAAATAATCACTTCTCATTGTGACAGATCCTTGAGAAAGAGACATTGAATGGAAACAAATTCCTCAATGACTATAGGACATTGAGAATTTTTGTCACTCATGAGTGTAGGATCGATGTTCTAGAAACACTATTACTAGAAGAACCAACTTCAAATGCACTAAGGAAAAAAAAGGAAAACTTATCGTACACATACCAATGATGACATAGATATCAAACACATCATGTTATGATCCATGACTCATGAGCTTCAAAAACAACATGAAAACATGGGTTATCTAGAAATTTCAACACACATGAGTATTATGTTCCAAGAGAAAGCAAGACAAGAGTGCTATGATGTCTTAGAGGCCTTGTTTAAGTCCAACATGACTGAAGGCAATCTAATTGGGACCCATGTACTAAAGTTTATTGGGGATGTGGAAAACCTAGAAAGATTGAATTTTCCTTTAGGCTAAGAGTTTGACACTGATGTATTCCTACAATAAAATCTGTATTCCTACAACAAGTTTGTCACAAAATACAACATGAAGAACTTTATTTGACCATTGTTACTTGTTAGAGATATTTGACATGTTTAGAAAAACTAAGGACTAGATGAAGGAAGACAAGACATAGTCCATGTTGATGGCGAATAAAGCAAAGGGCAAGTAAAATGGAAAATGCAAAGATAAGGAAGTTCAAAGTTGAAAAAAAGCCTAAATCTTTGCTTAAATTTAAATGAGGAGTAGGAAGGATGACAATGTCACCATTATAATAAGGATGGTAGTTGGAAAATAAATTTCCCTCTTTACTTTGAGGTATAAGAAGTGGTGCATAGAGACCTCCACTTTAGAGATATATTTTAATGATATAAACTTATCCACTTCTTCATCATGGGTAGTGGCTACTGGATGTGGATCTCACATTTCTTCAAACGTGCATGATCTTAAAATAATTAGACCCTTACTAAATGGAGAGGTGGATCTATGCATCAGTAATGGAGCAAGAGTTACTATCACAATAATGGAAACCTATTTTATCTCTCCCCAGTGGGCTTTTGGTAAAGTACATAACTTCTTTTATGCACCTATGTGCTTTTAATAAAGTTAAGTAACTTCTATTATACATCTACCACAAATAGAAACACTATTGATGTATCTTTTTTTTGGACAACAATGATTTCAAATTTATAACAAAATGGTCAAATTTCTATCCTAGAAGTAATATCTTTTATGGTAGTTCCCCACTATCTTATGATCTTTATTTATAGAATCTTAATACAATTGTATGTATTATAATTATTAAGTTAAATCTTGATGACTTAAACAAATTTTCCTTTGGGTACTCTTGTGTAGAAAACATAAAAGAGAATCACATTTTAAGACTCTATAAATATGGTTGTCTAGACTCATCATATTTTAAATCAATAGAGAAATGGAAATCTTGTTCCTTGGGAAAAATGAGAAAAACATCTTCATTGGTAACAATGTGAGATCAAATGATTTATTAGGACTCATGCATACTGATGTGTGGGTCATTTATCATAAGTTGTAGAGGTGGGTAACAATACTTCATCAGATTTACTTATTACTTCAGTAGATATGGATATTTGTATCTTACAAAATACAAATATGATTCCTTGAAAATTTAAGGAATTCATGATTTATGTACATAACCAACTTGTGAATAATATTGAATCACTATGATCTAATCACGGTGAAGGATACCTAAGACAAGAGTTTGAGGACCTATTGAGAGAGTGTGGGTATTGTATCATAGTTCAATCCACTTGGAACACCGCAACATAATGGTGTATCAAAAAAGGGAATCAAACCTTATTGGAAATGATAAAATAATGATGAGACATGATATTGAAACCTAAATGTTTACACTTAACCACATAAATTCTTAATTGGTAATGAAACCCGTATGAGATATGGAATGGGAAACGTCCCAACATGTCCTAATTGGATATTTTGAGATGTGAAGATTATATAAGGAAACAATTATCTGCAAACCTTGGGCCAAATTTGATAGATGATTCTTAGTGGATACCCCTCAGAAGTATATATTTCTATATTACACCTAAACACAAAGTGTTTGCTCCTTGAAAAAGGAACTTATTTCCAAAGGAACCAATGGGAAACAATATATCTCAAAGAAGTTTGAGGCCAACAAAACAACATTTAACCAATGTATGTGGAATCTTAAATTCACCATGTAGCAAAAGAACCTCAAAGGTCTCATATGGATCTAGATATATTTGGATATCTTATACCTTAATCAGACGATGATGTAGTTGTGAATGACGATTGAACCAACAACCTACAATTAGGCTATCTATGGACTAAATTATAGTAAATGGCTTAAGGCCATGATATCTTACATTGAGTCCATGTATGACAACAAAGTATGGACTTTGGTGGATGCATTTGAATAGGAAAAACACATAGGTGCAAATGGCTCTTCAAGAAGAGGAAAATTATAACTTGAGTTTTTATGATTCTATACATGTATAGTTGGATACAGTCAATGTATTTTTAAGGGAATATTAGAAAGATTGAGTTTCCTATGTTTTGTTTAATAATTTAGTTTGAGAATGCAAATTCTCCATATTACAAGGGATTTCGTTTGTATTCTTGTTTTCAATAATCCATTATTGATTGTTGTCTAAAGAAAGATCATAAAGCTCAATATAAATGAATTTTCAAAAGTGATGAATAATTGGTAACCAAAATAGGGAATTATTTTGGAAATTTAAGGAAAGACAAGTTAAAGGAAACTAATAACTACAAACTGGCCCTAACTTGCACCCAAAGAAAAAAAATATATTAAATGATAGAATTTCTTGCCAAATTTGGGTGGAAAAATAGTTCTTATATGCTTTAAATAATTCAAATAAAACAAATGCTTATGAATCAATTAAAAGGTATCTAATCTCCATGTTTTTTCACCAAACCTTGCCCAACCTGAGATTAAATTATTAATTGGCTTCCTTCAAAATTTGGAGTCAACTGGATAAAAGAGGAGAGATATATGAATTTATTAAGATTTCCTAATGTGAAAGGATTAATTGATAAATATATTATATTGGCACATTTAAATCAGATTATAAATCTAGGGCCCAACAATTTATCTATCATGTGGATTCCTAGCCATTGTATTAGGGATCCAATGGTTTCATGTCATCTCCTACCTTGAGACATATAAGGAAGATGTGGCACAATAACTCCACTCCTCTCCAACCTTCTCTCTCTCTCTAGACAATGTGAATGCCTACAAACTTGCCCATTAGATTCAGAAGGAGAATAAAAACACAACAATCCCTAGACAACCCTATTTTGGTGTCCATTAAAGACTTTCCCTAATCTACGCACGAAGCCATGATCCATTGGTGGCCAACTCTATAAGCCATGCCTATATAAGGCATAGGAACCCCCTGCGAGACCAAAAATCCCTTACGAGACTCAGTGAGGATTAAGGATCCTCACCCTACCCTCAATTCAATAAAAACCCCCATTCTTCCTCCTCATCTCCTCTCTTCCTAACATAAAAGAAATTCCCTCTCCTTCCTCTCTGTTCCTGCTGCTACTAAGCAATCAACAACCATAGACAAGTACGGTGGAGTGAGGCAAAGGGACTGATATGCTCACTTTCTGCTCAGAGACCTAACAACTCAAAGTCAACCTTATATTTGACTCGACAATAGATCAGTTTACAAATAGGGTTGAGGTAGAATAATATTTAGGAGGAAAAGATATCCCAACCCCCAACTCCGTTGTTGTAAGGTGAGGGACCTTTCTGTATTTGTAAGGCCCCTGAACTTGCTTAATGAGTTGAATGAGCTTAATTACCATAATTGAATGCTTATAACCCTAATATAAACTTTTTATATGTTTTTAAATCATAATACAAGCTTAAGTTTCAAATTTGGTCCAATTTGGACACTATATGAGCACATTATGCGATTTTCTGTACATTTTGGACTTTTATGCAATTTACCCAATTGAGGGATTTTATTTGGAATTTGTCACTTACATTATGTTCCTTAGATGTTATATTATCATTCTTGAGTTTTGTGATTCATGGGGCTCCTAGTTGAGCCTTGGTTTGAAGATGTTTTCATCAAAGGTATTTTAGGGTTTACCCCTTCATGGATGAGCTACCTTTAGTAGCTACCAACTAATGAATTATGTGATTGGCTGGGAAATTCGACAAAGGAAAGCTAAGAAGGTCAATATGGGTGGTGGGGATCTTCTTATGTGTGTTCTTGTATATTCTTAATAATTTAAGGCCATAGACACATGGGGAAGCTACTTTTACACCTCATGCTTGCTTCTATCCTTATCCATGGGCTATATTTACCTCTTCTTTACCCAAATTCGAAACTATGCTTGCTTTATCTTTCCTATAACCTGGATCCAAGAATACACTCTGTTTTTCTATGGAACCAACTGATCTAAGGTAGAAGACAACCTCTTTTTGGAGAAGAAGGTCTCCTAGAGCTCCATCTAGCCCTACCTAGGGTTTCCAAGGTCATCTTTTAGGGATTTCAACCAAGGCAAGTTGTTTTCTTCCTTCCTTCTCCATTTTTCTTGCTCTTCACCTTCCTTATACCTTCCTCCATGTCATAACCCTGCTGTTCCATGGTGAAGGTGGCTCTAGAACTAAAAAATCTATCCTTCTTGTTTCTTTTTCTAGGGTTTTCCTTCCTTGTGGAGAGAAGTGCTTATTTGGCCAAGTTCAGATATGAATCCAAGGTTTTCTTACCCTATTTGCTCGATATTCTTGCTGTTTGGGATCTGACCTATTCTATATAGGCGAGTTATATAACATTCTTCACTTATATTGCTTACTAGAAGCTTGTTAGTTCATGTTTATGCCTTAATGTGTTGAATTAAGCATAGAGAAACCATGCTTGTTTAGAATTACGAATTTTTGTGGTGTTCCCTATTTTGTTCCAGTTCTATATGAACTTGTAAACATGTCTACGACCTTTCTAAGGTGTAACATGATCTGGGACAGGTTGATAGCAACAACCTATGATGCTAAGCACAAAACAATTGATGGTTCAAAATAGGGTTGTCAAGATATTTCCTTCCGTATCACACAACCAATGGTCATACCATTCAACAACCAATGGTGTTGCTATCTTGGCAACTGATGTTCGTGATAAAGGGTGTCAAATTTATGGTGACAACCTATGGTCACCCCCTTAGGTCAGGTTTTGGCTCAATTAGACGTTTAATTATCATTTACGAAGTATTCTAATGATGTTATCAATCGATGATGACATTAGCTTAATATTTGATGGTGTTAACTGAATGTATTACTGATCTAACAACCAATGGTGATCTATTTATCACAATTAATGGTGTATTAGGTCATAACCATGTATGATGAGTTAATAATGTAATTGTAGATTTGACTAAACCTTGAACCAATGGTTCCTTGGTTCAATTGATCTAATGGTAAGACCTATACTTCAATTGATAACCTTGAACAATGAACCTGATCCAATGAATAATATTGGATGCTTTAACAACCAATGGATTATAATAAATCACATGGTATTATATGTGGGTCCTAGTGATGATAATTCGATGGTTCAATACCATTAATTTGTAGTCTTACCTTTGCTATCATATAGTTTTTTTTGAAAGAAAAACCTTTTATTCCATCAACGAGAGCTTACAAATAACAAGCTAATGTGAACATTATATTATCAATACCATTACAAGTATTATCCTCTAAACTAAGGATAACCCTTAGGGCTATCAGCCTCTCAAGAATCTGAAAGACAAAATGGGTTTTGGGGTGATGATTAACCAAGCTCCATTGACCTTGGATGGCTTCACGTGCCAAATTCGTCTTCACTGACTTAAAAGAACAATAGTAGGGAGGCGTGAATGACTGAATTAACTGAATTAATGATCTGTATAGCCTCTTATAAACCAGGAACTGCAGGAGTTGCAACATGATTCTCTTGATTAATTCTGTAATCATTCCTCAGGTTGTACAGATCGGCTTTGGTGTGATTAAACTTTGATCTACTTCAGATGTTGCTTCTAGATTCTGAAAATCCTCTAGTCTTGGACCTCTTATGTTAGTCTCAATCTTTCTTGCAGACCCTCGCCTCTTCATATTTATGCCACTTCCTTTAATTCTCCTACTTATTGAACTCTCTGGAGTGACATCCATATTGGCTTCCTTGGTTTCCTTTACTGCAGAGATTTGGACTGAATCCTTATTTATATGCAGGTCATCTTTCTCTGCATCCACCAGGATTGCTGGGTAAACAACTGTGTGATCCAACTTTGGGTAAACAACTGTGTGATTGCTGTGTGATTGCTGTGTGATTGCTGGATTCATCCACTAGCATATCGTTTATTACCTCTACAACCTCATCCACTCCTGGGTTCACCGCTTTGTGCATCTCCTTGCTTATCGAATTATCCACCTGCATATTGATAGAGTTCCCAAGAACCTCCCTGCATGGACCATTGGCCGCTTTCTTCTTCCAAATCTTTGTGTTGCGTTTATTAGCTTGACTGATCCCTGTAGAGGCTTTTGCTATGTTCTCCATCAAATTTGAGTCTGGGTTGTTTCCATTTCCAAGGGTGGCAAATCGGTTCACACCATCTGACACCGTGGCTTCTGCCTGATCTTACTGGGTCTTCCTTGGCCTTCGCCCCCCCTTCCTCTTCTGTGTTTGCCATTGTTGAGTTGCCTTATCGATGTCCATTGTTCCTTTATTAGTTTTCTTCTCATCTTCAGATCTATGCTCCTTCTCCATTGCTGCCTCAAGTGTGCATTGCTTTGATATGTGACCTTCCTCCTCGCATCTAACACACGCCCAAGGAAAGCCCTCGTATTCAATATCATACTCCACTCCATTAATTAGAATACATGGGATGAATGGCTTCGTGGTATCGATCTCTAGAGCTAGTCTCACAAATTTGCTGTGAGAACGGTTCGATGTGTGCGTGTATACCTTGATTTTCTTGCCCAGTGCCATGCCAATGAATTCAAATATGGTGGGCACATATAGATGAAGGGGAAAATTTAGGATGCGTACCCAAGTGACAATGACTGCAGGTGCTTCAATCTTCAGTTTGAAGGTAGGGAACCAATCCCATACTAGCAGGTTTCGTCCAAAAATCTTCCATGGGCCACCGGTGAGCACTGCTTCATAATCCTGATGGCGTGATAATTGCACCACAAAATGCCCTAGATCAAGCTCATACATATTAAACCTTCCCACAATTCGCCAGAGAGCCTTCAGCTTATCTCTCAGGGTCATGTAACCTATTTCCGCTCCCAGTAGTCTCACAACCACTGCGTAACGCCACAGCTTTACTAGCGTGTCTTCTGCTTCTGGCAGGATGGAGAGCGATGGGACTTCCTCTTCACTCGTTAGGGTGATGGCCTCCTCCGACAACCAATCCTCGAATAGCTTGTTGACGAACCCGCCTTGGCTGCGTGCAACATTCTATCCCGAAACGACTGTAGTGAAAGAGGCTTGGAGAGGATTGACCCCTCCCGCCTGCGAAACCGTGTTGTCAGTCACCTTTCCTTTGTCCACGATCGATTGGGTGTTGTTTGATGCATCCTCAGCTATGATCCGCTTAGTCTGATCTTCATAACATGAACCTTCGACCCCTCGCATACCCGCAACCAGGAACTCGAATCCCAGTTCAGGTATGGAGATGCTTGGTGTCTGCCTCTTGTCCGGCTCCACAGTAGCAAAGTCACTTTGATGACTTCCAGCGAAACCTCCCTCGGGATCAATTTCCCTGCCGTCACCAGCTCCGCCGCCGCCATGACCCCCTTTCCCCCTAGGTTTCGTCATTCCCATGTCAATTCCTATCATATAGTATATTTGATAAATCACTATAATAAGTGGATGTGTAACTCCTATGTGATCTAGCTTGTTATACCTAACCTTAGTGTAATTATATGATGTTGATTGGTTATAATCAGACATATTGAATGATTAATGTTATAATGAATTACACTCTTCTTGTGTTGAAACCACATTGTAGTACTATTTGAATATCATAGTGCCTTGCCATGTTAGTATCTATGGACACATATGTTCTAATGATCTTTTGAGCCTTGTTTAAGGCATGGAATGATGATGATATCCTTACTATGAATAATGTGATGGTCTTAACGACCTTTGGGCATGTTTGAAGCCACGATTGAGGTGAAATCCTCTTCACTTTCCAATAAGGGTTAAAACCCTAGAACTTGTGATAAGATATTGGTATCTTGTAAAAGTATGATGATAAGTGTGGTCCATAAATTTGTAATGAATGATAGCATGTGGTAATGTGATTAAGATTTATATCTCAAATCTTTTATATCTTTTGAAGTTTTTAAACATATACTCTTGTTAAAAAATAATTATGGTTTGAATGTCCATTTGTATGATTTAGCCTTAATTCACCCAATTGGCATAACTAATTAAGTGAAACTCTAATCATGTAATGCCATGTGCCATAGATCTATGTGAGTGTCAGAAATTGCCAGATAGTGAAATGAGTATTCCTAAGGGATACTCGGAGCGCATATTGATGAGTGTGCGGGGTGCTTGTCATCCTGAATTCAAGTGTTAGGGAGGATGATAGTGGTCATTCCTAGCCCTCAATTTGAGAATGGATGTGGTCGTGTCTCGATGATTATATATATATATATATATATATATATATATATATATATATATATATATATATATATATATATGATGAGATTGGAGGACAACTGTGGTTGTACCTCAGATGGTAGGGTATGTGTACCCACCTCCTTTCACTAGTGTCATGACATGTACCAAGGACGAACTAGGATGTTAGCAGCTTGACCGTATGTGTTGCTGTGGTGGACCCATACTGACCGAGGGCGGAGAAGATCGTAGGAGTCTGGCTCTTCCTAGGTCTTGTATGACACTTATTTTGACTTAGTAATGGTCAGTTGGGACTTGAGTGGTATTTCTCAAATCCCTTAGGGAAATGTAATAAAAGAAGTGATACCAGCCATGTAGTATAATTTCTAGGGTTTATTACGTATCACATTGGTTGATTAACCCTTGTCTTGTCTTTACAGTACATAGTTCTTACATGATGCAGACTTATGAAAATTGTGCAATTCTACTTGATGTTACAACTTATTTTCTTAACTACTTAGTATGCTTAAACTGTTCAATCTATTCATATTTCTTATTCAATACCCTAACTACTCAATGTATTTACTGTTAATTAATATGTTATAATCAATATATGTTGGACAGAGTTATATCTCTCGATGGGATTGGGTCTCACCCGTGGGTCACCACATTTTTTTACGTGGTCATGAGCAACGAGGTCGAGGTCGTGCTGTGGAAAAGAACCAACCTAGTGATCAATAGATTCAGAAGGTTGGTTAGTTGTAGATGTTAGTAGTAGAGTCCTAGTGTCATCCCTGTACTCTCAGGTATGGGTATGGGATGTGTTTTCTAGATGATATACTTGTAACGACACGAGATTTTGGTAGTATGCCAATGTTTGTAAATATATGGCATGTACATGTGAAATATCTTTTGTATGCAGGATGTGATTGAGGTCTTTGGACCCATATGTAAATACTTGTTACAGTATATGAGAATGGAATGATGGACCTTTTGTAAATGTTCTAGAGTTTATTTACATTGTTGGAATCAGTTTTAATTATTCCGCATTTTGACTATGTGATAAATTAGTAGTTGATCGTGTTTTGTGTTTTGAGTATTCTCATTTAGCGTGATGAGGTGTCACAATATTTTACTCTCATTTTGTCCCCTTGCCACGTGAGCGTGCCCCGCCACCCTGACATGAGCCGACTGACTCGACCTCAGCCCCACGACGTGCAACTTATCCAATCAGTACCTTAGGCGGTGAGTTCTGATTGATCAAGCATGCTAATTTTGCAACAATTCTAGAAAATAATTGGTATGTCCAAATATATCAAAGATATATCATTTTCATCAAAAAATGCATAGAATCCAAGAAAGTAGGTTTCTTTACCTAGTCCTCACTTGAACTCCAAAAGTACTTAAAGACTCAACCTTTGGTAATATTTAACACATATAAACCCTAATCTCATGAAATTGATGGTCATATCTTGATTAGTTAGTCTGAATAAGTAAAGTATGATCTAATTTGATGAAAAGCGTACATTGGATCTAATATAAGGTAAAGAGTTTATATGATTCCAAAATTAGGGTTTCCCAAGTTAAAAAGCCTTAATATGTGATAATTATGGTTTGAGAAGCGTAACCGTAATGAAACCCTAATTTTACCCCATAACTCTAACTTAGATCCCTAGCCAGTCTTAATGAGTATCTTGTGAACATAAAAGTAATACTTGGGTGATATACATTAATTACATGTTGATTGCCTGATTGGTTGCATCTACTATTGTTTACTTGGAAACTAGGTCATCCCTGAGGAAACATATGTGGTTACAACTATGAATACTAACCTTATCAACTTCTGAGGTTTTCTGAAGTTTCACAAATGGATTGCAATTAAACTGCTTGGTTGTTTATTTAATTCTTGCAAATTATAAGGCCCTATGTGTACCACTTTATATGAACATAACTTGCTCAACCAAGGATACTATCTCTGGAGGGTCTAATGTACAAGGGGGAGTAAGAAATTCATTATGACGACGGGTGATCAAGCCGGGAAAGGAAGATCACCAATAGGCCAATCTAGGAAAGGAAGGTCGCTAATAAATCAAGTTGGGAAGGAAGGTCACTAATAGGCCAAGACGGGAAAGGAAGGCCAACATAAAACCAAGCCCAGGAAAGGGAAGGTCATGAGAAGTACTATACAGGGACAAAACCGTAGTGAGAGGGTACCCCATAGAGAATGCCCCTAGTGAGTGGGTATACCACAAAGATTGATCAATTAAGGGTTGAGAAATTATATTAGAAAATGCAAGATCGATTATATGATAATAATTGTGTCTATGGTTGTTAATATTGTTACACGTACATGCATATGTTTTGTTTCCCACACATTATCTATATTGAGACATACTGACCGTATTTTTGCTTCACACTATTTTAGGCTAAATGCAATTTATCTGAATAAATGCTCTTCTAGATAAAATGGAACTAAAAGGATAGATGACTAAAATCCACTGGAGGATTATAGATATATTTACTTTATGTTTCCAACATTAGTTTGCCCTTTCCATGTAACTCCCTAGAGGAGATTATATCTTCATAGTGTTATCAAACTCTTTTCCATCCAATGAAAAATTTAATTATTGTTGGTTTAGTTTCTAATTATTGTTGGTTACTTGCTAAACCTTGATCTTGGAATTACAATAAACTGATAGTGGCCCTTGACCTCTCGGTCTACCTTAATTGGGGGTAACAGGGTGAGGGGTCATTCCATTTGGTATCAGAGTGGTGTTTTACCATTTAACCTTTAATAATTAGTAAATTTTAAAGAATTCCATAGAGCCCAAGGGAATTATTATGAGATTGTACAAGGCGATGGTGTCTAGAAGGGATTGAGACCCTGGGGCTGACAAAACTTTCCTCTGCACTGCTAGTCGGCTTACAAGGACTGTCGAGACTCTGTGATTCCTGTCTGGCCAAAGTTGGAAGATTTTTCTTGAAATAGAAAACCTCAAGGTTTTCTTCTCATGTTGCTGATTCATCCCTTCGCTACCTCCTGCTTCCCACACAAAAGCCTAGGTACCCAATAGCTGCTTCCTTTTGCCCTAATGAGGAATTAGGGTTATGATTATTAGGGTTAACACATCCTCTACCAAATCACAATAAATGCATGAAACCATCATGATATGGACATACGTTTACAATGATATAATGGCATAAAAATAAAACTGAGATTAATTTATTTTTATGAAACAACATGGCCCACACCAAGACTACCATCGTTATTGAGGACACATCTTGGTATAAGAAGACCTACCACAGGAAGAAGGTTTCCTCAAAGAATAGGAGAAGAACCATGGAATTTGAGTCTTCCAAGAAGCAGAGGAGGCCTATGCTGAGGAAGGTCCCAAACCTAAGGCCATCTTCTTTGAAATCCCAAACTTGGAAGATGGTCCTGACCTTTAACGTGAGCCCATGTCATAAGATGAATCCAAGACAAAGGATGACCTTGACCTTGCTATTGACTGTGGACCTATAGTTGGATAAGTGACGATCCAGACCCCTAAGATGCTCTATCTAGAACAATAAAAGAATCTTACTGAGGCCATTAGTGCCCTGGCTCTCAGAGACGCCTCCAGAGATGCGAATGGCGAACCGCAACCTGTCTGCCCTCATCTTGGAGCCACCACCCTTGACTTCATCAAGCTAAACATGGAGAATTTCTAGGGTAGGGAATAAGACATAAGTCATCAATGAAGGCATATGCCTGGATTTTGACTGTCAAGAATGGCTTCTGCATCCTCAAGGTGCAACCCAACAAGAAGGTCCTCTTCACCGCTCACCTCCTTGAAGGATCAACAAAGCTATGGTGGGAAAACTACATTATCAAATGAGATCTGATCATGGAGCCGATGTCCAAGGTAGATTTATGAACCATATTCACTGCAAGGTTTATCCCCGACACTACCAAGAAGGAAAAGGAGAATCACTTCATGCTCCTCTATCAGGGCAACATGTTGGCGGAAGATTATTCTTGGAAATTCCATCTTGTGGAGTGCTTTGCCTAAATGCTAATTGAGGAATGACAAGTGAAGCATTTTTTTGAGCACCTGCAACCCCAGTAGAAACCCCACGTGATGGCTAGTATACTCCCGAACTTCATCAATGCCCTCAACTTCACCTTATATATGGAGAAGACTATCATGCCTTCCAGGAACCCACCCAAGGGGTATTTGGGTTTCATTGAAGGAGTTCATACTCCAAGAAATGATAACAAAATGGTACAAGGCCATAACCACTGAAGGGATAGGAATGAAGGAAAGCGAAAGATCCTTCATAAGAACTACAACCACATATGTCAAACCATAGAATAAGAAGCACCCTAGTAAATGTTGATTTGTGAAGCGCGTGTGTTATCATTGATAGTAAGAGGGATACCTCATAACCAACTGTCCCCTCCCTTCCCCCCCAATGGCATCACACGCAGTAGCTGCAACACAACCAGGGGCACCCCCAGTTGTGGGTGAACATCAAAAGGCCTATGTCTTCACCATTGATAATGAGGAAGCTTAGGCCAATGTGAATTGAATCATAGAAGGTAACTATCCTTAAACCCCATTTTCTATCCCTTACCATAGAAATACATATTATATTTTAAATTCTATCAATAAATGAAAACATTTATTCATACAAGACTATTATCAATGTTTTAAGTTAGGGTAGAAGATAAAGGCATAATTAATTTAGGAAAGACGTGAAACATAACAAAGTGTTAATTAAGAAAGGTAAGTAACTACTTTGAAGGTGCAAGAGTGCATGCAACATTACAAAGTAAATCTGCTAAGTAAATCTTAAATATATATATTACAGGTCTGATAGGTTAAAACTAAGATGGGTAGTTCGAGAAGTACCATGTCAAAACACAAACTAGTGATTAAGAAATTACCTAGTAACCATCTAAGATATTTTGTATTACTAATATCCATAAGAACCCACAACTATTTAGTCGGTCTGAGTATAAACAAAGTAGTGTGCTCAAAGGCCGAACTACTCATGTATTTATCAAAGATTGATCCATAGACATTAGGTCCACTTTGGTACTCAAGTCTTGGCACATGCCATATGGTTTACAACCCTCATGGCTTATACATATTTCATTCCAAATCGTCACATATCACTGGTGTTGTGGCCTCATCCATGTTTATTCACATCACCATATTAGATGTTGGATAACAAAACATCCAATCACATGCATATACCCAAAAGGATACGACTCTGAATTCTATGTCATGGTGCAAAAATGCTACAAGGAAACCCAATTTCTATCATGAATACCGGAAACTAGGATATTTCCTACAATCTCAAGGTACTACATGATGCTGGTTACACTATATTAATTAAGTCAGTTTATCATGTTTCAATGCATCAATAAAGTTACAAACAAGTCCTAGAGATGCAATCATAGAACTAATCAAATATATATCAACTTTGAAAGAAATAAAATGCATCAAATGTACCTAATGATACCCATACAAGGTACAAGTAACCATTCTTGTCCATAAGAAAGCCCATATCCTCAATCTAGGCCACAATAAGGGTGGAATCACCATAGAAGCCATATTCAAGGCTAACTCTTAGTAGGGATATCATATTCACTTGATATTTTGGACATATCATCTCATGATAATAATAAGACAACTTATAAAAATGTATCAAAATTTGAAAGTATGCGAATGTTGCACCTAGAACATGAATTATCTGAAAAAATCATTTTGGGGTACAAATGGGCTATTTTTAAACATCAAGTTTAGGTCCAAATTTTTATTTGGAAGCATAATAGTTAGGAAAGTCTCTTCAACTTATATTATAACAACACCCAAATAGCAAGAAGGGGTAGGACAATACATGCATGATCAATATAATACTAAAATCCATAACATAGAATCTTTGTGTAGGTTCGAACCAATTTTAGATAGGGAATCTACTTTCAAAAAAACTTTGGAAGCATAGCATCTATGCAAATGAGTAAATTTAATTAAGTACATATTTAAAACAATATGACTAATGCGTGGTTTGTTTTCCCACCATATGGCATCAAAACACCATAAAACCACATGTTTAGGTCAAAAAGGTATTCATTTCAAAATTCCATCCTTTGTTCTATTAAGAGGGGGTAAGATTAAAATCAAGAAATGTCTTTAAGGTATTGTAGAGAATACATGAATTTGTATTCTCATCAGATTATAACATAACAATATGTAAAATTCAATCTTTTTGGTAGATTAGGTCAAACATGAACATGCTTATGGTTTGGATGTATAGAGTAGGGAAGAAATGCATCAAATGTTATACCAGTCATCTTGGTTTCTGAAAAAAGAATGCATGAAAGAAAGAAAGAACACCTTCTATGATTCAATTCACATTGACCTAAGCTTTCCATGTCCAAACAACTACTCAAGCTCCAAAGAAGACTCCTGCAAGAAAGCCGTAGGTGTGTCAAGAGTAAAGAAGGAAGAAAGGAAGGTCTTTAGATAGATGAGGAGGTTTTCCACCATGGAAACTCAAGAGCTCAGACCAAGGTAGGATTGGAAGATAAAAACATCAAGAAAAGAGATTATAGGTGAAGAGCTTACGTGCTGGAAGGTAGGAACTAGGTCAGGAAGCTTGGTAAACACCCTAGAGAATGCACCAACATGCATCAATCATGTAAAGCTTGAATTGAAGTCCATTAACTACCTTGAAGCTTCATTTACCAACCATGTTCCACATCAAACTAATGTAGCTTCTTGGTTTTTGAAATGACTACTTGGTTGATGTAGCTTCTTGGTTTTTGAAATGACTACTTGGTTGAAGGGGAGAGGTTTATATAGGGAAATGAAAGAGTGAAAGGTTTAAAAATCCATCCAAATAGAAGAATCATTGATCAACATGCATGATCTTCCATGGATTGCCAAGATCCAAAATCCTTATTGTATTCCCCTCATGCCATAGTTTCAAGGATCTAAGGTTTCCATATGTTTGTGCAACCAACTTAGAAATTCATTTAGGGAACCATGATTCCCACCAATTGAGAGACTCATGATCCTCATTGAGGGGTCTAGGTCTCTCATATGTTGAGGGAACTAGGAATTTCATCAGTGTATAGAGCTTGAACCTTCATCCATATATGGACGTTGATTGGCATGCTAAACCAAAGTCATTGGTCCCTTCAACCTCAATACTAAGGTAAGGTTAGAATCAAGGGATTGGAACCTTAATTCAATTAAGTTCAAAAGAATCCAAACCCCCCTAATAAAGAAAGACTATGAAAGAGAACATGTATTTATATATATTGTATAATGTTTCCATTTAGGTCCTCATATAAAGGTGCATTTATACATTAGTCCACAAAAGCACATTAAATTACAATTTATAGGGAAAGCAAAGAGTATATTGAATCAAATTAGAATCAGACTTTAATCACCAGAGTTCAAAACTTATTCACATTCAATTATTATTATTATCAAACATGTTTAGAAATTAAGATAGGTCAAAAGTCTTACAACAATAAACATCTAATAAGGACTTTGTCCCCAAAATCTTAAGGAAAAAAGGCTAGATAATTTATAATAATCTCATCTAAAACTCCCACATAGCTTCATCTATACCATGATTATGCCACAACACCTTCACTGGGACTATGTGCTTCTTTGTCAACTTTTGAACATGGTTGTCAAGATCAAGACTAGATCAACATACAATATGTCATCAACCAACTAAACCACCATTGGTAGTATTATTTGCTCATTATCTGGAACATTCCATATTATGCAACATACACAACTCTAGTGGTTGCTCCAACATATATGCTACTTTCCCAACTCTAGTTGTAATGTGGTAATGTCCCATGAACTTAGGAGCCACTTTAGACCTCTTCCTAAACCTCAAAATACAATTCAATAGTGAGATCTTTAGATACACAATATCTTCAACTTGGATCTCTAATGGTCTATGTCAATTATCTAGATAAAACTTGTGCCTATCATGTGACACCATTAAACTATTGCCTAATCACCTTTGCTCTTCTCTGTTGTCTGCTACACCAACTCAAGACCTAATAACTAATTATCACCTACTTAAAGTAGCAAAGAGGTGAACTAAAACATCTATTATATAAATCTCAATACTGTTCCATGTTTATTATCCTCTGGTAACTATTTTTGAACATCCCAAATTCTCAAAACTACAGGATACATGCCTTCAAAATATCTTTGAAGATCTAGATGGTTCCCTGTGAGTGAACATCTATTTGAGAGTGAAAGCCATGCTAAACCGCAATTGTGTCTGCAAAGATGTATGCATATGCTCTCAAAATCTTTTTGTACACTGATTTCCTCTATATGACACTATCGTAACCAACATACCATGTAGATAGACAATGTCATCTAAGTAGATATGTTACAACTTCTCTATAGTGTAGGTAGTCTTGAACGAAATAAATCAAGAATACCTCATCAAATGGTCAATAAATCACCCATTTAGAATCATGTGCCTTGTCCATCCTAGGAAGACCAACTAGAAAATATGTAGTGACATGGTCCCACTTCCACTCAATAATTGGCAAAGACTGTAACAACCCTATAGCCTTCTGGTGTTGTTACTCAACTTGTTTTGTTTTTTGGTGAACCCAACTCATCTATTGCTTTCTTTATTTTTTTTTGAATGTACAAGTAAGAATGAACCATCTTAGGGAACAAACCCCACTAAGAGCAGTAACAAAGCAGAGAAAAAGGAAAATAAAATTGTATACTCTTTACAAAAAAACACCAGATTATCTGCTCACAAAAAAATCAAAATCATTAAGGATGAGTTTCCAAAGCTTAGAAGCATCGCTTGAAACCCCCCTATGAACTCGATCATTCCCCTCCTTTCAAGTCTAATGGAAAACACAAAGGCAAATCAAATGCAGATTTTTGCCACTTAATCTGCAACCATCCTCTACAAATTTTGGCTTCTGAAAACTAAGATGCTCATAGGCCAACCTATATAAGTACATTTAAAGAGAATATAAATAATCCTATTCATCTCTCTTACAGAGAAAACACATAAATGTCATACTTATGCCAATATGATTATTGTAACAGGAAGTAAGGAGTCTATCGTTACCAATTTTCCAGCCCAGAATCCTAAAGCTGCAAGGACTCCTATGACTCCAAAGCCAATGAAAGAAAGGAATTGAGTCATACTTAGGTCTAAGACACTTCCAAACAATTATGAAATTCACTTCTAACCTTCCATCAAACAAGATATCATTACTACTGTCCTTGATCTAAGGAAGGGACTTGAGAAGATCAAATAATTTGTTATGAAGTCTCGAGTTCTCAAAAGAGCAGTTGCCATTTCTAATAAGACAACTCATTTTAGTATCACTTCAAAAACTGAGCTGAATAACGCTCTGCTGAACCAAAACCTCAATAAGAGGACCCAAGGGTCATTCCAGATGGAAGTACATCTACCATCCCCAATGAAAAAGACAATGAAGTTTCTCAAAGAACTCCTCTCTGTGAGAATTCTTCTGAAAAACCAAGAGAAGGAATCATTAATAGGCAAAGACCAAAGAGACTTCTTGTATAAGTACTTTTCATGGATCCACTTGATCCAAATACTATCTTTTTCTTAGCTATGTTCCACCCATTCAAAAGAATAGAATACCTAATAACATCTCTAATGTTCTTAATACCTAAACCACCTTCCTATTTAGGTTTTATGATATCAATCCTTTTGACCAAATGAATAGGATTTCTACTCTCTATTTTCCCCAAATAAATTTCTGACAAAGACACTCAATATCATAACAAAGAAATAGGGAAGAGGAAAATAAAAGGTCCAATATTGGAACATGGTCGTAAGAGTAGATTGAACAATTTCAACTCTACCTGCCATGGAACGATGAATAACTTTCCAACCATCCAACCTTCTTTTAGTCCTATCCAGTAAAGGGCTACAATGAGTGAGTTTACCAATGACTAGAGGAATACCAAGGAATTTTTGTGGAAGGGTCCCTTCATTGATACACAAAATAGCATTCATTCTTTCTCTATTAACTCCTTGGCTATAGAAAGCAACACTCTTCTCAGTATTAACCTTCAGGCCAGTTGCAGCAAAAAGATTACCATACACCCTCTTAATAGCAAACACACTTTGTTCATTTGCTTCAGAAAAGATCATAAGGTCATCAACAAAAATCAATTGTGATAAAACAAAGCTGGATGAAGCTCTCAATGGTTTGAGATTTCCCTCAGTAACTTCCCTGTCAAAAAGAAAAGATACCATCATTAAAAATTCTTAAGGTATCATCTATATCAACGAAGAAATGGACTCCTGTCAAACTCTCCAAATCAGGTCCTAGCATCTCACACCTATGCTTTGCGGATGATATGGTTCTCTTTGCCAAGGCTGATACAAAGGAGATGAAAACCATTCTCCGTTGCTTCAAACACTTTGGAAGGGTTTCTGGTCAAGCAATCTCGGTTAAAAAATCCAACATCTTCTTCTCTAGAAATGTTAGCCAAACCATGAAATCCAGAATTGGTAGAATCAGTGGATTCACCATTACAAACAACCTGGGCAGATATCTTGGAGTCCCGCTCATTCATGGCAGAGTGAATAAAGACACTTACAACCCTACTCTTAGGAGGATTGAGTCTGCTACTGCTGCGTGGTCTGCCCGCTGTCTGAACTTGGCTGGACGTGTATGTCTGGCAAAATCTACGCTCACTGCTATTCCTAGTTATGTGATGCAAACGGCTGTTATTCCTCTTAAAGTCTGTGATCGCATTGATAGTTCGATCCGTAATTTTATTTGGGGTGGAAATCATAAGAGCCATCCGCTTGCGATGGTTGCCTGGAACAAGCTCACCTGCAGCAAAGCGCATGGAGGTATTGGGATCCGAAGTATGAGAGAGCTGAACGCCGCCTACATTGCCAATCATGCTTGGGACATAGCTACTAAAAGGAACGCTAGCTGGAGCTCTAGTATGGCACGTAAGTACAGCAACTATACTGAAGGGAAAGGGCTTAATCTATCCAGGCTTGGACGCGCTTCCCTGCACTGTAAGGATTTCATCTCTAACAACTCGACTTGGATACCGGTTACTGGTCAGAATATAAATGTCTGGTATGACAAATGGACTGCCCTCGATAACAGGTTGTTTCATTATAGTCGGCAACCCATTCCGGAGGAACTGAAGGATTTGAAAGTAGAAAGCTTGATTAATCTAAACAACGAATGGGACACTGACTTTCTGTCTGCTTGGTTACCAAAGGATATTGTTGCCCAGGTCACGAAAACCAGTGTTCCTCGACAGAGGGAGGAGGAGGATGTTCTAGCTTGGGATCATTCTGACACTGGACAATTCACGATTAAGAGTGCCTACCAGCTCCTTCGACAGAACAAGGATGTTAGGGTCCATGGAAGGTGGAGGATCATCTGGGACGCTAAGGTGGCGAGCAAAATCAAATTTTTCTTCTGGTTAGTTGGTCACAAGGCTATCCTCACTAACAAGAAGAGGATGGATCGGGGGTGGACAACCAGCGCTTCATGTCCGATCTGTGGCAACCAAGAGGAATCCATCCTACATGCGCTGAGGGACTGCCCCAAAGCTCAAACTACTTGGAAGACCATTCTGGGAAATAGGATTTGGAACAACTTCTTCTCGATAACGGATGTCTGGGATTGGTTGGAGCAGTGCATCAACACTGATGACAGCAGAAGTACGACCTTCATGGTGGGTTGCTGGCAAATTTGGAAGGGCAGGAATACACAAGTTTTTGAAGGGACAACTCTATCTAGCAACTACATTGTCCATCTTATAAGAAAAGACTGTAATCTTACGGAACAAGCTTTCACTTGTAAGGGAGGCGATAAAGATAGGCCTACACCGGAGGGGGGAGGATGGACACCCCCGAGGCTCAACTGCTGGAAGATTAATACTGATGCTACCTTCAAAAGCAAGGAGAAGTTCTCGACTATTGCTTTTGTTTGCAGGGATTGGACAGGAGGATGGATAGGGGGTTGGAGTAGGAAGATCTCTGCTAATAATGCCTTAGAAGCCGAGGTTAGGGCTGTTCACTGGGCAATGGAGGTTAGCAGGTCGTTTACTAGCACCCAAATCTGTTTTGAGACTGATTCACAGAAGACCATTAATGCTGTTGAAGGAGATATGCTTCTGTGCCCGAAGCTAATGCCATGGATAGCAGATATCAGGAGGGGTTGGAATAATAATTGGAAGCTCAGTCATACTCCACGAGAAAACAACAAGGTTGCTGATGGCCTTGCTAAACATCACCTAAAATCCAAGGAGGTCTCCTTAGTTTATAGGGTACCTCCTAATAGTCTTCTTCAATTACTTGAGTCCGAGTCATGTAATGGTAGTAGTACTACCAAGTTTATTGCTACTGATAGAAATGTAAATTCTTTTGAACCCAAAGATTTTGCTTGCAAGAGAGGGGCGAGATGAATAAAAACCCTCTGACTTCCCAAAAAAAAAAGGTATCATCTATATTTTCAAATTTTTCTCTGTTATTACAATCATCATCAGAATGCCTTAACAGAAGCACATGCAACAAACTGAGCTGCTAGTCCTTTCTGAATGGTGAAACCTATGGATCTAAAAACAAAATTATTTGATGTAGATGGAGAAACCATAATATTTCTATTTGAAATATTTTGAAGGCATTTGGAGAAGGAAAATTGCTTCATCAACAAGCACCCCAAAACTATCAAAAGCGAAAGGAAGAAGAAGATGATGATTAGCATCATAATCTGCTCCATGCTTGTGGACCTTTTGGGCCACAATGTTGGAGGCTACCTATCCTAGCTTAAAGTTGTTTGAGAGGATTCCTGTTAGAGGAGAAACACCAATGAGATCTACACAAGTGTGTTTGTCATCTGTCCAATCAAATAATAAGATATCAGTATGACGTTGAGCATGGAGACCATCAAAACGTGTCCCAAGGAAGGCCACATGAGCTTCCTTCAACATCTTTATCCCAGCACGAGAGACAAGATAAAAAGGGCATTGCGAACAACATCATCAAGGAACTTGTATCAGGTCATGAGCGACAATGGACATCATGATCACCAAAGGCATTGAGACCTATAGTGTTGCAGTGCAGGCAATGTTCATCACCAGAATACAAGGGGATGATGAGTCGATATCGAAGTATAGATCGATACTCAATAGGAGACATAGATAAGTCATATCCTTCAATAGGAATAGTAAGCAAGAAATCTTGTGCATGGTCAGCTTGTAGAGAAGAGAGAATAGCATTTTTCCGTGGATATAGACTTCCAGTAAATTGTTGGATGATTGATCTATAGTAAGTGTATGCCAAAATAGACGAGTCTTTGGAGTGACAGAAGGTGTAAAAGACAACTTGGACCAAGAAAAGGATGGAAGCATATTACATATGGCAGTATGCGCAGAGATATAGGAGATTCCTACAGGAACTAACCTCTCATAATATATGATCTTGGAGCTTTTGGGTGTGGATCCAATAAGCAACATAAGCAAAGTTGCAGACATCATGGGATGAATAGATGCCCAATACCCTGATGTGCATAGGAAGTGTGGCCAAGAGCTACTATAAATCACCGAATCTAGGGCCATCACCAACCACAATACGTTCCAAACAACGACGAAGGCCATGGTAAAAAACATCCAAAATAAATGTGATAGAAGTAGGTGGTGTCATTTTGAGACCAAACATCATCTTGGGCATCCCAACACAAGAACAAAGAAGAAGAAGTTCACATTTTGAATCCTAAAGTAAGCCCAAGCGATCTGTAATGGAAAGAGTTTTGGACACACACTTCCTGAGAATCTCCATGGAAAAGTATGAGTCTATGGAAATGGGCCTGCCTATAATCTTCACCCCACGCTCTGGCCGAGATATGTCAGAAGGGAACAACCCTAAATCTGGGTCTCATCTTGGGTTGTTAGAAGGCCAAAATATTTTGGTCTTCTTAGTATTAAGATGAAGACCAAACATTGGGCCTCACTATTGGATGAGACAAAGAGCTTTAGAAACTTCCATAGTGTTGCCAATAAGAGTTCCATCATCAAGATAGAAAGCAAGCATGTCTAGGTGACATTCATCCTTCAAATGTAAAATAAGAGAATGTAGGGCCAAAGAGAAAAGGAGGGGCCCCAACAGATCACCTTGTTGCACACTAATTGCAGAAAAAAGATGCTCCTTCTAATATATATAGAGGAGAGCTGGAGAACTCTAGCAAAATTCAACCCAACATGCAATAGAAGGACCGTGAAGACGAACTTCTTAAAATATAGCAGATCAATCAATCATATTGAAGGCATTGTTGATGGACCGTGAAGACGAACTTCTTAGAATATAGTAGATTTGTCAATCATATTGAAGGCATTGTTGAAGTCAACAAGAGCCATTGTGACAGTAGTTTGATGTTGTTGGATATTGACTAGGCAAGTGACAGTGTGTAGAAGGGCCTCATCACCACTAGAAATGCCAACACGAAACTAATGATCCTTAAGGTAAGAGACTGCATCTGATAAGACACCTTTAGTAGCAATCTTGGAGATAAGATGGCGCCAAATCGTACCCATAGGAATAGGACGAATACCATTATCCAATTTGAGAAGAGTCAAAGGAGCACTTGCAATGTAGGGTGATAGAGAGGTGGGACAACGACCAACAAGCCAAAGGTTGATCACTGTCAAGATGACATTTAAGAACTCATCTTTCACTACAACAACTGCCCCACACATGGCGTCAATAAGATGTTGTGCTCGAAGGCATCACATGCACAAGCAGTCACTTTATTGAAGGATAAAATAGCATCTTCAACCATAGAACAAGAAGGGATAAGGATATCAAATGAAGAACATCAATTTATTCATAATATTCTTGTCCATACAAGATACATGATGTAGAGTAGATCATGCCTATTTGTCAAAGAACTCCAATAAGAAAGATATCAAAATATAAAGATTTATCATGTGGGAATACTACATTATCTCTTACCAAATACATTGGAAATGTGTATTATTATTTCATAAACATCCTTTCCTGATATTGTTTATTTAATAGAGACATTAAATGTTTTGCGAAATTTTTAATAAAGATGTAATTTTGGGAGAAACCTTAGATGACCAATATATACAATCTTTTTCTTTGTATTTTAGTAATATTGAATCAATATTTTTTCACATATAGGGCATAATTTGGATCCATGTACAAGGTATCCAGACAAATTCTCTTATGTTGGAAAGTCATTATTCATCTAAAACAACTATCATGCAACATAAACGTTTGTCCACCTAAAGAATCATAGCTCTTAACGCCTTTTTCCCAGAGTTCTATAGGTCATCAATCAAAGTTTTAAGGAAAACATCAAAGTAATTTCCAAGTTGTTCATGCCATGGTATCAACATTGACAATGTGAGTATTTATTTGTTTATACACAACTAAGAGGAAGGTTGTATATAACAATCATAACGGGCCAAGTGCTATGTAGGTTTCTTGATGTATTGTATAGATTCATCTTGTTAGTACAAAGTCCTTGTCATAGGTTTCTCACTACGTAATGAGTTCAAGGTATAGTAAATCAATTTTTTCCATTGTGGGAAATTAGATGCATGTTGTAGAACCCCATCATTGTTATCCTTTACCTTAGCATACCAAGATATGTTATGAAATTCTTTCAAATTATAATATAAGCCCTCAAACTGTCATACTATTGATAGATACAACATCACTTTGACAAGATAGGAATTCTTGGCTTACTAAAAATTGTCATTTTGTACTTTGATGCCCCACGTTTTGGACTATCTTTCGACTTTGTGCAGTTCTTTTAAAATAAAGTATATTCATTTGGGCATGCATGTATCTTATTGGCCTTCATGCTTGTTTCAAACAAAATTTTCTTTGCTTTGTATGTCAGGATTGGAAGCTAGTTTCCTTCATGAAAAGTTTCTTTCAACAAAGAAAATAGAGATATAAAACTCTATCACTCCCCCTATTGTTAGATTTTAAGGTATACAATCTCAACACAACACTCAACATCATAAACTTAGCACAACCGAAATATAGTAATTTTTTAATATCATGTACAGTGTTTGTAAATAAAGATGGTGGATTAGTAAGGTTGTTCCCTCATCCATGTAGCATCATATCAACCATATCGTTCTTAGTTGGTTTTTTTTACATCAACATCATCTACCATTTCTTCTTCCACATAGGTACCATTGTGGACATTTATCAATCATCTCAAAGTAAGACTCTATCCCTAAAATAACATTTTGTATAACTCTATATAATCATGTTGTGCATGACATATCTTTTTACTTCCTCAATAGTGTTGACTTCCAAATTGTTACTAAAATTCCTACATGGACAACAAAACCTATATCCATGTTGTATCCTATGTTGCTCTACAAATATTAGAAACTATCAATACCACTTGTAAACTCTAGAGTGTATCAATTTGGAATGGACATTCAACATCCATCCATTCTACAATCAGAGGGTATGCAATTGAGTATTGAATATGGTCTTAGCTAGGTAAATTTAGAATAAAATTTGAATGATTATTGACCAAAGTTAAATGTTCTTACAAACAATATTTAAAATGCATGTTGATGAATGTCTACCACCTATCTCATTATTCAACACTTAATCTTACTAGTAAGTGTATATTGTTTGTTCAATTTCCAAAAATATTTTAACCACATTTCCGTGTGATTATCCAAATATAGTGACATAGATGGTACAATATGCACCTACATATGTACCCAGAGAATAGATGGGAAAATGATTGTTAAAATATCATTAAAAACAAAGACATATTATTCACTCACATACTAACTGAATCAAGTGTTCAAGAATGGTCTTAAATTAGAGATTTACTCCTAATGAGTAATTTTTGAACGGGTTTGTAGGACAACAAAATACATGTGTATAAAATGCATATTGATGAATGTATTCCACTATCTCGTTCTTGAACACTTCATCTCACTAGTAAGTGTATAATATGTGTTCCATTTTAAAAAGTATTTCAAAAGCTTTTCCCAGTAGTTCTCCAAGAACACTGATATAGATGGACAAATGCCCATATATATATATATATATATATATATATATATATATATATATATATATATATATATATATATATATATATAGTTAGGCTAGAATACACTCAAGTGTATTCAGAGCAGAATACACTCAAGTAGTTTTTCATGATGCAATGTTTTTTTTCAAAAATCTAATCCATTGATCCTCTTAAACATCTTTTGAATAGATCATATGCAAAATGTGAGCAAATTTGGACATCTATAAGTCATGTTATGAAGACCGCAAAAATTAAGCATTTCAAATTAGTTTCACGCGTCGATTTTGTTGCCCTTAGTTGAGTGACTAACACTCATCCAAATGAGCTCAAAATTTGTATGTAGCCTAGTTATAGTATGACGGTGAAGATAATTGGTTTACATTTTGCAAAAAATAGTCTTGATATGCAAACACACTTGAGTGTATTCGTGCGATCTGTACACTCGAGTGTATTCTATCCTGACTATATATATATATATATATATATAATTGGGGAACAATGTCAAAATATATTAGAAACCAAAAACACATTATGTCTCAAACCAAGGACTACTTAAGATTTACTCCTAATGAGTCAAGATTTACTCCTGGTGAGTAAATTTTGGATGGGTTTCTAGGCCAACAAAATACATGTATGATTATCAAAATGCATATGCAATTTAGGTTATACATCTATGATTTAAGTCTAAATTATGTTAATTTCTCTTATGTTTTAGATTCAAATAGATCATGTTTGTTATCATTTATATCCTGAGGTTTAAGATCGCTATATCTCCTATGTGGGTCCTAGGTGTTATCATTCATCCATAAAATATGCATATTACTACACTAAGCAAGGAACACAACATAAGATTGACAAATTAATATTCATCATAATGCAAACTAAATATAAGTTAAGATATAGCCAAACTAAATATGTATTAATTCCATTTTAATATGAAACATAAACAAATAAGAAATAAAAATGCAAGAATCAATAATGATCATTCAACCACATAGAGTAGAAAATACATGAAGTAGAGAGTAATATTGAACCTCAAGGAAGAGTTCAGAATACAACATTAACAATAGGGGCAAGGAAGAGATGGTGGTGGAGCAGAAGGAATATCAAGGGAGATAGGAAAAACTTGGAAAGGAGCTCAACACAATATCACCCACTGGAAAGGAGAGAGAAGCTAGTAGGTGGTGAGTAGTGAGGAGATCAGAAATAGTAATCAGTGGTGAGGATCTCAACAACATCAACAACCGAAGACTGTGAGCGGTGAGTAACTCAGTAGCTCATAGTGTTAGCAAAAGTGGAAACATCTAGGGAAACCACAATGGCACTAGTAGGGGTCTGGCAGTGGCAGGGGTTAGGGCCAGGGTTGAGAGCATAAGATCAAGATTTCACGACAGAAAGAAATTGCAAAGAAATATTTCACTAGGGTAATTGGTCAACAAGCCACCATCTGTGTTTTAACTATTATGTTGGTTAAGCAAGTGAAATTGAAATAACATTTTAATAGAAATCTTAGTTGTACCTAACTTTTTGTGTCAGTTTAACGAGTGAAATCGATGCACATTGCAATAAAAACATGGGTTGTAGCCAGCCTTGTTATGTCATTTTCTCACACCAAACTGGCATAGTAAGATTCTTGGAGAGATTATTATTTCCATAGATAATGTCATAGGATATCTATAGCATTGTCTCTTCTTCCAAAAGCTCTACTATATAAAGCTGAAAGTTACTAGTTATAAGAAATATTATAACATCAAATTTAATAAGAAAATATATAGTAGATTCTTTTGGAGGGAACTATATTTTGCTTCCAGCATCACATGAAGTGTATGATTTTAATTAATGTGAAATCAACATTATTGTTCATGTCAGAAAATTTTCCTAGAAATTACATTTTCCCATGCTACTTATGGAGCCATTTTGGAAAACATACACGTAAGTGAAGAGGTACCTGATATTTACCTCAAGGGAAAAATTTTGGCGTAAAAAGAAGCTTTCACTCATATAACTGACAATAATTTGTTGTGTCTTTTTTTTATTATTAAACCCACATTATCACTAGAAACTTTATATGCCAAAAATCTATTTGTGATTCACAAAGAGGAAGATTTTATGCACTGTGAAAATATATATCATGATTGAAAAGTGGTTGTCACTATGTAATTAAGATTGTCTTGACAATATATTACAGTGTGGGATGATATTATACAACAAATTTATTAATTATTACACAAACATAAAGAGCTAACAACTTGTCTAACTATATGCATTGTGCTATTTTATATCGAGTCTAGTTGTTGATAAAATTTAGTACTAACTTGAATAAAATTAAGTATTACATTTGGACTTAGAAACAAAATGTGTAGAAACATGACTTTCGTTGGGTTACATATAATTTTTAGCTAAGGAGTGGAGGAAAAATGAAGAAAACTATTGAACTTGAAATGGAATGTTTTGTTTTTGAGAGGGGGAATATATGCAAGTGATTGTGTGTTGGATGGCTGTACAAAAGCATTTGTTATAGAATTTGCATGCATGCAGTAATACATCCCCACTAGAAGACTTCTTGCATAGAAGAATGTGTCACATTGTACTCAAAGGTGCAGATGGGGTATTCTATGTGTATTCCCTCAATATGGGTGTTGATTTCTATAGAGGTGGTGTTGCATCAATAATTTTCCAACTCAAAACATAGGCCCAAAATGTGGTTGTGTATTCTTTAGGATTCATAGCGGCTTCTCCTCACATTATGGGTCCACATGAACTTATTCCAAGATAAAGAAGTGGAGGATGTCGGTGCCCGGATTAGGGACCCATTCTCTTGGTTCCAAAAAAACCTCTAGGAGCTTCAAAAGCAAGTTGATGTAATCAATTCACCAATGAGGAGGATATGAGGTACCATCCCCCGAACCTAGCTCCCTCATGGGTCGAGGATGACTCCTCTACCCATACCTAGAGAATCTCAACTCAACAAGGCCTTGCAAAAAGCTTGCCATGGCCAAGAAGTGGCTCATGCATCAGATACCCAATAGCAACTTCTTCCCAAGGTACATCATATTCACCCCTATCTCATAAAGTAGGTGGAGAAAAAGGTGAAGAGGGGAGGTCAATCTTCCTTTCTAGGGTATTGTTCCCTTTTAGGAGTCAAACGACAACTTTTTCCTTCATGGGTTCATTTCTCAACTAGTCTCGTAAGATGTTAGTGATTGTAGCAGTACCAAAACCATCTTTAGTGTCAGTTATAATAGCCATGTAATGTTAAACATTTTACTGTCACCTAAGTGGGAGACACTACAAAGGCCCTTTTATGTCAGTTCGAGGGAAAGCAAAAACTAAAGACATTGGGCGAGTATAAAGGAAAAATAGAAATTGACGACTCGATTAATGACTTAGAGAGATATTAGTGTTGTCCTATCATTACGTGTCATCATTTTCTAACCAATAATTGACTCTATAGTCAAATCTATATCTTCAATTACCCTAAAATAAATTGATGCAATATGTACTTTTTCCTTTTTAAAAACTCCTAAGTTATGTTGTCGGTTTCTTTAGAAAATTGACGCTATAAACAAGTTCTATCATCAGTTTTTGCAAGAAATCAACACTATAGGCCATCTGGTAGCACAACAGTACTGCGTAACACATCCATTTTAGGATAGTTGTGTCATTAGTTTTATGAGAAAACTGACGCCAAAGATCTATAGTATTTTTTTGTAACAAATGGCACCACACACATGATTTTTTATAGCTCGTCTATAGACCTGTTGTCAAGTGTTCAACATGATGCAGAAGATGCAGTTCATTCAACTACATGTCCCACCCTATGTTCATCTTGACAATAGGCCAGAACACTTGCAAAACCTACAATAGCATATAGATACAAACAATTCATCCAAGAACATACAATTCCATTCTTCAAATCCATTCTTTTCAACACTTAATTCCATTCTCATGCACATACACAATTCAGAAGACACACATATAATTCCTCCAATTCCATTCTCATGACATGTACAAATGCAATTCTCATTTTTATTCATTCATCTTTACAGTCATTCACACACATACATATATACACATATCATTCACATATGCACCAAAAATTCACTTACATCAAATTTAAGGATGCAAAAAGGCATAACCACCACATGTATATAGAAATAATGAGATAAATGTTTAGAAAACTCATAGTTTATCCCAATAAAATTCAAATTTGACTTCCTTAGTGAAGGTGTGTTCCCATTCCTCTCATATCTCATCTATCTCTTCTTTTATACAGGGTTTTGTCGTGTCAAACAACTACAAAGAGAATGGCACAATTCAAGAATTTAATTTGATTTTTTCATATTATCAAATGGATGGTGGGTTTTTGGTCATATTCCCACTTCTTTCATGTTAAGGACAGAGGTAGGTATATATTTTTATCTATTTCACACTTAGATATCTGACCTATATGTGAGGAACCCGAAGGTCAATCATAAGGGGTCAATTTCTATTTTTGTATTATTGATAGATCAAGAAACTAAGATCTAAAATCAAACAATTATCATTATATTTAAAAAAATTACATCAAAGCTATAATTACAAAAGAAGTAACGTTTTAATTAATGCTCTATTATGATTCAATCTTTCTTATGACTAAAATGAGTCTATAAAACATTATTTACCATTAAAAAAATCCCTATCAACACTCATTTTGAAAATGTTAATTCCTCCAAATCATTAATTATGACTCATCCAATAGAAATCAAATATACCTGTTCGTGTTATATTCTTTTAAGTTACTTTCTTATTTCATTCAATACTCCAATCATATTCCATCGATCTCCCAAAGGACCAAAACTGATTTACAACAAAAATCTACATAAAAATATCGATATAACTTAATTTTCTTAAAACTCATTTCCAAATATCTAACAAATCATTATTATTCATTAGTTGAGATTGTATACACTCAAAATGATCTCTAGACATTGTTCATAAATATGTATTTCCAAATTCATTATTTATTAGACCAAGGGCAATAATGTAAATGATCTAAACGTCAGGATATTCCGTTCACCACACTATAATAGGAATTTCATCCTTAAAATTTTAGCTAACTCAACACCGTGTGATTGAAAGTTCAATGACTCCACTTTAGGTGTGCCACCTTTCCAGGATGCCACTTGCAGTACATGACTAAGCCTCATCATCACTTGATCCATGTATGGGGTTCAAGGATCTAACAAAGGTATGTACATCACCTTAGAGGGTGATCACATTGCATAAATTTCTCCTCATTTAAAGTTATTGTCCATGCTTGTGTATTTGTGATTTTACCTAAAACTAAGAATTATTACCAACTAACAACTTAGATTCATTATCTTTTATTGTAATTAGAGGTAGACATATATACATCATGATCATATGATATATGATCTAAAAACCAATTAAAATCAAAATTCATATATTAGTTGAAATCTTGTATGTATTGCATGGGTACATATATTAGGTCCATCTTATTAGTTTGACTTGTCACATACATTAGATTTTTAGTTGAAGTGATATACACCATTGAGGAAAAAACCTTATGGTCAATATTGTCATTTCAAAGCTATGTTACTTTTAGCCAAAAGTTAGAATAACAAACTCTATGCACTCAAGCAAAAACCAAACTAGATTAAAGCATGAATTTTTAACTACATGATATCTACCCAAATTATAAATGCTTACCTAGATCTTAGTGGTGGTTCAAACCACCACATTAATTCACATGGAACCACTAAGTCGGATTATGATGCTCATTCATGGATACCACGTCTCATATACTTTGTCTAGGGTTCTGGTACATCTATCTCACCCAGATGGAGTTACTCACATATTCATATTTCTCTTCCTCTAGGGTGAGGTCCTTTCTTAGGAAATATAGGTTTCAAATCTATCATAGGAACCACATACTAGGTGACTCAATTCATCAACTAAGATGTTGCCTAGATTGTGACTCACTATCACATATTTCACTATTTTAATATCTTTGAGGTGAGGACCTCTACCTTCTTCCATATTTTGGTTGACCCTCTCTAGAGTTTGACCATTAACATGTCGGTACATAGATGTCTTCTTTCTCAAAAAGCTTGAGGCCCATGTTGGTTCTACCTGTATCCCACTTTTCATATCACAACTTCTTTAAACACATGCATGCAAGCAATTTCACTAGCTATGTGTAGCATAGGAAAACTAACCATATGTATCATATGTGGTGCTAGACCAGATATTGTTTCATGATAAAAAAGTTATCCCAAAATTTCAAAACATAACTTGATCCTCAATTTCAAACTCATATCATAATATCTCTTCCAGGATATCTACCTAGCCTATCTTTTATCTTGTTTCTAGATGGTCTAGATACTATATATATCAATTAGGCTCTATCATCAAAGTAATGTTGCTCTATTTTAGTAAGATCATCATGAATCCTACTATCGTTTATGTGGGATAACTTTTCCTACTTATGCATATGTGTGTGTGTATATATATATATATACCTAAACTAATTTATCTCTAACATTAAATAAAATATAGTGAAATCAGTATAATTCTATTTCATTAAGACCAAAACAAAAATCTATGTTATGGACACACAACCTTGTACCATGACAATTAAAATAACTGTACAAACATGTGTCTACTTGTGCAGATACCCTAAGCACGGGCTCAATTTCATATGCCTCAGGTGTACGCTCTATACAATACCTTCTCTCCCTCTCTCTACTGACCACACATCCTATACAATAGGACTAAGAAGAAGAAAGGGATGAATTCAAGAATTACACAAGGCTACACCTTGTTGTATAGCATCTAGGTTTCTAACATGAAAGAGTAAGTTTGTTATAGAAAATCTACCTCAGGTTATTAGATGTTTATCTCTAAGTTTCTACATAGTTATTGTGTCATGGGAAATTGTAAGGTGTAAATGATTGCCCATGATTTGATACCAATTGTAAACATCTTGGGTTTTCCCTTTCCAATCATGAGGACCAAGAGAGAGAACAATAGGAATATACTATTTTCATATCAAAGATTAAATGTAGAGAAAGACTATGCATGCTCATTAAACAATAAGAATGTAACAAACAAAATATAAATGTGAATATATATATATATATATATATATATATATATATATATATATATATATATATATATATATATATATATATATATATATATATATATATATATATATATATATATATATATATATATATATATATATATATATATGAAGAATGATCCAGTGAGAGCCCTCAGATGGTGAGAGCATGAGAGCCCTTTGAATAATTCCCAATGATGATCATTTCTTTTGATCCAACCCTATGGATTGAAAATATATCATTGTATTTACCTACACAAAAAGTCTCATATTCATCCGACTTACAGATTGCCCATGGTAATAGAATAGTTTTTAACGTTCCATATTGAATGTTGGGCTGACCGTTGGATGCAATATATATAAATTGCATATATTGATGAGCAAACAATGTTCGATCATGACAATTTTTTGTGCGAAGCTAATGGAAATGTTTCTTTTCATATCCACATGGTTGGATTTGCAAAAATTCTTCTAATTTTTTAGTCTCATGCTCTCACCGTAGAAGGGCTATCATAGGATCGGCCCTATATATATATATATATATATATATATGTATATATCATAGAAACGTTCAAGATTTTGTTATAAATCTTGATTACATCCTAAAAGTAGATGTTGTGATTAAAACATGTACACATTTTACAAAATCTACAACATACTATTTTATTCACACTTGTTCAATCTACACCTATGTTTTTTCATATATCCATGTTGTATCTGAACCAAAAAAATATCAAAAAGGTAATTGGTGTTAGGTCAAGTGTTTTGAGTACACGGTGCCAATACAAGCATAGACACTGAAATATGGAAATGGAAATGTGATTATAAAGTTGCTCAGGAATGTAATTTAACAATATATAACATATTATCTGGACAATTTCTTTATTAAAAAACAAAAAGATATCCTTGGTCCATTGTCCATAATACATTCATCATTTTACTTCCATGATGGGGCAGTATTTTGGCCTTATCCTAACCACCTTCATAGTGAAAGGGGAGTCTCAACATCCAATAGTTCCAAGCCATATAAACCAAGAAACCATGTATATATGAACTCGCACAATATAAACCATGGCTTATAGCACTATAGATCCCAAGAGTACTAACCAAAAATATTTGTGACCCTAATAATGCAAGAAGGTGTCCCACTACTATATAATGGAAATCCCAATTGTTTTTAGTTTTTTAAGAATGTAGAAACAGTAATAAAAAGTTAATCATAAGAAACAATATTTCAACCAATAAAATATATATAAAAAAGAAATATATTTCAAGAGAATCCATACTATTTAGATAGTTATCAAGATAATATTCACATGTATGTAATTTGGAATCCGAGTCAACCATCAAGGCAGTCGACTTCGTCAAACATGGCCAAAGGAAAAACCTCAACATCCATTACATTCATATTTAATGTTATGAATACATGACTAATTCTTATATGAATAGGGTCATCCTAACCCATACTTACACCCAAGTTGTTATCATCTATCATGTTCATAACTCTAGTCCATAGGACATCATATTAACTTATGTGACATTATAAACTCGAGGTCTACATGATGATAAGGTCTTCTTAGATACTACATGCAATAGTTAGCAATGAGAGATATCATACACATCAAAAACATTAGTACGGTCAAAAGGTCACATTATGATGTTTAGATTATTAAGATATTGTATATAACATCATTATCCAACATAATACTATATCCATGTTGTAATTCTTAGATATTAGTCACAAAAAGACTCAAACCCCAACTTTGAGACAATAGAGTGTAGGCTTTTTTTTATCAAATGAATATATTGATATGTTTTATTCAAAATATTCTAGCATTTTTACAATTACTTGAAAGTATGCCTCGTCTGATTAAATATGGATGTTAGTTCAAATTGTCTTTGACCTTGGGTGTTTCATGTGATTATGGGTTTGATCATAGTGACCACAAACTGATTTAAAGCCTTGACTCGCTTGGTGATAAGGTGAAGGACATTGGTGCTTATGTAAGGGATTTGTCTTCTCAGTTCTATATGGTTCTAGAAAAACCTCAGGTACATTTTGAAGCCTATTCCAGGCTTTATGCGACCACACAATGACATGCAGAAGATAGGGTGCCATCACCAAAACCTAGCTCCCTCATGGGTTGAATATTACTTTATCAGTCATATCCGACGAGTCTCAATTCCAACAGGCCTCAAAAACATGTTTGCTATGGATGAATGGTGGTTCACATAAACCATGTGCAACTCCTTACTAAGACATTTCATGTTTTCCCCTTACTCATTGCAAAAATGGTTGGAGAGGAAGGTGAAGATGGGAGGTCAATTTCCTTATATAGAGGGTTGTTTCCTTTGGCTTAAGGGTAAACAATACCTCCTACATTTGAGAGGTTGTTTTTTTACTGATCTTGTATGATACTCATGACTGGAAATAGATAATAGATGGTTGGATTTTTGTTATGTTTCCTCTTCTTTCTTGTTCTAGACAAAAGTAGGTTCCAGATGAGAAGAGTCTTTAGAAGGCTTTTATTGTAGAAGGTGGTGATTTGTCCACCAAAAATGTTCTCTCTTTTGAGTCTTACCTAGAGAATTTAGAAATTGAAGAAACTTGAACTCAATTCATCTCTCGTTGAATGCAATCAAAGATTTATCTGAAGCTTGGGGTGGCGGGTGTCATGCTGATCATGGTGATTATAACATCCCATTTTCCACACACATAATTTAGAAATTTTGATGGAGTTTTATGATAAAATTTTAACCATGAACTTAATGGAATTAGATCAATTAGCTCTATAAAGGGTGATAATTTAGTTTATCTTACCTTTTTATACATAAATAATGACCTATGAATGGATGATGTGGGAAAGATAACTAAAATCTAAATCAAATAGGATAGGAAGGTACTAGGCCCTCTTTTTGGCGTGTGGTTCAAATTTAGTTCCTTTTGGACCTTACTTTATCATCAAATTGACCTAGGCAAGTATACATATTGTCAGTAATGGTTTTAAGTTGAAAATATTGTCAAATGATTAACCTAACCCATAGTTTGGATTTTTTTATGTGTCACGTGCCACTTTTCTAGCAGATCTCATCTTACAGACTGGGTTATATCTCACGGTTTGTGAATCAATCCGACGGCTCACAGGTCATCACCCTGCCCGTCTGAGTCCCAGTCAGACTGGCATAGTAATGAGGGTCATTCTTGTTCCTGATCTCTCTATCTACCCTTTCCCACTGCAAATAAATCTCCCCCTCACCTTCCTCACTCCTTCTCGAACCTTCTCATCCCTTACACATCAGGGTTTCATGCCCTAGAGCCCTGGGTCGACTAGGACCCTCTCTCATTTCCCACGTTTCTTTCCTAGAAAGTAAATAAACCTCCCTTAGGTCTCATAACATATATAGGATCCTGAAAGTGATCCCCGAGCCTCAAGGAGCCAACTTCCATCCCCGTTTTGCCTTCGTTTGCACATCAACCCTACCTCCAAACTCCATCTCTCCCTCTACCCTAGAGGTGGCCTGAGGTGAGAGCATAAATCATCTCAAACATCACTGATGTGTCATCGTGGTTCATCAAACCCTCCCAAAGCTTTCCCCACCTTCAATTCCTCCAGAGCAAAGGTACTTCACAATTTCCCCTTTTTTGTTGTTGTTTCTATGTTTTGTCAGGAATCCATTTCTCTTTGTTGTTGCGGCCTATTTTCTCGATTCTCCATTGTTGTTGCCTTCGTTAGTATTCGGCAGGTTGTGCTATGGCTATAGTATAGGACTCGGTCAACTTTGGCATCGTTGCCAAGTTGCTGCTCCTTCACATCGATGGTAATGGAAGGTTTTGGAGTTTTCTCCACCAGAGGATCGTGACTTTACCTTGTTGGGAGCGTTGTTCCATGGAGAGGGTGACTAACACCTCCATTTACAGATTCATGAAGCAACAATCTCATTTTACATCCTATATTTCATGACTTGGTCTTTGCTTATGGGAAGAACAATCCCAACAACTGATTTCATCCTTAGCCCATCCTCTTAGAATCGATTGATTTTAGCCACAAGGGCTTTTTGGGGTTTTCATCTATATGCCTATTTGTCACAAGCGTGTTCTGGTTTGGGTAGGCCTAAGACACGTGGCTTTTGGTGACAGGGCTGCCTCGACTGGACCAGGTAGCCAATTAATAGAAAAAAAATAGGGATAGGTGGCTTTTTTGAGTTTTATTATTGGTTCAGCCTTTGAAAATTCATAAAAAATCCGTATGACATTGAAAAAATGTAATTAAATACTCGTTAGATAGGTTTTTGAATAAGGAAAGTGTGGTAATCGTTTAGAAGTGTTTTTTACTCTAAATTTTACTATTTCATCCAATAATCATGAAACCCTAGAAACTAAGGTGAATATTATTATTCATGAATGTTAATTGGTTAAACAAAATAATTAGGGTTTCTTAACCCCAAGTACGTGACTAGGGTTATGCCAACCTAGGAAAATCAATTAGTTTTGCTCCATTAAAGGTAAGCGGGTCCATGCACTTTGAGTATTAAATAGGAATACGCAGTTTAGGTCTACGATCTAGGTTTCTCTCTGTGCGGCACACTGGCTTGGGGGAGAGGGTCCAGATGCCAGTGATTGCCACCCGTCTCCCCCCATGCCTCTTCTTCGATCGACTTCTGTTTGCTACGTTAGGTGGCGGGCAGATCCCTCCTCTTTTCTCAGGTCTCTCAACTCCTAGCGGTGGCTGCTACGGATCTGGTTCCTATATCTGGACCTGACGGCGCTTGGCGTGGAGCTTCACAGTGGGCGCGGGGATCGGCTACTGGGGCGTTTCCGTGTTGCAGGTTACCCAAGAAGTCGGCGCTTTGTTCCCCCCTTCCCCTCTCAAGCGGCGTGTGGCGTGGAGCTTCACGGTAGTGGGCGCGGGGCTCGGAGGCTAGGGCGTTTCGGTGTTGTAGGTTACCTGAGAAGTCGGCGCTTTGTTCCCCCCTTCCCCTCTCAAGCGGCGTGTCAGGCTTTGGGTCCTTGATCCGAGTTTCGTACGACGTCCAAGGGGGTAGAGTACCGGTTGTTCTGCGGTTCAGGCTGAAGCTTCTAGAATCCGACGAGGCTATTTTTGGTAAAGATGTGGTTTCCATCGCTGACGCTGCCCAGCTTTAGAAGCGGTGATCTTTTAGTTAGGATCCCGATCAAGAGCCTCTCGACCTCGGCGGCGGTGCTGGGGGCGGCGTTGGTTGGGGACGACAAGGAGTCGACGGTCTTTGGCAGGTGTGGGACTGGGCGGCGGGTCGTTGTTTTTTTTAGTTTTCTTGTGTTGTTCTTCTGGTTAGGTCAGTTCTGTTAGGTTGTTTTGTTTGTGGCAGGTGTCTTTGGTTTTCTTTTAGTCTCTTCCTTTAGGCATTTTCTGTGGTCGTTTGTTGGCCGTGTCGTGCCTTGGGTTCCTTCTTGGGAGGACGGTGGGCTTGGGCTCCCATTGGTGCTCTAGGCAGAGGAGGGGAAAGTTGGGTTTTGGGCTTCGTGTGGGTCTCCCCCCCCTATTCGCAGTGGTGGTCGGGAGTGGTGGTGGAGTTCCCAGCACCCTCTACTCCCCGTCTTTGTACTCGCATGAGACGTCCTTCCTCTGTATCTGCATCACTGGGGTTTGGCCTCTTTCCTGGGTCTCCTGGTTGGTGCAACCTTAGTGCTCATCGTTGGTAGTTGTGTTTCTCGTCCTATTTTGTGGGACATTGTGTTGTTAGGTCTGTGTTGTTGCTTTGTGGTCGAGCTCTTTGTCTGGTGATCATTCGTTGTCTTCAGGATGGTTTTCTCTGTCAGTGGCTTTGCAAACTCCTCTCCAGATGTACTCTTAGGCTCTTGTAGATTGATGAATTCCATACCAGATAGCTGTTTTAGACAACCACTACAAGAGGTGGATGGTGCAGAAGCGTACCTATCACATCCCAATTTGAGCCTTGTACTATGTCTTTCAGTAAAAGGAGTTGCTGCTTGGTTACTTGATGAGAGATGTCTATCTTGTAGATGTTGTATGGCTTTCTTTTAATGATATTGAGCTATTTTAAAAAAAAATGTATCATGATGATCAATTTATATTATATGCATAACTATGTACTTCAATTTGAATGTTACTCACATCAATGTTACTCACATCAATGTTACTAAATGTTTCCTATGCTTCCAAGATTTATTTTTAAGAGCTTATGTCATGATCAAATGAAATTTAGTTAAAGTAGAGAATTGTCAAGTTAATGATTAATCATGTAATTGGTTGTATTATTTTGTCCTCATTATGTCAATGCTGATCCCTCAGGCCTTATGAGTTCAAATGGAACATTATGGAACTTAGGTGCAAATCATGATCTCAAGTGGAGCATTATTATGGCACTTAGGTGCAAATCATGAGCTCAAGTGGAGCATATTTATGGCACTTTGGTGCAAATCATGAGTTTAAGTGGAACATCAGTTGAGCCTACAGGCCTTATAAGCACAGTTGGTGTCTAAGAGTAGAGGACATTATAATTAATCATTAAGGGCATATTATGTGAATTAAAGATTTATTGTTCAATTACTTTTATGATTATTTTTATTGCCAAATTATTATTTTATTATAAAAATACACAATGTCACTTACTCTAATGTGTTTTATGTTTTGAATGCATGGTTGGGGACGCAATGTCTATAGGAGGAAAGAATAAGGGAGGAGCTTAAGCAAGGAGCATTCATCTCAAGTATAAACTAAGAGTTTAGACCTGGTGGGGTGCCAACTATCATATGATGTTTAATTTAGTTTTTCAATTAGTGTTACGACTATGTACTAGTTTAGTTTAGTTCAGATTTTAACTTTAATGTTGTGGAACTTGAGACATGAGATTCGCAAATTATTTTTTCTGAGTTGGTTGAATAAAATTATATTTGTGTGCAATGATTTTCATTTTTGTGACATCCCAATGAGAATATGCTTTCGCTCAGTAATTTGTATGTTTTAAGAAAATTGGAGTGTTACAATATGTTTTAAGAATGGAGGATCTTCAGGAAGCAAGAAGGATCACAACATCCATAATGACAAGAAGAGGAAAGCTCCTGAAGGATATCCTGCTAAGGAACCCTACGCAACTTGTGGTAGACTTTACGGTGGACCATGCAAGAAAGGAGTGGGAGTTTGCTACTATTGTGGAGACCCAAATCATAAGAAGCCAGAATGTCCCAAGCTAAAAGCAAAGAATGATGTAGGGAAAAACCCTAAACCAGAGCAATGAGAAAAGAGGCAATCAAGGATCTTTGTAGTGGTTGATAGTGAGGAGGAGGAAGAAGGTACAATCTAATATATATATGGTTTTAGTTTTGTCGATATACATGTTAAATTTTTGCAAACTAGATATAAGAAAAGCCCTAAGGTGGGTAGTAGTCTGAGAAAAATTTTGAGGACGAAATTTATTTAAGGTGGGTAGAATTGTAACATCCCATCTTCAACACACATAATTTAGAAATTTTGATGGAGTTTTATGATAAAATTTATACCATTACCTTAATGGAATTAGATCAATTAGCTCTATAAGGAGTGATAATTTAGTTTATCTTACCTTTTTATACATAAATAATGACCTATGCAGGGATGATGTGGGAAAGATAATTAAAACCTAAATCAAATAGGATAGGAAGGTTTAGGCCCTCTTTTTGGTGTGTGGTTCACATTTGGTGCCTTTTTGACTTTATTTGATCATCAAATGGACCTAGGAAATTATATATATTGTTGATAGTGGTTTTAAATCAAAAATTTTGTCAAATGATTAACCTAACCCATAGTTAAGATTTTTTTTGATGTATCACATGCCACTTTTCTCGCAGATCTCATCTTATGATCAGGGTTTTATCTCACAGTTCACATATCAATACAACGGCTCATGGGTCATCACTCCCTCCCAGTCAGACTGGCATAGTAACGACGGCTATTCCTGTTCCTAATCTCTATATCTATTCTTTCCCTCTACAAATAAATATCCCCCTCACCTTCCTGACTCCTTCCCGAACCTTCTCGTCCCTTACACATCGGGGTTTCAAGCCCTAGAGCCATGGGTCAACTAGGACCCTCTCTCATTTCCCTATTTCTTTCCTTGCTAGTAAATCGACCTCCCTCAGGTCTTGTAACCTATATATAGGACCCTAAAAGTGATCCCCAAGTCTCAAGGAACCAACTTCCATCCCCGTTTTGGCCTCATTTGCACGACAACCCTACCTCCAAACTCCATCTCTCCCTCTACCCTAGTGGCGGGCTGAGGCAAGAACACAAAGCATCTCGAACATCACTAACATGTCGTCGTGGTTCATAAAACCCTCCCAAAGCTTTCTTTACCTTCAATTCGTCCAGAATAAAGGTACTTCACACTTTCCCCTTTTCTTGTTGTTGTTTCTGTGTTTTGTCGGGAATCCATTTCTCTTCGCTGTTGCGGCCTATTTTCTTGATTCTCTACTTTGGCTATAGGAAAGGACTCGATCAACTCTGACATCATTTCCAAGTTGCTTCTCCTTGGCAGCGATGGTAATGGTGGGTTTTGGAGTTTTCTCCACCAGCTCGTTACTAAATAAAGAACATAGATCGAAACTTCTAACAGGCTATCTCCGGATTCCTTGACTAACTGAGCTTCGGCAAAAGCAACTCCAGAAAGCAGCAATTAGAGGATATTTGTGAGGAACCAGGTTACCAAAAGTCACGATCTGAATAAAAGGTAGTTCGGCTGGGTATGTGTGCGCTTTACCCAGAGGTGCCGGTTCGAATCCGGCTCGTGACAAGGCCTTTTTTTTCCGTTGGTCTTGCTGTTCCGATTTAGGGTGCTCTGACTAAGTCATTTAGTCTTTTTTGATTTCCATTCTGCCTTAACCATGCCCACCTTGTCAAAGTCAAAACGAGGATCACGTCTTTACCATGGAGAGGGTGACTAACACCTCAGTTTACATATTCGTAAAGAAAAAATCTCATTTCACATCCTAGATTTCATGATTTGTTCTTCACTTTTGGGAAGAAAAATCCTAACAACTGATTTCCTCCTTTTCCCATCCTGTTTCAATCGATTGATTTTAGCCACAAGGGCTTTTTGGGGTTTTCATCGTATGCCTATTTGTCACAAGCATGTTCCAGTTTGGGTAGGCCTAAGCCACATGACTTTTGGCAACTGGGCCACCTCGGCGGGACCAAGTAGCCAATTAATAGAAAAAAAGAGAGGGATGGGAGGCTTTTTTGAGTTTTGTTACTGGTTATAGGCTTTGAAAATTCATAACAAATCTGTATGACATCAAAAAAAATTAATTAAATACTCGTTAGATAGTTTTTTGAATAAGGAACAAACTGGTAATGGTTTAGAAGTGTTTTTTACGTTAAAATTCCCTATTTCATCCAATAACCATGAAACCCTAGAAACTAAGGTGAATATTATTATTAATGAATGTTAATTGGTTTAACATGATAATTAGGGTTTCTTAACCCCAAGTATGTGATTAGGGTTTTACCAAACTAGTAAAAGCAATTAGGTTTTCTCCAATAAAGTTAAGTGGGTCCATGCACTTTGAGTATTAAATAATGGTTTTTAAACCGCTTTAAGATTAATGTATCATGATGATCAATTTTTATTATATGCATAACTATGTACTTAAATTTGAATGTTACTCACATTAATGTTATTAAATGTTTCCTATGCTTTCAATATTTATTTTTAAGAGCTTATGTCATGATCAAATGAAATTTAGTTAAAGTAAAGAATTGTCAAGTTAATGATTAATCATGTAATTGGTTGTATTATTTTGTCCTCATTATGTCAATGTTGAGACCTTGGACCTTATGAGTTCAAATGGAACATTATGGCACTTAGGTGCAAATCATGAGCTCAAGTGGAGCATTATTATGACACTTAGGTGCAAATCATGAGCTCAGGTGGAGCATAGTTATGGAACTTTGATGCAAATCATAAGTTCAAGTGGAACACCAGTTGAGCCTACAGGCCTTATGAGCACAGTTGGTGCCTAAGAGTAGAGGAAATATAATTAACCACTAAGAGAATATTATGTGAATCAAAGATTTATTGTTCAATTACTTTAATGATTATTTTTATTGCCAAGTTATTATTTTATTATAACAATATTCAATGTCACTTACTCTAATATGTTTTATGTTTTGAATGCATGGTTGGGGATGTGATGTCAGTAGGAGGAAAGAATAAGGTAGGAGCTTAACCAAGTAGCATTCATCTCAAGGACAAACTAAGAGCTTAGACCTGGTGGGGTGCCAACTATCATATGATTCTTAATTTAGTTTTTCATTTAGTGTTAAGACCATGTACTAGTTTAGTTTAGTTCAAAGTTTAACTTTTATGTTGTGGAACTTGAGACATGAGATTTGCAAATTATTTTTCCCGATTTGGTTGAATAAAATTATTTTTTTCCAATGATTATCATTTCTATGACATCCCAATTAGAATATGCTTCTGCTCAGTAATTTGTATGTTTTAAGAAAATTGGGGTGATACAATATCATATCAGAGTGAAAAATATAGTTGGCCACCAGGCTTTTCTCAAAATCTCATATAGTTCATGTTCCCTTTTGTAGATGGCTCCCAAGAAGAGATTTGATAAGAGTAGGGAGCACACAGATGGAGAGGGAAGCTCTTCCAATGGGGGAAGTGACCATAGTGCTTCTGGAGGGGTTAACCCTAATGGTAATCCTAATGCATATCTAGAAGTGTTCATCAATGCTCTTACTGATGCTATCACTGGTCAACAAGGAAGACCACATCAACCGAGGAACCAAGAGTTGACCTTGGTAGACTTCCTGAAGATCAAGCCAATTTTTTTTTTTGGAGAAGCAGAGACCAATGTAGTGGGACGTACTGAGGAATGGATACTCAATGTCGAGCACTATTTTTGTGATTTGGGATGCCCCGAGCAATCCAAAGTTCACTTTGGGACACACATGTTGAAGAGTGCAACCTACACTTGGTGGGAGAACTTCACCAATGCTCGAGGACCCAATGTTGAGCCATTGATCTAGGAAGAGTTCACTATTGCCTTATGAAACTAGTTCATCTCAGAAGCTATGATCAAGAAGAAGGAGATGGAGTTCAAGTGCCTGAAGTAGTACGACTCAACAGTAAGCTAGTATGCAATGAAGTTCTGCATGCTATAGAAATAAGGGTATGGTTTAGATGAGAAACATTTGGCAAAGAAGTTCATGCGTGGCCTGAAGCTTGACCTCGGCCACGCTCTAGTTGGTGGAGGTATAAGGATAGTGCATGAGGCACTAGAAGTAGCCCTGGAACTAGAGGAACACCCAGGACAAAACTGGAAGAATGGAGGATCTTCAAGAAGTAAGAATGATCTCAACATCCATAATGGCAAGAAGAGGAAATCTCCAGAAGGACGGTCTGGTAAGAAACCTTCCACAACTTGTGGTAGACTTCACGGTGGACCATGCAGGAAAGGGCTGGGAGTTTGCTACTGTTATGGAGATCCAAATAATAAGAAGCCAAAATGTCTCAAGCTAAAAAGCAAAGAATGATGTAGGGCAAAACCCTAAACCAGAGCAACGAGAAAAGAGGCAAGCAAGGATCTTTGTATTGGTTTATAGTGAGGAGGAGGAAGAAGGTATGATCTAGTCTATCCATGGTTTTAGTTTTGTCGATATACATGTTGAGTTTTTGCAAACTAGGTATAAGAAAAAACCCTAAGGTGGGTAGTACTCTCAGAAATTTTTTGAGGACAAAATTTATTTAAGGTGGGTAGAATTGTAACATCCCGCTTTCCACACACATAATTTAGACATTTGATGGAGTTTTATGATAAATTTTAAACCCTGAACTTAATGGAATTAGATCAATTAGCTCTATAAGGAGTGATAATTCAGTTTATCTTACCTTTTTATACATAAATAATGACCTATGCATGGATGATGTGAGAAAGATAACTAAAACCAAAATCAAATAGGATAGGAAGGTTCTAGGCTCTCTTTTTGGTGTGCGGTTCAAATTTGGTGTATTTTAGACCTTATTTGATCATCAAATTGACCTAGGCAAGTATATATATTGTTGGTAATGGTTTTAAATCAAAAATATTGTCAAATGATTAACCTAACCCATAGTTTAGTTTTTTTTATGTGTCACACGCCACTTTTCTCACATATCTCATCTTACGGCCTGGGTTTTATCTCACGGTACACAAATCAATCTGATGACTCACTGGTCATCACTCTCACCCGTCCGAGTTCCAGTTGGACTGGCATAGTAATGAGGGTTGTTCATGTTCTCTATCTCTCTATCTATGCCTTCCCAGTGCAAATAAATCTCCCCCTCACCTTCCTCACTCCTTCCTAAACCTTCTCGTCCCTTACACATCAGGGTTTCATGCCCTAGAGCCCTGGATCAAAAAGGACCCCCTCTCATTTCCCTTGTTTCTTTCCTCACAAGTAAATCAACCTCCCTCAGGTCTCGTAACCTATATATAGGACCTTGAAAGCGATCCCCAAGCCTCAAGGAACCAACTTCCATCCTTGTTTTGGCCTCATTTGCACGGCAACCCTACCTATGAACTCCATCTCTCCCTCTACCCTATTGGCAGCCTAAGGTGAGAGCACAAAGAATCTCAAACATCACTAACACATCGTCGTGGTTCATCAAATTCTCCCAAATCTTTCCCCAACTTTAATTAATCTAGAACAAAGGTGCTTCGCAGTTTCCCCTTTTCTTGTTGTTGTTTTTATGTTTTCTCAATTCTCCATTGTGGTTTCCTTCTTTACTATTTGACGGGATGTGTTGTGGCTATAGGAGAGGTCTCGATCAACTCTGGCATCATTTCCAAGTTGCTTCTCCTTGGTAGTGATGGTAATGGCAAATTTTGGAGTTTTCTCCACCAAAGGATTGTGCCTTTACCTTGTTGGGACCGTTGTTCCATGGAGAGGGTGACTAACATCACAGTTTATAGATTCATAAAGCAAAAATCTCATTTCACATCCTGGATTTCATGACATGTTCTTCGCTTCTAGGAGGAACAATCTCAACAACTGATTTCCTCCTTTCCCCATCCTGTTTCAATCGATTGATTTTATCCACAAGGGCTTTTTGGGATTTTCATCCATATGCTTGTTTTTCACGAGCATGTTCTGGTTTGGGTAGGCCTAAGCCATGTGGCTTTTGGTGACTGGGCCACCTCGACGGGACCAGGTAGCCAATTAATAGAAAAAAGAGGGATAAGTGACTTTTTCGATTTTTGTTATTGGTTCAGGCTTTGAAAATTCATAACAAATCCGTATGAATTTAGAAAAATGTAATTAAATACTTGTTAGATAGGTTTTTGAATAAGTAACAATCTGGTAATGGTTTAGAAGCATTCTTTACTCTAAATTTCCCTATTTCATGCAATAACCATGAAACCCTAGAAACTAAGGTGAATATTATTATTAATGAATGTTAATTGGTTTAACAGGATAATTAGGGTTTCTTAACCCCAAATACATGACTAGGGTTTTACCAAACTAGGAAAAGCAATTAGGTTTTCTCCAATAAAGATAAGTGGGTCCGTGCACTTTGAGTATTAAATAATAGTTTTTAAACCGCTTTAAGATTAATGTATCGTGATGATCAAATTATATTATATGCATAACTACGTACTTAAATTTGAATGTTACTCACATCAATGTTATTAAATGTTTCCTATGCTTTTAAGATTTATTTTCAAGATATTATGTCATGATCAAATGAAATTCAGTTAAAGTAAAGAATTGTCAAGTTAATGATTAATGATGTAATTGGTTGTATAATTTTGTCCGCATTATGTCAATGTTAAGCCCTCGGGCCTTATGAGTTCAAATGGAACATTATGACACTTAGGTGCAAATCATGAGCTCAAATGGAGCATTATTATGGCACTTAGGTGCAACTCATGAGCTCAAATGGAGCATAGTTATGGCACTTTGGTGCAAATCATGAGTTCAAGTGGAACATCAGTTGAGCCTACGAGCCTTAGGAGCACAGTTGGTGCCTAAGAGTAGAGGACATTATAATTAACCACTAAGAGAATATTATGTGAATCAAATATTTATTGTTCAATTACTTTTATGATTGTTTCTATTGCCATGTTATTATTTTATTATAACAATACTCAATGCCGCTTACTCTAATGCATTTTATGTTTTGAATGCATGGTTGGGTACGCGATATCCACAAGAGGAAAGAATAAGGGAGGAGCTTAAACAAGGAGCATTCATCTCAAGGACAAACTAAGATTTAGACCTAGTGGGGTTCCAACTATCATATGATGTTTGATTTAGTTTTTCAATTTGTGTTAAGACTATGTACTAGTTTAGTTTAGTTCAAAGTTTAAGTTTTATGTTGTGGAACTTGAGACATGAGATTTGAAAATTATTTTTCCTGAGTTGGTTGAATAAAATTATATTTTTTTGTGCAGTGAAAATCATTTTTTTGACATCCCAATGAGAATATGCTTCCTCTCAATAATTTGTATGTTTTAAGAAAATTTGAGTGTTAAAATATGGTACCAGAGTGAAAAATATAGTTGGCCACCAGGATTTTCTCAAAATCTCATATATTTCATGTTCCCTTTTGTAGATGGCTCCCAAGAAGAGATTCGATAAGGGCATGGAGCATTTAGATAGAGAGGGAAGCTCTTCCAATGGTGGAAGTGACCATAGTGCTTCTAGAGGGGTTAACCCTAATGGTAACCCTAATGCACCTCTAGAAGTGCTCATCAAGGTGCTAACTAATTCTATCACTGGTCAACAAGGAAGACCACATCAACTGAGGCACCAAGAGTTGACCTTAGTAGACTTCCTGAAGATCAAGCCAAAAACTTTCTCTGGAGAAGTGGAGACTGATGTAGTGGGACATGCCAAGGAGTGGCTACACAATGTTGAGCACTATTTCTGTGATTTGGGATGCCCTGAGCATTCCAAAGTTCACTTCGAGATGTACATGTTGAAGATGTAGCCCGCACTTGGTGGGAGAACTTCACCAATGCTCGAGGACCCAATGTTGAGCCATTGACCTGGGAGGAGTTCACTACTGCCTTCTGAAACCACTACGTATTAGAAGCTACGATCGAGAAGATGGAGATGGAGTTCAAGTGCCTAAAGCAGTATGACTCAATAGTAAGCCAGTACACAACGAAGTTCCACATGCTATAGAGGTACATGTATGGTTTAGATGAGATACGTTTGGCAAAGGAGTTCATGTGTGGCATGAATCCTGACCTCAACTACGCTCTAGTTGGTCAAGGTATCAGGAAAGTGCAAGAGGCACTAGAAGCAGCCCTGGAACTAGAGGACCACCCTGGACGAAACTGGAAGAATGGAGGATCTTCAAGAAGAAAGAATGATCAAAACATCCATAATGACAAGAAGAGGAAAGATCTAGAAGGACAGCCTGCTAAGGAACCTTGCACAACTTGTGGTAGACTTCACGATGGACCATGCAAGCAAGGACTGGGAGTTTGCTACTATTATGGAGACCCAAATCATAAGAAGCCAGAATGCCCCAAGCTAAAAGCAAAGAATGATGTAGGGCAAAACCCTAAACCAGAGCAACGAGAAAAGAGGCAAGCAAGGATCTTTGAAATGGTTGATAGTGAGGAGGACAAAGGTACGATCTAGTCTATCCATGGTTTTAGTTTTGTTGATATACATGTCGAGTTTTTGCAAACTAGGTATGAGAAAAACCCTAAGGTGGGTAGTAGTATGAGAAAAATTTTGAGGCCGAAATTTATTTAAGGTGGGTAGAATTGTAACATCCCATTTTCCACACATATAATTTAGAAATTTTGATGGAGTTTTATGATAAAATTTAAGCCATGAACTTAATGGAATTAGATCAATTATCTCTATAGGGAGTGATAATTCAGTTTATCTTAACTTTTATACATAAATAATGAACTATACATGGATGATGTGGGAAAAATAACTAAAACCTAAATCAAATAGGATAGGAAGGTTCTAGGCCCTCTTTTTGGTGTGCGGTTCAAATTTGGTTACTTTTGGACCTTATTTGATCATCAAATTGACCTAGGCAAGTATATAAATTGGTGGTAATGGTTTTAAATCCAAAATATTGTCAAATGATTAACCTAACCTATAGTTTGGATTTTTTATGCATCACATGCCACTTTTCTCGCGGATCTCATCTTACAGTCTGGGTTTTATCTCACGGTTCACAGATCAATCCGACGGCTCGCGGGTCAACACTCCCGCCCGACCAAGTCTCGATCAGACTAGCTTAGTAAGATGGTTGTTCTTGTTCCCGATCTCTCTATCTACGCTTTCCCACTAAAAATAAATCCCCCCTCACCTTCCTCACTCCTTTTTGAACCTTCTCATCCCTTACACATTAGGTTTTCGTGCCCTAGAGCCCGGGGTCGACTAGGACCCTCTCTCGTTTCCCCTATTTCTTTCCTCGCAAGTAAATCAACCTCCCTCAGGTCTCGTAACCTATATATAGGACCCTGAAAATGATCCCCAAGCCTTAAGAAACCAACTTTCATCCCCGTTTTGGCCTCATTTGCACAACAACCCTACCTCCAAACTCCATCTCTCCCTCTACCCTAGCGACGACCTGAGGCGAGAGCACAAAGCATCTCGAACATCGTTGACGCATCATCGTGGTTCATCAAACCCTCCCAAAGCTTTCCCCACCTTCAATTCTTCTAGAGCAAAGGTACTTCACAGTTTCCCCTTTTCTTATTGTCGTTTCTGTGTTTTGTTGAGAATATGTTTCTCTTCGTTGTTGTAGCCTATTTTCTCAATTCTTCATTGTGGTTGCCTTCATTAGTATTTAATGGGATGTGTTTTGGCTATAGGAGAGGACTCAACCAACTCTGTCGTCGTTGCCAAGTTGCTGCTCCTTGGCATCGATGGTAATGGCAGGTTTTGGAGTTTTCTCCACCAGAGGATCATGTCTTTACCTCATTGGGACCATTGTTCCATGGAAAGGGTGACTAACACCTCAGTTTATAGATTCATGAAGCAAAAATCTCGTTTCACATCCTGGATTTCATGACATGTTCTGCGCTTCTGGGAAGAACATTCCCAACAACGGATTTCCTCCTTTGCCCATCCTGTTTCAATCGATTGATTTTAGCCACAAGGGCTTTTTGGGGTTTTCATCCGTATGCCTGTTTACCACGAGCATGTTCTAGTTTGGGAAGGCCTAATCCACGTGTCTTTTGGCTACTGGGCCACCTCGGCGGGACCATGTATCCAATTAATAGAAAAAAAAAGAGGGATAGGTGGCTTTTTTGAGTTTTGTTATTGGTTCAGGCTTTGAAAATTCATAACAAATCCGTATGACATCAAAAAAATGTAACTAAATACTCATTAGATAGGTTTTTGAATAATGAACAATCTAGTAATGGTTTAGAAGTTTTTTTACTCTAAAATTTCCTATTTCATCCAATAACCATGAAATCATAGAAACTAAGGTAAATATTATTATTAATGAATGTTAATTGGTTTAATATGATAATTAGGGTTTCTTAACCCCAAGTACGTGACTTGGGTTTTACCAACCTTGGAAAAGCAATTAAGTTTGCTCCAATAAAAATAAGCGGATCCATGCACTTTGAGTATTAAATAATGGTTTTTAAACCACTTTAAGATTAGTGTATCATGATGATCAATTCATATTATATGCATAACTATGTACTTCAATTTGAATGTTACTCACATCATTGTTATTAAATGTTTCCTATGCTTTCAAGATTTATTTTTAAGAGCTTATGTCATGATCAAATGGAATTTAGTTAAAGTAAAGAATTATCAAGTTAATGATTAATCATGTAATTGGTTGTATTATTTTGTACTCATTATGTCAATGTTGATCCGTTGAGCCTTATGAGTTCAAATGGAACATTATGGCACTTAGATGCAAATCATGAGCTCAAGTGGAGCATTATTATGGCACTTAGGTGCAAATCATGAGCTCAAGTGGAGCATAGTTATTGCACTTTGGTCCAAATCATGAGTTCAAGTGGATCATCAGTTGAGCCTATGAGCCTTATGAGCACAGTAGGTACCTAAGAGTAGAGGACATTATAATTAACCACTAGGAGCATTTTATATGAATCAAATATTTATTGTTCAATTACTTTTATGATTGTTTTTATTGCCAAGTTATTATCTTATTATAACAATACTCAATCCTGCTTACTCTAATGTGTTTTATGTTTTGAATGCATGGCTACGGATGCGATGTTCGCAGGAGGAAAGAATAAGGGAGGATCTTAAGCAAGGAGCATTCATCTCTAGAACAAACTAAGAGTTCAGACCCGGTGAGGTGCCAACTATCATATAAAGTTTAATTTAGTTTTTTAATCAGTGTTAAGACTATGTACTAGTGTAGTTTAGTTCAAAGTTTAAGTTTTATGATGTGGAACTTGAGACATGAGATTTGCAAATTATTTTTCCTGTGTTGGTTGAATAAAATTATATTTTTGTGCAATGATTATCATTTTTGTGACATTCCAATGAGAATATGCTTCGGCTCAGTAATTTATTTGTTTTAAGAAAATTGGGGTGTTACAGTGATGATGCTCAAATGATAATAATGCTTTTAACAGTGCAACTTCTGCTTCATTTATTTTGCCTTAGGGTGATAAGTGTGGAGGTCCCCATTTTTTCATGAAAAATATTACTTTCTCTATGTACCTTTGGGGTCTATTCCAATCCCAATTTTGTTTGTGGTTAACTACACTAACCTTTTGGGGCTACTCCCTTTACTATATGCAAAGTTACTTTGCTATCTTTTATACACAAATATCAAGATTGTAAAACTTGTTTCTCAATTTTGTTTTGTGAAGGAATGCTTATCAAAGAAAAAGGATTGTTCTTCTCCATTCATTTAACTTTCCCATCAAAAATATAGTGAACTTTGCCCCCTTCTAACCTCTACTCCCTTCCCCGACAATGTCAAACATTCTTTATAGCTAGGATTGTAAATGGGTAGGGTGGGATTGGGTAAAGACTTAACATGACCCTTACTCGCATCAAAGTTGTGGGTAAAGCATAAGATAATTACTCCTTTTCTTAAAAAAAATCTATACTCTACCATTACCCACACTTGTAACATATCACCCATTTGCAACTCCACCTATAGCAAAGGGTTTCCCATAAAAAACAAGGAGATACAAACTTATACGAGTGTATATCATCGAACGTACAAACGGACATCTTAGGCGAGATAAAAAGGCTATATAACTAGTATAAATATAATCAAAAAGATAAAACATTATCTGTAACACGCATGCAAAACATCATGGGTACAAATTCCAAATGATCGAGGAGCAATTGCCTTAGGTAACAATTATACAACTCTAAAGCAACGGAGATGGGGAGCTGAGCGAAATGATTGCAGATTTATCTATAGATGAAACAGCAATCACAGCCAGTAAATCAACAAGGACCAATGCGTGATTTACAAATTAGTTACTGTGGTGCTTCCAGTATCATCAGCAAAATGAAAAACTAAATTACAAATGTTAAGCAAAGATCAAATCACGAGGTTTTAAAACGAATGCAAAAAGCTCAGATCATAGAGCCGCTTAGAAGAGATAAGAATACCCAGAACGTCAGATAGCATATGATCTAAACGGCATTTACTATATATTCCTAAAAAGTTAGTGATTCAGGTGATTACCCTATACTATAATCAAAATGATTTGTTAGTCAAGAGAGGCCCTGAAATCTTGAAACTGAAGCTTGTCGTTCTGGTCAAGGAAACTGTTGAAGGGGTGGCATCAACAAATCCCTGCTGAAGGGAAGGGTTTTCAGAGATTTGTTCCACCGAGACTATGGGAGATCTGTTCCACCGAGAGTATGGTACACGCCCCAGAGCATGTACAGCAGGGCGTCATAGGCCAGACGTTTGAAATCGTCGAACGAACCAGAAAAAGGAGGAGGCGCCGGAAGAGCAGGGGGACGGTAATCAGCGCCGTAAACTTCCAGGCGCGCAGGGTCGACATCGGCAAGCGCCATCGTCTCGATGTAGGAGGCTGCAGAGTTGGGGATATTGAAGTATAAGAACTTGCCATCGAAGCTGTCGAAGAAGTAAGACGCCTCTTGGGGCCCCAAGTCGAGCTGCCGGGTTTCCTGCCTCTGTAGCAACTCGACAGCGACGACGTGGCCGTTGTAGGAGCCGCCGACGAGTAACTGGCCGAAGAATGCCGGCCACGGGTACCCGATGACGGACGACTCGGCGCGCGCTAGCAGCACCCATGACTCGGGAGTGCCAGGGTACTCGGTCAGCACCCATAATTCCCAGGAGCCGTCGAGCTGCAGCATCAAGTCGGTTCGGATATGGAATATCGCGATGGTCTCTGAGGCCGCCGCAGGCCCGTTGTAGGTGTAGATTGCGTTGTGCGAGTTGATCTGGTCAAGGACCCTGCGAGGGAACGGGATGACCCCGAACTTCTCCTCCCTGATGTTGAACGTCATGACATGGTTGGTCTTGTGGCCGCTGCTCGCCTCCCATCCGAGGTAGTTGAGGTGGCCGTTGCAGAAGCCCATGGAACTGCGGTGGTATCCCATGACGTGGAGTGGCGCCTGGTCTTCCACGGTCCGCCATGCCCCTTCTGTAACGGAGTACACCTCAGCGCCGACGCGGTGCTCCCTGAGCACGAGGACGACACGGAGCACCTTGAAGTCGGCGGCGGTGGCGTCGTACGCGAGACCGACGCACGAATCGTACCTCCCGTGGGTCTCCCTGCGGAAGTGCGCGTCCGGGAGGCGGAGGACGCGGCGGGTGGTAGGGTTCCAGAGGGCAAATGTGTGGGTAAGGTGAAGGAGGTCGTCGGCCAGCAAGATGGCGCCGGCGCAGGAGCCGGCGATCCGGAAGAAGCGGTTTGTAGGGAGCGGGGTGAGTGGCGGAGGCGTGACGGAACGCAATTGGGAAGAGGAGGATCGAGTGTCGGGAGGTGGAGGGTGTACTGCTGTTCTGAGCCGGAGCAGCGGCGGAGAATAAGCAAAGCGGCAGACTGACTACCGGCCTTCAACGTGTTGGCGAGGTGTGTGGAGAGGAAGGTAGGAGAAGCGATAACACCATTCCAGAGCTTGCACACACACTTGCAGATAGCTAGGGTTTTGATCGGCAGACGATGAAAGATCTCCGCCAGCAGCGGAGGTGGGAGAGTAGACATGTCTACGGAAGCTGAAGAACCAAGAACACCTCGCAGTCGCTCCGCTCCGCGAGCAGGGTTCTGATTTCAAGTGAGCAGACGGGCAGTAAGTTGGAGGCGTAGGTTTCCTTGCTGCCCAAGACACCGTAAAGTGTGTTCCGATTTTTTGTGAAAAAGTGCCGCTTCATAGAAAAATTTATAACATGTTTTTAACCCGATTGTAAGAAGCCATAACATAACATCTGGCCGAAATTTGCAGATTGCGGCTTGCTGTTGCATCCGCTGTTGCATTTAATCTTAATTTTTTTATTTATTTCAAAACTCCACCCCTAAAAAAAATAATGAGGGGTTTCACGGTCAAGATAAAAAACAACAACATCGTACCAGCGTCTTGGCACAGCAAATTCGGACTATCAAACTTTAGCTAATTGTATACATTTGTTAGAACTCCCCAAGTTAACAAGAGTTTATCCTCATAACTCTCTTAATTTTCTACAAATATCATAAAATCGCATCTCCCATAACGATTCCAATCAATCCTCATTCTTCATCTTTATCATTCTTCATCTTTATATCACATGTCGTGACGGATAATGAAAATGGTTTCTTGTTTTTTTTCTTTGATGGGCTCTATCACCTCATGATTGAATGCAATGTCATTTTGTATTTTTTAAATGTGAAATTTACTACTTATAATATATAATATAGTAATTGTAAATTACATAAAAATTAATTTAGTTATAATTATAAAATTTGCAAAAAATATGTTAGGTTTCACTCTATGTTTTTCTTATTTGGGATTTCTCTATGCTCCAAGCGTAAATTCCATAGAGCAGAATCAATGTATATGTTGTAATGGCAGGCCCAAAGGCCCCACTACATGTTGATGATGCATAGGGACACAATCATGAAGATGTTTTAAAATTTTATCAAAGCAATGAGTAGGAAAGAAACCATCACCGAGCTAAATGATGAGCTTGGAAATTGGATAGAGAATACAAGTGATATCAAGGAGTTGATACAACACAACTTTAGTATGTTGTTCGTAGAGAGAAAACAACAAAAACTTACTAAATACTACTTTACAAATATTGGTATGGCTAGCAAGATGTATTTGAATGCCACAAAAAATCTGGTGTTAGTCTTAGGGAATTAGGGATAGAACCATGGAGATGGCACCCATGAAAGTTCATTGACCTTGCAATCGTTTCCACAAGCAGGGTTTTGATATGGTTTAACCAGTTGTCCTTCACTCAGGACTCTCCACCTGCCCACTAATCTCACCACCTACCGCTCACCTCTCTGACTGTCCCACCACTTGGCCACATGTTGTATTTTTCTTTTTGTGGCTCCTATTTTGGGAGAGAGAAAAATAAAAGAGGGGGAAGTGAGGAGGGAGATGGAGCAGTGAGGGTCAAAGTAAAGAACTAATGAGGGAAGAGGAGGAAAGTAATGTGAAGAGGGGAAGAGGAGGGAAAAATGAAGAAGGGGATGGAAGTAATTATAAGAGGGGAGAGGATCAAAGTAATAAGAGGGAAGTAATGAAGAAAGAGGAATGAAGTATGAAGAAAGAGGAGGGAAGTCATAAATATACCTAGTAACAATGAATATGTGCTTATAATGATGAATAAGTGTTTATTAATGGTGAATATGCCCATAGAAATGGTAAATGCACACCTACTACTTGTGAATATGTTCCTACTAATGTTCAATAAGTATACACATTTCATCATTTTGCCATTTTCGAGCGTGTTTGAGTCATTTCTAGGTGTTTGTTCATTGTATAGGCCCATATTCATCAAGAACATGTTCACATATATAATGTTCAATAGGTAGACACACATACACAAATCAGTATGTGTATACATTTCAATAAGTAGTTGTGTATCCACATTAGTGGGCGCATATCCAATTTATAGGCAGAGATATACATCATGTATGGCTTTCGATGATTAGGCATATTTTACCATTTTTAGTGCATATTTTTGGGTGTGTTTTAGCAATTTGTTTGTACATGTCCAAAGTAATAGCCATTTGTGGCCATATTTCACTATTTTTTGGGTGCAATTTATCACTTTTGGTGCATATTTATTATTTTTTGGCACACTTTAGCCATTTTCAGGAGCTTGTTCAAAGTAATAGCCATTTCTGGGCATACTACACCATTTTTTGGGTGCGTATTTTTGAGAGCATGATCTTATCTTTCAATTTTATCCCTAATATTAATTTTTATCTTAATTTGATGTTTTGAAAATAATATTTACTAATAAAATAATTTAAAATCCTATCTGATGTCCATTTGCACTTTAAATGTCTTGGTTTCAAGTTTTCACATAAGTTGTGGACTTAATTGCAAATTGCCATAACTATATGATTAATGGAAAAATTATTTACAAAATAGTTTTACTTATTTTTTCCATGATTTATTAAGTTTTAGAATCAATATATTAAGAGACATGTCTAATTTGGTTCAATTTTCTCTTTCTGTGCCCTAGATTCAAGGTTCTTAGAAGGATGTGAATTTAATTGTATGCATGAGGACCAAATTGTAAATTATATGAAAGATATCTAATATTATAATTTTCTTCATACTCTTACTTGTTTGAAACTTCAACTCAATGGGTTAAGAGATAGCTCTAATCTAGACTTCATTGTACTTTATTTGCCTAGAAATATAATATCATGTGCAATCGTGGACTAACACACAATTTGACCTTAATTGGGAACCTCAGTGTCAATTTGAGTGCATAATATAAAAATGCATGATATTAATTAGTATCTTCATACTTTGCTTTGGATTTCTTCTTTTGACCTTAGTTGGATTGAGCATTCAACCTTAACTAGTATGGTGGTGGTTTTGGTTGATGAACACCGATGGAGCTTCTTGTGCTCAATGAATGGACTTTTTTGGCCTATGAAAGTGTACTTTTTGTCTTATGGAGGTCATATACCAATTAAAACCTTACATATGACGATGATAAGCATTCCCAAACCCTAGGAGGGCCGAATAATATGACTCCTTTGATCAAATGGATGACATTTTTGGGCCAAGGGTAATTATGAGCACTAGTTGGGCCAGTTTGGACTTTTGTACCTATTCCCCACTTTATAAAACCAAATCCTTCAGCCTGGAGTCTCTTTTATAACTCCAAAAGCTTTTGGAATCATGGAGAGAGTCATGGAAGCCGAACCAAGCTCCAAGGAAGGAATGAATATGGATGAAGCCTTGCATGTTGGTGCATGTGGATGCAAGTTGTAGATCTAGCTTATTCAAGATGCTTCCTAGCTTAGGATGTTTCTTTCGAGCCCTAATTATGTAATATTCATCTTCTATAATATCTTTTCTTTCTTTTCTTCACCATATCTTCCGCCTTTGATCGTGCCCCATGGACTTCCATGGCGGAAAGTACTCCATCTATCTAAAGAACCTCATTTTTCCCTCTTTCTGATATAGGGAGAGTTATATCTTACTTGGAACATGGATTTGGGAGATTTCAGACGGATGATCTATGATCTGGAAGCATGCTCGTGGCCTCCTTCTATGGACCTCATTATTATCACTATAAGAGGTGAGTGATATAACGTTCTTAGCATTCTTTTTCCTACTAGTTCATGCAAATCCCTAAAACATGTTCTAGCCTAATTAGCATGCCTAAAGATTTATTCTTTGTGAATTATTTTGCTTCCATGTGATATGACTTTGAACTTCTATATCTTTTTCCTATATCTTAATCATGAATCCCTGATTAAGTGGACATGCACTCTTTGGTTTAATGTATGAAATATAAAATTTGTGCATCAATAGTCTATTTTGTTCTAAATCTTATTCTGTGACCTCCTAATGTGCTAAAAGATGATGACTTGAGAACTATTTTGGAAAAGTGGACTAGATTCACGAAATTTTATGTTTTTTCTAACCTTTTGGAGTCACTCCCTTATAACATTTATATGACCAAATAATCATGTACTTGTAAAATACAAGTGAAATTGTTATTAAGCATGTCATGCTTGTGGTGTATCAATATCATATGAAAGGACTAAATGTGTGAATGCAATTCTTAGTGATTAGGAGTTGATATAATACTTTTATAAGGCCTTAATATAACTGTTATGTTACTGGAAGTTCCTTTGATTTAGGTCTATAATCTCAAAGTAGGTCATCTATGCATAGAGGTGGCACATATTATGTACAATAGTGTTATAGTGGAACTCTCTCATAATTTTAAATTTGAATCTAAAATTTGGTATGGTGGTGTATAACTATGATGTAAATTGTAATCCTTAAATTCAAATGGTTTTATGTTATTAAAATATCTAGAGGGCGGTGAATAGATCTTTTTATTACTTTAAAATTTAATTAAAAACTTAAAGCAAAGAAGGAGGAGGAAACAAGGAAGACACTTCGATTTAGAGTGGTTTCAACCTTTAAATCAAAGGGTGTCAGTCCACTGCCCAATTGTTTCCAATTTGGATTTTGTAAGTGATTTATTTTATTTACCTTGAATTGATGTTACAAAAAATACAATCACCTTCCACTCGAAGTAGCCTTCACCTTGAAGTAGACTCAACCTGTTACGACCTCACCTTTTAGTAACCCCCAATTAAGGGAGACCAAGAGGTTGAAGCCGCACCCCTTAATTCCAGATCAAAGGTTCGACATATAACCATAAACAATTATTAAATTCTAACAGACTATACTGAAAATGGTAATAAAATTTTTCTTTGCATACCTTCAAAAAGTTTGGAACAAACTAAACTTATAACCTCAACTGAACTATTCTAACTAGTTCCTCCTTGTTCTTCAATTCTTGAATTCACAAGGTGTCGCTTTACTGTTTGTTCTTTTCATTGCACCTAAAACGCCGACAAACAAAACGTCGGTCAGCCAAAGATGGTATGTGGGGGAAACAATAAACATGCAACTATGATAACAATGTAATCATTCAATTAATCATTTAACAACCAAGATTACGTTTTAGGTATAACTCCGCGATCCAAGAGTACCCTATCCTCTGTGTTGTCCCCATTAAACCCCTCATGATCCACCTATAAGTGAACCAGTTTCTAGGGTTGAGTCACATGGCACTACTCGTAAGTAGACCACTCCTTAACTCGGGGTATGCTAAGGAGTCTCATGGCACTACACGTAGGTAGCCCAGTTTCTAACTCACGGTAACCTAGACCTTACTCTAGGATTACCCCTTTCTTAGCCTTTTCAAAGTAACAGAGGTGGACCCGGATCTAGCCAGTTATATATGCACATTTATAGTGATAATCATAGTCACTTTATAGCTGCATGAAATAAATAAACATCCAACAGTTTAGTTGCACTCAATGCGATTAAACATCCGAGAATCCATCGGGAAACTAAAGCGGTTATTCATAATCGTAACCACATACCTGATTTGATGAGTCATGCAGATTATTGAACATATACTTCATGTATATACAATCAAGCCAATCAACATATCCAAGCAAGTAATTCAATCATCACATAGTTCCTGAAATAAATATGTACTCTATTTATTACACACTGCATCAAGAAACTACTTTATTGACTTGGATTCTCTTTCTAAGGTTTCTAATCCGCATTAAGGTTTCATTAGTATTCATTAGGGTTTCTTAGATCAATTTCTCAAACTTTATCCCTTTTAGGTTAACAAACCCTAAAATATCCTTTTCCATATTTATGAACCTTAATTGCTCAACTATTCATTTTAATAGTCTTTTATACCCAAATTGGTTTAGGATCATCACATCCCTATTTATCCTTGGATTTGAACAATTAAACCAATTAAAAGACATATTCATCAAAATTAGGGTTTTCAAGCCCATTAGTGCATAATCATGCACGAAACCCTAAATTAAGCCAATTATATATATAAAAAGATCATCTTTTTAGATCCGATTTTCTCTTTTATTAACAACAGGTTAATATTAGCTCGAATTAACCATTGAATAACATTAAATCCATCTATCATCAAATCTAAGGGTTTTTCTTTAATTAAATCATTAAAGATGATAACTTTATGTACTTTTCCAATTTCAAGCATATAAACTCTAAATTAGACAAATCATGTGCAAAGTTCTTCCTTTTTGAACATAATGTACCTTTTTACATTTAACAGGTTAACATCAACTCTAATGATCCATTAAACCCTATTAAACACATTAAGCATATCAAAATAGGGTTTCTTAATCTTTAATTCATTAAAGATAATAATTTACACTATATTTCGAACTATGATAAGAATCAGGCTATAAAACTATTTTTGTTGGATTCCTTGTGTTCTTCTGATCAAAATTCATATATAAACTTTTGTCATCCGAACTACGAATAATGAGATATGATTTTTGCAAAGTTTACTTACCCTGGCCAATCAGATTGCGCCACGTCATGCAACACATGCAACGTTGTTTGATAGAATTAGAATCGAAAGACGCTTCTGCCCTTCACTTGAGTGAACTGTCCTTTGTATGGCCGAGGGTAGAACCATCCAATTGCACTTCGGGCTTCTTCAACCTTGCGCTGCCCGACCTGGCCGCCGATCCCAGCCCTAGCAGTGATTGGGGTAGTCTCTCTCCCCCCTCCTGGACCCAAAGCGCACCGTGGACTGCCTTCCTACCTCCGACCCTCTCTATCGCAGCCACCCTAGCCCCGAGCCGTGGCCCAGATGGCCGCGTACTGGGCGCCAGACCTGCAACTATGGCTGCGCTGCAGCTGCTTGCGGGATCTCTTGCCACCTCTTCCAAGCACGGAACCCACTGGAATGGTCGCCCTACCTCTGCCACATGCTGCCGTTCTTGGGGCACCGCCCTACTCGCGACCAACATAGCTGATCTGGGCTGCGTGGATCTGCAACCCTTGGCCAGAGTTGCAGCCGTGTGGCCACTGCTGCGCCTGAGCTAGTGCGCGGCCGTACTAGCAAGGCCTCTTCCTCGTACCACGGAGCAAACAAACCACCATAGCAACTCCCTCTAGACGCCTCGTGGCTCTACGTTCTCGATGCTCCTCATGTTAGGGTTTTTATGAAGAAGATGAAGAAGACGAAGAAGGGAGAGAGAGAGTTTCCGTGGAATTCCCTAAAAACTGATCCATATGCTCTCCCCCCTTATATAGGGGTGGCTATCCATGCCCTAAGATCTCCCTCAAAGAGCCAAAAGGTTCTATTCCCAATAGGATTCTTATTCCTTCATGGAGAAGTAGTTCTTCTCTCTCCTATCTCTCCTCTGGTATATCCTATTTCTTGAATAATTAAGAATTCGAATTTCTACTTACTTATTCTCTCTTTCCTTGCTTTTTAATCCATTGACAAAGAAACTCTATTTCTTTTAATCAAAATTACTTTCTTTTTAACAATACCTCATAATTCATTAATAATGCAACACATTATCCTCTTATTTTGCCTTTTTAGTATTTTATCTTTCTTTCCTCTTTATTGGGACTCCTTGAATCTCAAGAAACTCTATGATTTTGAAATTACTTTTTAAGGATACTTATTATCCTTCTAGATGCATCTATATGCATTATTTCACATTATCTTGATTATTTCTTATTAAAATATCTCTTTTTGAGGATTCCCTTTTATTTCTCTTTTATTTTCCTCATTGGTATTCCTTTTATCATTAGTAATCCTTGGGATACGAAATTCCACCAAGGATAACTCAATTATACCTCTTTTCACTTATTTCCCACATTTTCTATCATTTTCAATTTCTTTCTTAATGAAGAAATACTTAATTAATCTTTTCTTCTCTTATTGCTTTCTTTTTACAACTTTGGACTCCTTGGAACCCAAGGAACCCAAGAGACACGAAATCCTCTTTGGATTTGTCTTCTAGAGGTTTCTACATATTTCTTTTCTCGAATATTCAATTATTCATTCACTAATTGAATTTTCTTTGTTATTTCCTTGTTATTGGGCCCAATAGCCAATAAAGCCCATAACACAAACATCAAGGCTATTGTAAATGAAATCCATTTATTTGAAGAAAATTATATCATTATTTGTTCAAATATCTTTAATATGAGAAATTACATTTCTCATCAATTGAACCCAAAAATTGGGGTTATAACATCCTTCCCCTCTTATAGGAATTTTGTCCTCAAAATTCAGGCAAGCAAACAAACAATTCAGGATAAGACTTTTCCATGTCCATCATTGGCCCCTATGTGGATTTGCCGTACTCATGGCGTTTCCAAAGAACCTTTATCATCACATATTCTTTTCTCTGAGTTCTTTCATCCTGGCATCTATAAACTACACAGGTGACTCAGGCCATTTCAGCCTCCCTTAGGGCTCACTAGGTTCATTGCTCAGCACATGGTCGTGGTACCTCACATAGTGCTCTAAATTGGACACATGGAAACATATCCCATTACTCTATCCTGAGGGGTATGGTCAAACCTAATCTTCTCCACCCATCCATCTCTAACGGACCCATGTATCAGGGACTTAGCTCTCTTAGATATAATTTAGAGGGGTTGGATTTTCATGTCACATATTCTCCCACAGTAACTTGTATGTCAGTCTACTTTGCATCTGCTCACGACTCTCATCGTCTCTAGGCTCCTTTCAGCCCTTACACAATCAAAGTGACTTCATCTACACACACTGTGGTCCCTTTTCTAACCATCATGTGGTACTTTTCTAACCATCATGTGGTCCTTTCACCAACATCACCTTACTGAAGTGGTGACCGACACAACCTCCCTTACAGAGCTTCATATAAAACCCGATATTGGCTATGGTGGTCATTGTCACATCTTTCATAGGACAAGAACTGTCTCTAGATATCACCCTGAACGAGCACACATGCCCTCATCAGACCCTTTAGTCTGGATCATACTAACCATAGTTAGGGGTGATAAACTATACTAACATTGAGTTCTTCATGTATCTACTTCCACTTTATGGAAGTGAACCTCTAGGTCAAATTCAAGATCCTATGAACTCACATCATGGTGTAGTTGAACCATCTCTCTCATGGGTAGTTCAACTAGATCTGTCCCTCAACCGAGCTCTTCCTTTCTCATATTATCTAGGTAAGGCGACCTACCATAACCCATATTGCATCTCGACCTTCTTTGGCCCAGGGAAGACCTATCACAACATCCATAGTGTTGAGCTCCCATTCCCTCTCAGGGACTCTTTTGTCCTCTATATCGATACACTGGGTTACTGGGGTTCATCCTTTACCTCCTGGCTTTCATGGTCATAACCCACATGCAACTTCATCTTAAGCATCCAAAGTTCTATTGCCATTTTCCATGGTGTACGATGATCTTCAATCATGATTTCCCGTATGTCATGATTTTTCCAAGATCGATTCCTTCGAAACCCTAAACCACTCTAGTCGGGGTTTCATCACTTTCTCTTCCAAAGAAGTACATCTGAGGTTTTACTACCATCCTTTCATTGCATCCAGGACTATACTGGCTAACCAAACAACCATAACTTTTCAATGTATCTTGTTACATCTGAGTGTTATCCAAACACCTCTCCTTTTCGAACTTAAGGTTAGCCAATCAACCCTTTCTAGCTTCTGGTCAAACAAGTTAGATGTATCTCAACCAGAGCATCCATTACCACTTCACATCCTTAACATTACACTTCCATGCATTTCACTTATCATGTCACCTCAAACTATATGTGTATCTTCATAAGAACACTCTCTGATTCCATCATCATGGTGATCAAACTCAACCTGGTATAACTTGTAAGTTCCACACAGCTCATGATAAAAACATCCTCATAATGGAACTACCTCATTCCTCTTAGTGTTTACAAACCATCCATGTATCATTCACTTTACCAGGGTAGATATCTTCTCTATCCCCATATCTCGTGGCAACACTCCAAACTACATCATCTCTTATCCTTGGTGTATGACATGCATAATGTCCTATCTCTCACCCCCATAACAAGAGGAAATAAGCATTTGGCTGCAGTCCAAATACAGAGTTCTTCCTGTTCCAAGAGTAGAGATGGTACATCCCACCTTGCCAGTACACCTTTAAATCTAAGTTGCAACGTGCCACATATGTCTCTTCATCATAAACAACATGATATCCAACTAGTCTTGAACCTACTGAGGTTTATATCCTTGGTCATCTCCTCTAGGTCTATAGGGTACCGACTCTTTTGGGGTCATCCCTCTTCCCTCATGCATCAAGAGAGTGCCCTACTCATCTGCCCTTTGGGACCCATGAGTTCATGAAGGTGATCAATCTCCTAACCCATGGCCCTCAGACAATGATAGCTGTTACCTCCCGACCCTATGGTCATGTGCAACTGGGGAATTAGGCAACTCCTACTTTCATCAGTCTTATCCCTACCTGACCCTAGGATAGCCTTAGGATTCTCCATTACAGAACATGTTCACTTAGAACCTTACCCAAGTCTTCATCATCTCTCTTTCTACATTCATGGGCTGACTCTCATCCGTTCATAGGCATCATGGCAACCTACCTACATTAGTCAAGCCCCATACTGGTTACCTCCATGGTAACACATTCACATGCAAATAGAGATGGATATCTATGGGTCTATAGGTTCATACTCATAGCATGTACTTTTCACTTAGCTTCTCAAGATCCTATGAGACCTCTTTAGGTTACCTTGAACCAACAAAACTGATATACACCCTTCCAAAGGGGTCCCTCTCCCAGGATGGGAGGAAAACTATCTCTTGACAACAAGGTCACAAAAGCTCTTAGGTCTAGGGTTTACATCTACATGAGCCTACTTAACCCTACCAGGCTATTAAGGCACAATCAGATGACCTACTGTACCATGCTAAGTCATACTTATCCTTCTTTCCTCGATTTTGGATCAAGATCAACTTTCCCTTTATCATCAACCTAGTTGTGAGGGGTTCTAAGGAACTCAACTTCTATAGGTACACATCAACCTTAAACTTAAGGGGCTTCCCCTTTTCCTCTATACATGAGGAGTACCATGCTCACTTCTATAGGAACTCAACTTCTCATTATGAGCATTAGGTACACTACTCCCCCTCTTAGATTAGGGACCATAGGTTCACTTGTAGATGTCCAATCACATGCTTTATCTCTTAACTACGAACCAAGCATGCAAAAGGCATGACATGCACTTCCTGTCATCCTTCAACTCGAGCAACACTTAGGGTTGGGTCCTCCTTAAGGACAACCAACAAGGTACAAGGCCTCATAACCTGCTACTAAACTTTTCTAGGTCTAAGGAACTCTTTTTCCTACTTCAGAAGGTAAACACCTATACTGGAGGCACATAGGCACCAGATGTTTCATCTTCACTCTCTAGGGTTTGGTCCCTCTAAAGGCAACCAAGATATCATCAACTTATGAGGCAACCACTGTCATCCATTGTTTAGGGTTTTAGGCTTCCAACCTTCTTGCTGGGTTTCCTGCTCTCTCTAGAGCTAACCCTACATCCAACCTTACAATTAGAGGTCCTTTCTTCATTAAGGATCATCCTCAAAAGCATGCTCTACGTGGTTGAAGCCTAGGTTTGAACTTATGGTTGCTCAAGATCATCCATAACCATTTATGCTTCATCATAATTCCTTATCCAATGTTTCTTCCTACTGTCAGCACTATGATGTGCCCTAGGTGCCAGCTAAACCCTACTTGCACAAGCCTATAGGGTTTCTATGGTCCTTCACTAACATCATCATCTAAGGAGCTATCCTGTACCTTAACATGCACGACCCTTCCCAGGGTTGGGTTTCCAAAGGTGCTAGGTCACCCATGGATCATATGGCATCCCAAAGGCATGTCCTTTTAAACACCTGGTCCAACTCATCTCTCTCTAACCTTTACTTAGGGTTAGGGTTAGCATCATCCTCAGGGGATGTGCTAGGTCTCTACTTGCAATGGAGATCTCTATCTCTAAGACTAACTCATCCTCCTGACAAGAAGGTCTAGCCTCAGGTCTCTTCTGAGAACATGACATCTTATGTCATACGACCTAAGAATGTATCTATTATTTATTTTGCGCTTAATCTATTAAGCTTATGTCCATGACATCTTATTTACATGCCTTTCATTAATTTCGTGGAGGATTCCTTAAACCTTATTAACCTTACCCATACCTCAAGAGGGTGAGGAGAAGAAGGAAAACCCTAATCCTTTGTGTCCTTATCAGAATTTTGTGATGAGAAGGGATGAATAAGATGAGAAGTCCTAAAGGTATCTTATTTCGATTCATACCCTAAGACTTTGGCCAGGCGGTCACACGGGTCTGGGAGTCCTCGTATTCCGACTAGTGGTGTGGAGGAAAATCTTGCCAGCCCCCGGTCGTGATCCCTTTCTAGACACCTCCGTCTTTCGGATACTCCTCTAATAACTCCCTTGGGTTCTATGGAGTTTGTAAAATTTAATAATTATTAATGGTTAACTGAGGAACCTAGTCTCTGATACTAAATGTTACGACCTCACCTTTTAGTAACCCCCAATTAAGGGAGACCAAGAGGTTGAAGCCGCACCCCTTAATTCTAGATCAAAGGTTCGACATATAACCATAAACAATTATTAAATTCTAACAGACTATACTGAAAATGGTAAAAAAAATTTCTTTCATACCTTCGAAAAGTTTGGAACAAACTAAACTTCTAACCTCAGCTGAACTATTCTAACTAGTTCCTCCTTGTTCTTTAATTCTTGAATTCACAAGGTGTCGCTTTACTATTTGTTCTTTTCATTGCACCTAAAATGCTGACAAACAAAACGTCAGTCAGCCGAAGCTGGTATGTGGGGGAAACAATAAACATGCAACTATGATAAAAATGTAATCATTCAATTAATCATTTAACAACTAAGATTACGTTTTAGGTATAACTCCACGATACAAGAGTACCCTATCCTCTGTGTTGTCCCCATTAAACCCCTCATGATCCACCTATAAGTGAACCAGTTTCTAGGGTTGAGTCACATGGCACTACTCGTAAGTAGACCACTCCTTAACTCGGGGTATGCTAAGGAGTCTCATGGCACTACATGTAGGTAGCCCAGTTTCTAACTCACGGTAACCTAGACCTTGCTCTAGGATTACCCCTTTCTTAGCCTTTTCAAAGTAACAAAGGTGGACCCGGATCTAGCCAGTTATATATGCACATTTATAGTGATAATCATAGTCACTTTATAGCTGCATGAAATAAATAAACATCCAACAGTTTAGTTGCACTCAATGCAATTAAACATCCGAGAATCCATCGGGAAACTAAAGCAGTTATTCATAATTGTAACCACATACCTCATTTGATGAGTCATGCAGATTATTGAACATATACTTCATGTATATACAATCAAGCCAATCAACATATCCAAGCAAGTAATTCAATCATCACATAGTTCTTGAAATAAATATGTACTCTATTTATTACACACTTCATCAAGAAACTACTTTATTGACTTGGATTCTCTTTCTAAGGTTTCTAATCCGCATTAAGTTTTCATTAGTATTCATTAGGGTTTCTTAGATCAATTTCTCAAACTTTATCCCTTTTAGGTTAACAAACCCTAAAATATCCTTTTCCATATTTATGAACCTTAATTGCTCAACTATTCATTTTAATAGTCTTTTATACGCAAATTGGTTTAGGATCATCACATCCCTATTTAGTCTTGTATTTGAACAATTAAACCAATTAAAAGACATATTCATCAAAATTAGGGTTTTCAAGCCCATTAGTGCATAATCATGCACGAAACCCTAAATTAAGCCAATTATATATATAAAAAGATCATCTTTTTAGATCCGATTTTCTCTTTTATTAACAACAGGTTAATATCAGCTTGAATTAACCATTGAATAACATTAAATCCATCTATCATCAAATCTAAGGGTTTTTCTTTAATTAAATCATTAAAGATGATAACTTTATGTACCTTTCCAATTTCAAGCATATAAACTCTAAATTAGAAAAATCATGTGCAAAGTTCTTCCTTTTTGAACATAATGTACCTTTTTACATTGAACAGGTTAACATCAACTCTAATGATCCATTAAAACCTATTAAACACATTAAGCATATCAAAATAGGGTTTCTTAATCTTCAATTCATTAAATATGATAATTTACACTATATTTCGAACTATGATCAGAATAAGGCTATAAAACTATTTTTATTGGATTCCTTGTGTTCTTCTGATCAAAATTCATATATAAACTTTTGTCATCCGAGCTACGAATAATGAGATATGATTTTTGCAAAGTTTACATATCCTGGCCAATCGGATTGTGCTACGTCATGCAACACATGCAACGTTGTTTGATAGAATTAGAATCGAAAGATGCTTCTGCCCTTCACTTGAGTGACCCGTCCTTTGTATGGTCGAGGGTAGAAATGTCCAATTGCACTTCGGGCTTCTTCAACCTTACGCTGCCCGACCTGGCCGCCGATCCCAGCCCTAGCTGTGATTGGGGTAGTCTCTCTCCCCCCTCCTGGACCCAAAGCGCACCGTGGACTGCCTTCCTGCCTCCGACCCTCTCTATCGCAGCCGCCCTAGCCCCGACCCGTGGCCCAGATGGCCGCGTGCTGGGCGCCATACCTGCAACTATGGCTGTGCTGCAGCTGCTTGCGGGATCTCTTGCCACCTCTTCCAAGCACGGAAGCCACTGGAACGGTCGCCCTACCTCTGCCACATGTTGCCGTTCTTGGGGCACCGCCCTACTTGCGACCAACATAGCTGATCTGGGCTGCGCGGATCTGCAACCCTTTGCCGGAGTTGCAGCCGTGCGGCCGCTGCTGCGTCCGAGCTAGTGCGCGACCGTACTAGCAAGGCCTCTTCCTCGTAAGACGGAGCAAACAAACCACCATAGCAACTCCCTCTAGCCGCCTCGTGGCTCTACGTTCTCGATGCTCCTCATGTTAGGGTTTTTATGAAGAAGATGAAGAAGACGAAGAATGGAGAGAGAGAGTTTCCGTGGAATTCCCTAAAAATCGATCCATATGCTCTCCCCCCTTATATAGGGGTGGCTATCCACGCCCTAAGATCTCCCTCAAAGAGCCAAAAGGTTCTATTCCCAATAGGATTCTTATTCCTTCACAGAGAAGTAGTTCTTCTCTCTCCTATCTCTCCTCTGGTATATCCTATTTCTTGAATAATTAAGAATTCGAATTTCTTCTTACTTATTCTCTCTTTCCTTGCTTTTTAATCAATTGACAAAGAAATTCTATTTCTTTTAATCAAAATTACTTTCTTTTTAACAATACCTCATAATTCATTAATAATGCAAGACATTATCCTCTTATTTTGCCTTTTTAGTATTTTCTCTTTCTTTCCTCTTTATTGGGACTCCTTGAATCCCAAGAAACTCTATGATTTCGAAATTACTTTTTAAGGATACTTATTATCCTTCTAGATGCATCTATATGCATTATTTCACATTATCTTGATTATTTCTTATTAAAATATCTCTTTTTGAGGATTCCTTTTTATTTCTCTTTTATTTTCCTCATTGGTATTCGTTTTATCATTAGTAATCCTTGGGATACGAAATTCCACCAAGGATAACTCAATTATACCTCTTTTCACTTATTTCCCACATTTTCCATCATTTTCAATTTCTTTCTTAATGAAGAAATACTTAATTAATCTTTTCTTCTCTTATTGCTTTCTTTTTACAACTTTGGACTCCTTGGAACCCAAGGAACCCAAGAGACATGAAATCCTCTTTGGATTTGTCTTCTAGAGGTTTCTACATATTTCTTTTCTCGAATATTCAATTATTCATTCACTAATTGAATTTTCTTTGTTATTTCCTTGTTATTGCGCCCAATAGCCAATAAAGCCCACAACACAAACATCAAGGCTATTGTAAACGAAATCCATTTATTTGAAGCAAATTATATCATTATTTGTTCAAATATCTTTAATATGAGAAATTACATTTCTCACCAATTGAACCCAAAAATTGGGGTTATAACACAACCTCCTTGAAACAACCTTCTTCAAGTAACCTCAAGCACACCTTGGAGCAGCCTTCGCCACCTTGAAGTAGCTCCACCACCTTGAGATAGCCTTCACCTAGAAGTAGCTCCAACCTCCTTTGAAGCTGCCTTTTTGAAGTAACTTCAAGAACACCTTGGAGCAGCCTTCACTTTGTTGAATTAACACCAAGAAACCTCCTTTCAACAGCCTCCAATCCTATGAGTAGTCAAGGAGAACAAAGTACAATATAAAAGAAATAGATTGGAAGAAGGAAAAATACTTATCCAATGAAGTACAAAGATTTGATCCTATATTAAGCGTTTAGATCTTCTATCCACTTAATATGGACGTGGCTATATGTGGTGGCTAGGATATTGTATCTATAGGACACAACTCTAGAGCACAAGGAAGAAGATAGCAAGTGAATCTCAACTTTGTTGCTCTCAATGGTGAATGCTCAAGTGTAGCTTAGATGTTTTAGGTGTCCTAAGGCCTCTCCTATTTATAGGAATGGTTTTCAAGTGTCTAGGGACTTTATAGAGAGTCTCTAGAGTGTTCTTGGTGCTTAAATAGTTGTTAGGTAGAAAGTAGTTGGGTTGCAACGGCTAAAATGTTTGTTAAATGTGAAGTTTCTAAAACTTTTCTTGGTCCACAATATTGTCGACCAGATGACTCTCGGTCCCCAATATTGTCGACCAAATGACTGTCTGGGTTCAACTGGCTATATGACTATTTTTCTCTTGTTTAAAACTATTACAACAGTTATATCTTAGTCCACAATATTTCGACAGAGAAGGACTTTTTGCAAGGATTTATAATGTATGCGAGGTCTTATTGATGACTCATATGAAACCGATCAACCCTAAAGTCTTCATGTGAGTATAACATAGGGTTTTGGGTTGATACAGAAAATATAACGATTGATTTACATGATATCTAAGTACTTGTACATTATATACTTGTACAAATTTTCACATTGAGTACAATCATGAAAATATTAGACATTTAAGCACATTGATCTTCAATTATCCACTTAGTATGATCTTCTTATTTTCTTGAACCCTGAAATACTCAAGTAGCATGTTAGATCAACAAGAATGAAATGTTTGTCATCATCAAAACAAAGGGTATGCAAATGTCCAATTTAGCCAACCGTTATTACATGGTATTGAACCTAATGTGGACTTATATGGTGAAAGTACCCTTTTATGTCCAGTTTTGGGACTGTATGCCCTAGTGAGTACTTCAAATTATATGATGAGCCATATTATACTTCTTGAATATGTTTTTCCTTGCTTATATCAAAGATGAACATGAAATTAATCTCATAGTCAAGAACTATAATCATAATAATTTGGAGGATATATATATCATAAAAATTTAACAAAATGACCAAGGTGTAACTTGGAGGTTTCTAAATTGAATGTGAGTCTTAACAACTGATGGAATTATTTTATGATAAATAACTTTAATAAGGTGAATATGTTGGGTTTTGTGGAGAAAACATGTGCGGCGGAAGTAAGAAAAAAAGTCCACGCAACCCAAAATAGGATCCCGTCGACAACATAGGATTTAAAAAGAGTGTTTGCGGGATATACCTTATCACAGAGCAAGTCCAGTGATGTCCCACTGCATAATGGTGCATAACATTGCTGGCCTACATGGACGGAACTTCTCTCCCGTTAGCTGAGTGCGTCACAGGAAGATCCGACGATGCTCCTTTTGTGCAGTGATGTACGTTGATCGTAGTGTGTATGGATAGTTGTTGACATCCTTCGAACACAGACATCTTTGCGTTTGCATCTCTACTTTGTCCACACAGATAGACTGGAACTCTACTCCACACATCCTAATCCGGCGGGAAGGAGTCGTCTCTGTGCGGCGACGTGCTAGCATCGCGGTGCTCTCCTCTCTCTCCTGAGGACGGTGACAGTTAGGGTTTACGTACGTGAGCATAAACTAAAGCCTCTCTCAATATCTTATATAGATATCGGTCGTGAAGCCCCTTTAAATAGGAGATGAAAGGAGGCAGGATTTCCTAAACCCATCAGTATACAGAAAGACTGCGTTAATTAAAACGCTCGTGGATTAATTAGAATATTTTGGAATTAATTAACCAAATAATCATATTAATTGATTAATTAATATCTGACTGCATGCAATCTCTCGAGATGGCTCTATGGGCATATTTACCAATAGAATATCTACCTTACATTATGGATATGTGTTATATAACTCCTCTCCTTTTTTAGAATGTTGAGGGTTGACTACATGAGATATAAAATATGACACTAAAAGTATATCTTGGGCATGGGTTAAATGTACTAATGTTAGACTTGGTGTTTTGAGGTTTATATCTAGGGTGAAATGGCATGTTCCATCATTGGGATCATGCCTGGACCCAATCATTAAATATCACTCATGTTTTATTATGATTAAAACATAATATGAGGAATAAAATGGTGGTATTGTTAAAAGTGGATGAGTTATGTGTTGACCTGAGAGTTATACATTGTCCATGTTTTGATAATGAATTTACCATCCCATTAATATGTATCTAATATGTCTACTTGAGATTGATTTCAAGTATTAGGTACATGATAATGATCAATTCAATCAAGCCCTAGCTTGATCAAGTTCAAGTAAAAAGCAATACAAATACACTTTTGTGGAAAACACCCTAAAACCTTTAGGATAATTTGTGTAACCATTTGTATTGGTGTTATGACTTGTATCTAAGATGAGAAAAAATCATGAGCCCTTAATTTGAATGTTTGATCACTCTAATGACATTTTCCAAAATACATCACAGTGTGCATATTGGGTCGAGTTTCTACTATGACAAACTTGACCGACACCCTTGAAGCATTTTGAGAATGTCCATGTTTGGTCGAGTTTCCTATAAATAGAACTCAGCTGACACCCTGCACTGGAAAAATTAATTTTAATCAATCGGCCGAGTTTCTTCCAGGACAGATAAGACCAATGCTTCAAATTTGCTTTGTCGTATAGTGTAATTGGTCGAGTTACCTTTATTGAAACTCAACCGAATGCACTGTATGGAGAGTGGATAAAAGTTATTTTAACCATTGGAGTGTTGCAAAACTCGAAATTATTTATGTTGCAACACCCCAAATGGCTAGAAAATGTTCCTTAGTGCTCTTATCCTCTAGTGGACACCCCCAAATATAAATATGACCTCTTGGAGTTCATTCCAAGGTTGCTCCTTCATGCTATTCAAGATCCTAGCTATAGTTGAGTGCATCTAGTCCACTTGAGATCCTTTCTCTCTCTCTCTATCTCTCTTGTTTACAAATAAAGATGGAAATATGAGTGATACATGATATGTGAGAGAGAGCTACTCCGTTGTAGACTTGTAAATCTCTCAAAGCTTCCCTTTCACCAACCCCTTTCTTCAAGATCAAGTTGGTGAAAGCTTATCCAAGTGAAGGAGAAGGTGCAAGGCTTCTCTAAGTGGAAGGAGAAGGTGCAAAAGCTTCTCCAAGGTGAAGGAGAAGGTCAAGGATGAAGATCCAAGAGTAGAGTGGGTAAATCCTTCAAGGCAAAAGACTAGGTGCAAGAAGGGGATCTCCTTGGTGAAGGTGTCTAGCTGCTTGCAAGAGTAGGTAAGACCTTGTAGAGGTAGAATACTCTAACTCAAAGGATAGGTAAGCCCTTGGTTGGCTTATTGGATCCTTTTCATCCTTAAAAAGGAGGCCAGGTATCCTTGCCTCAGAAAAGGAAGGTCATCTTGTATATATTATAATGGAATATAAGTATACATGGGTTGCAAATCCTAGTGCTTGACATCTCTAGGTAGCGGATTGACTTTATCCTAGTTTGGAGAACCACTCTACGAATCTTGTTTAAGTGCTTTTAGCTCTATTCACCCCTCTCTAGAGCCCTTTGATTCAACAAGTGGTATCAGAGCCACGGTCTTCTTCGAAACATCTCCTACGAGATGAGAAGATGGGAGATAACCTACTTGGGTCTCTCATCTTAGAATGCGATTTCTGCACGAGAACCCCAATCTTTGAGGACACAAACTTCCTTTATTGTAAGAGACTGATGCAATTCTACCTTCAAGGGATGAGCTACAACATGTGGAAAGTAGTCATCCTTGAATACAAGGAGCCAGAGGGTGATGTAGAAACTTGGGATGAAGCCAATCTCAAGAAGGCACAAGTGAATGCAAAGGAAATAAGCATCATTTGTGTTTCCCTCACCCCCCGAGTTCAACCGGATCTCATGTTGGGACACAACCATGATATTGAAACAAAAGTTGTGCATCACCTATGAAGGAAAAATCAAGTCAAGGGGTCAAAGATCTACATGCTCAAGGGACTCTTTGAAAACTTTAAGATGGGAAAGAAGGAGACAGTGGCTAAGATGTACGCAAGGCTCAAAACCATCATCAATGAACTTGCTTCATTAGGCCACACCATAGATAGAGGGACCATCAACTCCAAGACTCTATGGTCTCTCCCCAAGAGATGGGAATCCAAGGTGACTTCCACTGAAGAAGTTAGAAGCCTTGGTGGCATAGCCATCGAAGAGCTTATTGTCAACCTTCAAGCTCTCAAGCTACGACTTGACAAACAAGAGGAAGATTAGAAGCAAGAAGAGAAGGAATCAAATAAGATCAAAGACAATGCCTTCAAAGCTCAAGTGGAGGCAGTGATTCTCCAACAACAACTTGCTTGTCGGTCCTCTCCTCCTTCCTCAAGTGAAGATGAAGCCCCTATTGGCCATGAAGCTATATACTCCAAGGGGAAGCACTTCAAAGGAAAGCCATCCTCCTCCTCCACTCCAAGGTACAATAAATGTGGGAAAAAGGGATAGTACAAGAATGAGTGACCCAAGGCCAAGAAGTCCTACACAAGAGCAGCTCTGAGAAAAGGGAGGACTACAAGAAGGATGGCAAGTAAAACAAAAAGGACAATAAGGAAAGAAGAAGTAAGGATGCAGCCCATGCCACATGGGAGGAGTCTTCTTCTAGTGATTCCATCTCCAATGAGGGATAATTCCACCTTGCACTCATGGTCTCTACTAGTGAAGACAGTGGTGAGGTAAACTTGCATGAGTTATCTAGAGAGACCCTCATTGATATGCTTAATGCTTCTCACTCTTCTCTTTCTAAATGCAAATATAAGAAGAAGATGTTAGGGAAAATCAATGATGACTTGTATGTTAAGCTTGATATCCTTGATCAAAATGAGAATATGCATCTTGATAGTATTGATTCTTTACAAGTGTAGTTTCTTGGTCTTAAGCTCCAATATAGTGAAGTTGAAGTAGAGAATGGTATCTACCTTAAGAACATCAATAGTCCTATGGATGAAAATCAATCCCACCTTGATGAGCTTGTTTTACTTAAAAATGAAAATGATGATCTTAAACATACTTGTGATGCTATTAAAAATGAAAACATAATCTATCTTGATGAACTTATCATTCTTAGAACTAAAAATGCTAGAATGCTTGCTCAAATTAATGATCTTTCTTCGAGACCTCTATTTCCTAGTAATGAGGTGGAATTACTCTTGAAAGATATTTTTATGATACTAAAGCCCTCTGTTTGGAGGATGAATTTCTTCATGCACAAGATGATCTTGCTAGCTTATCTTCTATTGTCATCAATCTTAGTGATGATAATCACAAACTTCATCACAAACTTAGAGATTCCTTGTAGAAATTCCTTAAAGGGAAAAAGTCCCTCAATGAATTTCTAGATCATTTTACCAAACAAGTCGACACTAGTGGTTTGGGATACGTAAGGGGATATCCAAAGAGAAAGAGCAAGGGTAAGGATAAGAAAAAGTGCAAGGAACCTCCTTTCTTCCATGAAGAGTCATCTGACTCTTAAGAACCCTATGGTTTGTGCACATTGCAAGAGTGATGACCATTACTCTACTTATTGTCCTTATAGAGAGAAGGGGACCAACCCAAAGATGAAATGGGTCCCCAAGCTAACATCATATTCTAAGGTTTGAATTGGGCACCGACATCTTCCTTTCTTGTAGGTAAAAGTAAAATGGATTGTTGATAGTGGTTGCTCAAAGCATATGATAGGTGAAATCAACCACTTCAAACAATTCACAAATAAGAAAGGAGGGCCGGTGACATTTGGTGAAAACAACAAAGGTAAAGTGATAGGTGAGTTTGATGTACTATGCATAAAAATGTTCTTCTCGCGGATGGACTACATCAAAATTTAATTAGTGTTAGTCAATTATGTGATAATGGCTATCTTGTTCTTTTTACCCCACGAGAATGCTTGCTTCTAGATTTCCTCCCCTACAATGTTATATATAAGGGAACTAGAAATGGTAATCTCTATGTTATTGTTCTTGACTCTATTAAGCCTATTGTTGGTAGATGTATTGTTGTCAATTTGAATGATATATCCTTGTGGCACCATAGGCTTGGTCAGGTAAATATGCATCATTTGAAGAAGTTGAGCAAAAAGTAATTGGTCAAAGGACTCTAAAACTAGATTTTCAGAAGGCTGAGGAATGCCAACCTTGTAAAAAACAAACCAAATCTTCCTTTAAATCCAAAGGAGTCCTTAGTACAAAGAGAGCTATTCAACTTCTTCACATTGATCTATTTGGACCAATGAGAAATCAATCACTTCATGGTAGCAAATATTGCCTTGTAATTGTTGATGACTTTTCTTGCTTTACTTGGGCCTTCTTTCTTGTTTCAAAATGCGATATTCACGATGTTTTCTCAACTTTTTCTAAATGAGTTGAAAATGAAGCTTCTTGCCGGATCTTCTTTGTCTGCATTGACCATGGGGGAGAATTTGAAATGACTTGTTTGAACGTTTTTGTTAGGAATCTGGGTATGCACATAAATTTTCTTCACCTCAAACACCTCAGCAAAAGGGGGTTGTAGAGATAAAGAATAGGTCGCTACAAGAAATGACTAGGACCATGCTTCTAGAGTATGACACTCCAAAGAAGTTTTGGGTCGAAGCCATTAACACTTCACATTTTGTGCAAAATTGGGTTTTGACTCATCAAGCTTTACAGAAAGCCCCCAACGAGTTATGGTGTGGTAGAAAGCATTCTAGTGATTCATGTTTTCAGTTGTCGTTGTTTTGTTCTGAACACCAAGGATTCCCTTGACAAGTTTGATTTGAAATATTAGACTTTCTTTCTTGGCTATAACACTACTAGCAATGCTTATAAAGTGTTTAACATTGGATTGTCTAAAGTTGAAGGATCTACTAATGTTAAATTTGTTGAAACTAACCCCTCTATTTCCAAGAATATTGTGAATGCTGATGTTGTATATGAGGTGATTCCTCACTTGAAAGATCTCAACATTGTTGACAAAGGAAAAGAGGTGATAGTTGATGAAGAAGAGAAAGAAGAAGAAAAGAAGGATCCAACTCCCCTCTTTACAAAACATCATCCTAATGAGCTCATCATTGGTAATCCTTTTGAAAGGGTGAAGACACGGTCTTCATACAACAAAGAATAAAATGACAATGCCTTTATCTCACAACTTGAGCCCAAGAACGTGCAAGAAGCTCTTAAAGATGATGAATGAATCCTAGCCATGAAAGAAAAGTTAGAAAAGTTCGACAAGAATAAAGTGTGGACCTTAGTTCCAAGACTAAATGATAGGAAGATCATTGGCACCAAGTGGGTCTACCACAACAAGCTCGATGAATGAAGGAAAGTGGTAAGAAATAAAGAAAGGTTAGTTGCTCAAGGCTACAATCAATAGGAAGGTATTATTTTGATGAAATGTATGCTCATGTTGCTATACATGAATCTAATACAATGTTACTTGCCTTTTCTAGCTATAAAAATTTCTTTCTTTATCAAATGGATGTTAAAAGTGAGTTTTTGAATGGTACGATAGAGGACGAATTCTTTGTGGACCAACCTTCAGTCTTTGAACATGATATATTGTCTAACCATGTTTATTAGTTGCAAAAAGCTCTCTATGGACTCAAATAAGCCCCTATAGATTGGTATGAGAAACTAAATAACTTTTTTCTAGACAATGGCTACATCATGGACAAAGTCGACTCTACACTATTTCTAAAACACACTTCTAGCAACTTTATTAACACTCAAATTTATGTAGATGATATTATTTTTGGCAGAACTGATCTTAATCTTTTCAAGGTGTTAGTTCTCTTATGTAGAATGAGTATGAGATGAACATGATGGGGGATCTTACTTTCTTCCTCGTCTTCCAAATTAAGAAAACCATGGAAAGTAACTTCATCAACCAAGGCAAATACACAAGTGAACTCTTGAAGCACTTTGGGATGAAGAACACCAAGCTGATGGACAACCCCATGTCAAACACCTCCAAGCTTGACAAAGATGAAGAAGGTGAGAAAGTGGGTGAGAAGCTATGAAACATACAGAATCTTGGTTTATTTATAATTTAACCCCTTTTCAAGCTTTTCATTTTCCTTCTTATCCTTTTGAACTTTTCCCTAAAATTTCCAATCTTTTCTATCCTCTTTGTCCTCAATGTTGAATTTGAGCAATACTTTATGATCTGAATTATATTTGACCCACATTCATTCCAATGAATGATTTTTTGCACAAATATCTCAACTAGCATGTTAATTGGATTTTAATAATTCAAAATGACCATTAATGGGAGTCTTTATGGCTTTTTGGGACAAGAAATGAGAAATAATGTGGAATTGAGTTAGTTAATGAGAGAATAACCCTCTTCCCTTTCTCTCTCCTCCTATGTGCCAATAAACATTAAAAGAGAATATTGTGGTGAGATATTGCACTTGAAATTAATATATATTTCTTATCTCAAATATTCACCCAAAGAATTAATTAGAAAGCTTTTTCATATTAATTCACCTTCTTTAATACATTAATATTTATATTAATGGTCAATATGGTGGTTAAGGGTCACATATTATGCAAAATGAAAATCTAATTCCATAGCATTAATCTAGGAATTAATTGTCCAAATTTGGGATCAAGTGGTCAATGTTTGACCCTACAAATCGATTTTGAAAGGTTTGAATAAAGTTTGACCTAGAATTTATTTTGATTTCATTTATGCGCCCCATTTAAAGTAAAGTTCGGTCATTTCTCACTGTCGTGCATTACATTTTTTCATCCTCACCATCTGATGGTTACTAGACACCACCCTCTTTAGTTCCACGATCTGACGGCCTAAAACCCATCCTCAACCTCTATTTTGTCTGCGAGTCAGCAACAGTTTCACAGGCTTTGATCCTCAGTGTTAATCTATCTCATCACTTAATGATTTCATAAGGTTCCTTGATGACTGATCTCACCATTCTCCCCCAAATCAGTTGAGCCTTTACTCATCTTCTCCCTTGGTCTATAGATGAAACACCCAATTGGGATCCTTCCCCTTGCTCCTCTCTAACTCACAGATGCTACCTTAGCACCTCTCTTCCCTATTTAAGCCATCTTGTGGCACCGTCAAACTCCCACCACAGCTCCTCCTCTTTCAATTTTCCCTCAACTGCCCCGAAGGTCCCCGACCTTCTCCTCCTCCTTCTCTATGGATGTTGGTCTCTCCCCAACATTCTCCATGAATTCTGGAAAAATTGGCCTTCCGGTGAGCATCCTCGACCATCCTTCTTCGCTAATCTGTTCTTAATTTTCTCTATGCTTGTCTAAGTCGTTGTGTCCTATAGACCAGCGTTGGCGTCTCCCCGACGCTAGTCACTGTTGTGGCCCTGAGGTCTCCCGATCCTAGTGATGCATTATTTGAGTCCCTGTGACCTTCATGAACATATTCCACATCCTGTTTTAGTGTGTTCATGTGTGCTCGACGTCGTGCACCCAACTCGATCTTTTTCCATGTTCATGGAGTTCTCCATTCTGTTCTGGTGATCCAAGGGTTCTCGTTCCATGACGTTTGTTCCTCCTCTTTTGCACGACTCTGAGCAACACGCTTGAGTCATCCATGTACCGAGACCTTGCCTGATGATGTAAGGAAAAGCTGGAGTCGAAGCTCCAGGATTGTTGCTCACACCATGGCCAAGCAAGAAAGAAACCAAGTCGTGCAATGGCTTTGGTTTCCCCATGTTTTCAATCAATCAATTAAACACATTAGGGTGTTTTTTGGATTTCATGCTCACTTTTGATCTAGCAAAGGCAAGCTTCATTTTGTATCGAAATGAAGCTTTTTCCCTTGGTTGCTTAATCAAATAATCAATCAGGTATGGGCACTTTAGGGTTTTCCTCTTGTCACCACTCACCCTCCTATTTTGAGAATACGATGCTGATGTGGTGATCTTCCATTGGGCCAACTGGATAAGTGGGTCGCGAATGGATATCCCAGTCCTTGTTCTATGTGGATTTTGCTCATTTTTCTATTGGTCAGTTCTTAGAAATTCATAATAAATCGATGATTTCTCTGAAAAATACAAATAAATACTCATTGGAAAGGATTTTTCACAAGGAATATTTTATGGTTTTTAAGTATTGATTTACATCCCTATTTCAATTTTTATTATAAACACCATTTTAATTATATAAAAAGCCTTAAAATATATAACTAATTCATTTCAACTCCAAATTTAAGAAATAAATCTATTTTCTTAATAAGGAGAATCCAAGTAATTGATTGGTCCAAGTTTTGAGTCCTAAATCGATGGTTTTCATAGAAAGGTGTAATTTAGGGTTTCCTACACCTTATGTTTTACTAAACCCTAATACATATGGTGAAATTTTTCAATAGGTTAAAAGTGGTTTTGGATACAACTTAATTGATGAAAGGTCTTCTCTAGGAATCTCAAGTGAGGTATGTGTATGTGCATTCTAAACCCTAAGTTGGGCATATTTTATCCACCCTAATTTCCCAATGAGGCATGAGACTATACACTAGTTTCTACATTTCTTGTCTAATTCACTTCAATAATTCTAGGGTCTTGGACCCCACTTGCAAACTTTTCAAATTCCTTAAATCTACCATAAAATTATTCTATCATGATGATGTAAATGACTAATTAACTAATATAGCGTACATGAGTACAACTACCCATAGTGGACATGTGTAAATTCGCCCAGGGGAATGTGATAATTCTCCCCATTTTATGTATATTCGGGTGCTTGGGAATTTGTTAATTCTCCCTCACTTAGAGGTTGAGGTTAGGTAGGTGCCTCAGCCCTATGTAGTTTAATGTAGTCATATTAAATCATGCATGCAACTTTATTACTACTTGACTTGGTAGAATTTTTAATTATTTATTTGCCTCATACTTTTGACAACTCTTAGATTAGTAAATCTTTACTTTGCCATATTTTAAATTGTTAAATGTCCACATTCCTTTGATTGACACATACCTTTACTTTCCTCTTACTGGGTGATCCCAACCACCTAGGTTTAGGATCAGAGTATCCAACAGGATCATGGTGAACCAATCTAAGATTAGGAGAAGGTGTTCATCCTTCCAGCATGGACTTATTTTTTAAGTTATTTTTTAGAGACATATTGATGTACTTTAGTTTCCCTCTACCTTAGATACTCTTTTTGTATAAACCATGTACACCCTTATTGGGAAAATGTTGATGTACTCTTTATTAAATTGAATATAGTCAAAGTTTTAACTTCTGCTGCTATTCATTGGATTTTGTTTACCATTATTAGTAGAGAGGCGGTTTCGCTTCTTTAAAAGCTCTATAGAGGTATGATTGGAAGTTTATTATATTTAACTACCTCTAGACCTAACATAATGTTTAGTGTTGGCTTGTGTTCTAGATTTAAATCAAGTACTACAAAATCACATCTCATAGAGGTTAAAAGGAATTTGAGCTATCTAGCCAAAACTCAAAATTTTGGACTATGGTATCCCAAGTCAAGGGACGTTATTCTTACTGCCTATAGTGATGTTGATTATGTAGGACATTTGATTGATAGAAAGTGCAAAAGTGGAAATTGTTTCTTCCTAGTACCATGCTTGGTTTCTTGGTTCTCTAAGAAACAAAGCACAATGCCCCCTCAACTATCGAGGTTGAATACACTGCAACTGGGAGTTGTTGTGCCCAAGTCCTATGGATGAAGCAAATGCTTCTCCTATCTATTATGACAATATTATTGCAATTAATCTCTCTTATAATCTGATACTGCATAGTAGAGCTAAACATATCGAGGTTCATCGCCACTTTCTTTGTGACCACATATCCAAGAAGGATATTTATATCACCCATGTGGACACAGAGAATTGTCTTGCAGACATTTTCACTAAACCTCTAGCTAGAGAGCTATTTACATTTATTAGATCAAAATTGCTTATCACTTCTCTTGATACTATTGACATGCAATCTATCTAGATGTTATTATACCTATATGTTTCTTGCTTATAATTGGTCATGTTTTAGTGCTATAATTGCCATGTTTTCATGTCATTTTTTGCTTGTTTTGGCTATTTTTCACAAACACATGTTTTATCACAAAATAGTAGCCAATGATGAGCTGAATGTGCCTCAATATGTTTATATACATGATAGGCTAGAAAAATAAATTTATATAGCACTCTAGAGGCTTAGAATTAAATTTTTTATGTTTTGGACAGGTTGACCATTCGGTCGAGTTTTACCTAGTACAACTCGAACAATTCTTGGCCAAGGACTAAACTATAATGCAATATTAGTCAAGTTTCCTAAACACAGAACTCGGCTGAAACCATGACTAGATGCAAATTAAAAAGGGCATCAGTCAACTTTTCTCCCTCTCAACTAGAGAAATTCGATCGATAGCCAACCTCTAGTGTTCATCCTCCAACCCTAGGCTAACCCAACCTCTTGTACACCCTTCCTAGCCTCCAATTAGCCCTCCTTGCCTCTCCCAACCATGATCTAGGTGGCTAAGCGACATGCTACTTGCATTTTCCTTCTTGTTTGGTGGTCATTACCTATCAATCCAACCCAAATGGCTTCCAACCATAGGAAACGGTCCAGACCATATGGAGATTCATCCTCCTCCACTGCTCCTTGCCATGTCTCCTTTGATGGAACCTCTTTCATCTCAACTCAAGATGTGAATAGGTATAAGGAACTCCTTCCTAAGAATCCCTTTGCTTTTCATTATTTGTTTGAACCTCATTTTGCAACGAGTGAGGTGATCAAAGAGGTTGCTAGGGGGTTCAAAGCACATCCTCTTAGTTCTTTGTGTGTAGAGCGTTCGTGCTTATCAAATTCCATGTCTAGTACAAAGGTTGCCCATGAATTTTATGCCAATCTTATGTGGAACTACAACACCAATGTGCCACCACATAATACTTTGGTAATCTTGACTTGATGATAGTTAGTAACAAGATAACAGTATTTGAGGATTTGTTTAATACCATATTTCTCTGCTACTGACTTATCCCTGCTTGGTTGGCTTCCTATCCTTCATACCATGACCTACATGACCCTGAAGGTTTCTACAAAAGTTTTGACCCCATTCTTACCCTTCCTGATATCCATATGTTTTTGATGAATTTTGATGTCCCATACCGGAAGAATTCCACTACTAGTACAAAAATGATATATAATGTCACATTTGATGGTGTCAGTTACACATAAAAAATCGACGCCATAAACCAACAACGTCGGCTAAATACTAAAACCATCACCAATATGTGAAGTCCAGCTGATTTACAAAAGACACGAGTACCGCTTTTACTGTAACGTCAGTTTCTTTGCCAAAAAACCGACATCTAAAATTTCTCATGAAATGCAATTTTCCAAGGAAAAAAATTACCTCCAAAATTTTTAGTATGGTGTCGATTGTGCAGAAACTGACGATAAAGGTTTCGTGCCATGATCCCATGAAAATCTTTATCCCTTATTACTCATCAGTTCTTTGTCAGCAACCGAAGACTAATCACCCTTCACAAAAAAAATTATTCCCTCATTAATTGTCAATTTTTCGCAAAGAACCAACAATTAGGTGTTTTCGTGTGTTGTCCCTGTAAAAATATTTCCCCCCCAATATGCTTCTTCAATGTCATTTTTTGTTATATAACTGACAACTATGGTAACACAAATTTTTGTTGCGATTTGTGAATAGACGTCGGTTGTGTACCTAGAAACCGACGACTAAAATCCTAACTGAGTGCAAATTATTTTGTTTAAAATTGCACTTAGTTGTCAATTTTTCTCATGTGACCGATGCCTATTAGTATTAGGCATCAGTTTTTGCAAACAATCGACAACCAAAGTGAACTTAATACCACTTGTGTGAAATAGACTCTTCCTCTTCTCTATTTCATCATGATTATGCTTAGTCTGTCGGACTCTAGCAATTTTCCCCTCGCCAGTCGTCGCTTCCTCGCCGGTCGCCGCTCTTCCTCCAGCTGTCGTCATCACCGCCGCCTTTGCTTGCTTGAGAAGACGGTGGAGCCACAACAACTGTTGTCTGCCCTATGCTGCTCTGCCTCCACTGTCACAACTATTATCTGTCGGCTGTTTGCCTCCACCTGCTAAGTTGGTCACTACCGCCGCCATTTTCCATCCTTCCAGCACCTTCCACCACTCCAACCAGCCGACACCGCCACTCCAGCCTGCCGACACCATCACTCCAGCATACTGGCACCTCCATCTGCATCTCCACCTTCGGCCGCTGCCGCCGTAGCCTGCTCCACCCCATCATTGCGGTGAGTGGTTAATCAGAAGTAGAAGTAGATTTTAATTAATTACGGTTAATGATGCATGAATGAACTTAATTAATTGATTTAATTTAGTTCAATAATTGCTCGTTAAGAATGTGTAGTTGATTAATATTGATTAATTAGGGTTAATGATGCATGAACGAACTCAATTAATTAGATTTGCACTTAGTTTCTCTATTGTTAGTGATTGATTTAATTTAGTTTAATAATTGCTCATCAAGAATATGTAGTTGATTAATATTGATTAATTAGGGATACTGATGCATAAATGAATTTTATTAATTAATTAATATTGTTTTCTTTCTCTCTTGTAAGTGATTTATTTAACATAGTTCAATAATTGCTCTTCAAAAATGTGTAGTTGATTAATATTGATTAATTAGGGTTAATGATGCATGAATGAACTTAATTTCCCAAACAGGAGAATGAATTGAATTAAATGATGTTAGATAAAACTTAGTTATATGAATGATGAAACTATGATCATAGGTATAATAATGAAAACATATATACATGTATTTTGTTGGCCTAGAAACCCGTCCGAGATTGACTCATTAGGAGTAAATCTTGGATAGTTCCCAGTTTGGGACTATTCTTGAACACTTAATCTCACTTAGGATGTAACTGTATAATGTATATTTGATTTTCATGATGTTTTCTCAGCACTTCCCCATTTTTTCTCTAAGTACATATGTTGGTGGGCATTTGCCCATGTACATTGGTGTACTAGGAGAACTACGGGGAAATGCTGCCAAAATTTTCTTGAAAACTGAATACACATTATATACTTACTAGTGAGATTAGGTGTTCAAGAATAAGATAGGAGGTATACATTTATTATATATAATCCCTAATCTTATAACCCTAAATTAACCCTAATCTTTTAATGCTTAACCCTAATATATACTTGTTTTCTCTTTGATCACAGAATGGATAGATCGTGGATGTCCATTCCAAATCAATGCACCCCAGAGTTTATTGCTTGGCTTGATCTATTTATTAGATTTGTGGAGGACCATATGAAACAACCTAGAGATAGGTTCTATTATCCATGTAGGCATTGATGTAACAACTTGAAAGTCAACACTGGTGACGAAATCAAAAGTCATGTCATGTGCAACAGGATTGTACAAGAATATATAGAATGGAACTGGCATGGAGATATTTCAAATCTAAAATTAGTAGATGTCGATAGCAGTGCTTGTGTGGAAGAAGAAATTGCCTCCTATGACATAGATGTGAACGAACAGGTTCCAATAGACATCATTGATGAGATGCTGGTTAGTTGTGGGGTAGAGCACACCGATCCACCTCCCATGTTTAGGAACATTGTGAATGAAGTAGAGAGACTATTATACATAGGTTGTACTAAGTTTACAAAGCTTAGCATTGTGTTGAGATTGTATAAGCTGAAGGCTAACAATAGATGGCGTGACAAAAGCTTCACGTCATTGTTGTCTTTGTTGAAAGAAATTCATCCTGAAGGAAATGAGCTTCCAAACTCAACATCTGAGTTAAAGAAATTATTGTGCCCAATGGGAATGGAGGATAAGAAGATACATGCATGCTCAAATGATTTTGTATTATTTCAAAAGGACTATGTGAATTTGAAAGATTGTCCAAAATGTGGGGCGTCAAGGTATACAATGATGACTTTTCGGGGAAGTCTAAAACTGGTTCTCCTGCCAAGGTGATGTGGTATCTACCTATAATACCATAGTTTCAATACTTATTTTCCAATCCGATAGATGCAAAAAATTTCAGGTGGCATGCAGAGGTTAAGAAAAATAATGATGGGATCCTACGACATGCGTCTGATTCCCCACAGTGGAAGAAGATTGATTTATTGTACCCTGAATTTGGTGAAGAAGTCAGGAATCTAAGACTTGAGCTTTGTACTGATGAGATGAATCCATACGGGACATTGAACGGCCAACATAGTACTTGGCCTGTTATGCTTGTTATATGCAATATTCCTCCCCAGTTATGTATGAAAAATAAGTACTATATGTCGTCTTTGTTGATATCGGGCCTTAAACACCCTAGAAATGATATTGACGTTTATCTTGAACCTCTGATTGATGACTTAAAGGAACTCTGGGGTGAAGGTGTGATGACCTATGATGCTTCACGTAGAGAGACATTTTGTTTGCATGCTATGTTGTTTTACACTATTAATGACTTACAACATATATGAATTTGTCTGGATACAGTGTAAAAGGATCTAAAGTGTGTCCTATATGTGAAGAGAACACTGATTCAATACAACTAAAATATGGCGGCAAGACTGTATATCTTGGTCATCGAAGGTTTCTTCCAAAATTCCATCTGTACCGACAGTTACACAAAGCGTTCATTGGATGGAATGAGGAATGGAGTGCACCTAAACCTATACCAGGGGAGGTTGTTTATGATAGAATAAAAGACTTTGTCAATGAATTTGGTAAGACATCACAATGTACCATGCCCACACAAAGTGACAAATCTTTATTCATGAATAAGTCAATATTTTGGGATCTTCCTTACTGAAGTTCTTTGGCAGTTAGGCATCGTATTGATGTCATGCATGTTGAGAAAAATGTCTGTGATAGTGTCATTGGTACTCTGTTGAATATACCATGTAAGGCTAAAGATGGGATCAAATCCAGAATGGACATATGTGAAATGGCAATAAGGAAAAAATGAAAAGAAGTAGTTAGTACTGATCAGAGAACATATTTACCTCCTTCTTGTTACATGTTGTCTAGAAAGGAGAAGAAAGCTTTTCACGAGTGCTTGGTTAATGTTAAGGTACCATAGGGTTACTCTTCCAACATTCGTAGATTAGTATCAATGAAAGATCTGAAGCTGATAGGTCTTAAATCTCATGATTGTCACACTCTAATGCAACAAATATTGCATGTGACCATTCGATCTATACTGTCGAAGCATGTAAGGTTAGCAATTACCAGACTTTATTTCTTCTTCAACAATCTATGCAACAACATTATTGATCCTGAGAATCTCAATAAGTTGCAAAGAGAAGTGGTTGTTACCCTATGCCAACTTGAGATGTATTTTTATCCTTCATTCTTTGGTATCATGGTACATCTTGTTGTCCACTTGACTAGGGAAGTGAAAATGTTGGGACCAGTTTTCTTGTATTGGATGTATCCTTTTGAACAATACATGAGTGTTTTTAAAGGTGATATTCGAAACCGTTATCGGCCTGAACGGAGTATTATTGAGGGTTATGTGACGAGAGAGGTTATGGATTTTTGCAATGACTTTTTGAGTGGTAATGACGGTCATGTAAATGACAAAAATATTGAGGAGTATTCTGGCAAAGGGATTTTAGGATCATAGATGAAAGTAATCAGCCGTGAACCATTGGAACAATCTCACTTCTATATTTTACACAACATCGATGAAGTGAGTGTTTATATCATAGAACATACCAATTTCATCAAGAAACAATATCCCCAAGCTAATTCAATGTGGCTTGCTAGAGAGCATAACAAGACATTTATTAAGTAGTTTGAAGATAAAGTCTTACATAAACTATCTCAAACACCAAATAATATTGCCAAAAATATCAAATGCCCAACCTTTAAACCAAAAATGAATGTTATGTCTTATGAAGGGTTTGACATAAATGGGTTTTCATATTACACAAAGCATCAAGATGATAAGAGCGTCGTCCAAAACAGTGGGGTCACCCTTCAAGCATCTTCATTATTTTTTTCTAGTGCAAAAGATAAGAGTCCACGTGAAGCTAAAATGTCATATTACGGTGTCATTGAAGACATATGGGAGTTTGACTACATAGATTTTAGAATTCCACTCTTTAAGTGTAATTGGGTTGATAACACCAAAGGAGTTATAGTGGATGAATTACGTTTCACATTAGTGAATTTTGAAAAGATTGGCGAGAAGGGTGAACCATTCATATTGGCATCATAGGAGAAACAAGTATTTTATATCGATGATACTACACATGAAAAATGGCCGGTTGTTCTTCATGGTAAAAGACAGTTCATTGAAGATCTTATAGATGAAGAAGACTGCGATGATAAGTATGATGACTCGAGTCCATTCTCAATTGGGTTACCAACACCAAATATTGAAGCTAATGATGACTTATATGTTCATGGTGATCACACTAAATGAATTTTAATTGATAAAAGATCTCAATATTAGAGGCATGCTTTTATTTTTTAAATGTTAAATGTTAAATATTTTTTGTATGTAAAAGGTTAAATTTTAAATGTTTGGTTTTTTTTGTATAATACTTTCAGATATATGACCATGAGTATGATGATCATGATGATGATTACCATGAGGGTGAGGTGCCACCTCACAATGTAAGTTTTACAATATATCCTATATCTAGCTATATATATGTCCATTTATAAGTTATATCCTATATGTGTTTTTTTGTCAATTTTTAGGTTTATGATGTACTCCCTAAAAACCTTGTGGCACTTGATGAGCAGCAAAAAAATTTGAAAAAATCAGGGGCATCACTATGATGAATGATGTGATGATTTTGAGTCACATTTATAGACTTGTTTTACTCGCATTTTATGCGTTTATTGGTCATTTTGGTGGTTAATATCGCATAATTCACTTACTTTATTCTATGATCCTTCTCAGTGTCAAATATCTCTTATTTTATTGTTTTGAGCATAACTGATTACAATAATAGGTTTTATCTCGGCTTATGTGGTTTTGTTTTGCAATTTTAGGAAAAACACATATCTGCTGTTGTCGATACCATCGACAGCAGTCGATACTATCGACATAGCCACAGGCAGGCAGCCCCAAGGAGGAGCGCAGAGTCGATACCATCGACTGTGAAGTCAATGGTAGAGACCTACCATCAGGTTGCTAGCGACCAGTCGATCGATACTATCGACCCCAAAGTCGATACTATCGACACATTCAGCTTCAGCGACAGAAAAGGAATAAAACCGACACCTAAGGGTGTCGATACCATCGACCCTCGTCGATGGTATCGAGTCAGCATCAAGCGCAACGAAGAAAAGAAAAGAAGGCTTGTAGATATCACGAGGGTTCGATACCATCGACCCGCGTCGATGGTATCGACACCGTCAGCTCAGAGTTTGTTTCAAATCGGCTCTAATCCAACAGTTGTGATATTTTGGCAACCTAACTCGGTGATTATACCTAATGACGGCGGCCAAGAGCAGGGTATCACGTCATTAGCCACTGCACACGTCCCGAGATGGTGTGGAGAGAAGAACAGAGCCCAAAAGCACACCCAACCGTTCTGGAAGCTGAAGAAGACATTTTCCACCACCGAAAGGCTGTAGATCGCGCATTCTACGCCGAGGAACGCTTGGATCTTCTCCGTTCAGGGGTTTCATTACTTATTCACATTTTTCTCCATGTTTCCCCTTTCTTCAACCATGTCTTGCTCTGAGATGAACATGCGGGGCTAATCCCCTTTATCTTTAGAATCGAGAGTAGGTCGGGGAAGCATTGCATGACATTTGTATCATAGTAATTCATAATTTATCTCTTAAATCCATGGTATGATTTCATTTTCTCAATTATATTGTTATGCTTGATCACCATAATGATAGTCTAATGCCTTTAATTACTTTGAAAGAAGAATTAACGGTTGAAAAGAGACGAAATTCACATTAATTAACAAATCCCTTGAACAAGGTAATGTAAGGTTAATGGTGGAAACCCAGAGGTCGATTCTAATGCACCTAGTTTAGGGTATAGGTTACTACGACGGTGGAACCGACCTAGACGTAGGTAGTGAATTGTACCACGACAGTGGGCAATTCTGACTACATGCCACTATCCGAATTAAGAGATGAACCTGAATTATTATATGGAAATTCATACAATGAAAACCCACGGTGAAACCGCAATCCTAAAGATCTCCATTTGAATTGATTAAACTAAACATTTAATCGATTGCTTTGTTTTATTTTATTTTCTTTTATTTTTAAAACAACTCTCATAACCTTTTTATTGGTCTAGCAGATTGCTAGTAGTTAGTAGTAGTCTACCGATAATTTAGTGTCCCTGAGTTCGACTCGGGCCTCACTACATTGACGCGTGCACTTACGTTCTACGCACGGTAAAATCGTGTCAAGTTTTTGGCGCCGTTGCCGGGGACACGGCAATTGTCGGCACTACGAGTGCTGCGAGCGGCCACTCTAGGCCACATTTTTATTTTATTATTTTATTATCATTTTTTGAAATTCATAGTTTATCATTCATATTTAGAAATCGTCTACTAAAGGTACTGAATTGAAATTATTCTCTTGCAGGTACTGATGCATGGTGAGGATGTGTAGCACCGACTACACATAGCAATCACCAGAGGTTCCACTGCCAGGATCAGATGAGGAGGAAAACTTCATTCAAGACCAATTTGAAGATATAGAATCGGACCCTGAACCAGAAGCAATGGAAGAAGAACAGACAATATGGGAGAAGATAAAGGCTTCTTCCTCATCCACTTCAAAGGGGCCAATAAAGAAGCAGGCGGTGAACATTCTGAATTATAAGATTGATCCTGCATTAATAAATTTGGTCAAATCCAATGCATTTCACGGGCTCAAAAATGAAGATCTAGTGACTCATATAAGCCAGTTCGTGGAGAACTGTGACATGATCAAAATAGATAGGTTCCCGCAGGAGACACTTTACCTGAAGTTATTTCCGAGTTCTCTGGCGGGAAATGCACGAGAATGGCTACATAATCTTGATGATGAGTATGTGGAATCATGGAACCACATGGTAGAAGTGTTCTTTGAAAGATTCTTTCCGCCCGAGAAGACAAATGATCTCATCAGAAAAATTCATAATTTTAGTAAGAAAGCAGGAGAAACTTATTCGGAAACCTGGGAGCGTTTTCAGATTATGCTGAGGAGGTGCCCACACCATGGTTTGGACAAGGAAAAACAAGTCAAGATTTTCTATTTTGTTCTTTCTGAGCATGATAGAAGCAATCTGGATTCCGCAGGATCCGGGTTTTTCTTGAACAACACTGGCACTAGGTGTTGGGAGATTCTGAAAAATATGGTGAAGAAGCAATCTTGGGGTGACAGGGATGCACCGGAACAAGTGAAAGTTGCAGGTGATTCCAGGTCCATCAAGGAGCTGAGTGATAAATTAGACCTTCTAGCCAAGAAATTGCTTGCCAAAGAAGATGTAGAATCCGATGAGGAAGCTCGGGTCAAATTTATGCAACAACAGGGCTACAGAAATAATGACTATGCTTGGAGGAAGGATATGAAATTCTCATGGAAGGATCCAAACAACTTCTTACAAGATCCAGATGCAAAGCCACAGTCAACGATAGAAGATAAAAGCACCACGTTGCTTAGTCAAGTGGTGCAGCAAAATCAGGAGATGATGAGCATGTTTAGTAAGCAGCTGCAGTCTCAGGGTGAGATCTTGACTAAATTTGGGCAAACATTGCAAAGCCATGGAACACATATGAGGGCACTAGAGATGACTGTGACCCAAATTTCCAATGAAGTGGCGGCCATGAAGCATGCCAATCAACAAAGACAGGCTGGGAATGCAGAGGTTGTTTAAGCACATCATCAAGTAAAGTACATATCTGTGATTACTGAGGCAGAGCCCCCCGGTGGTGGAAGTCCAGGACAAAAGCAAAATGATTTTTGATACGGAGGCTACACCGAGAATACCATATCCTCGCAGTCATTATGGACTACCTGGCAGATATATCTCATTCAGAAAATCCCGCCAAGAGCCCACCACGGTCGTGCCCGCACCTAGGCAAGAAGAGAAGGTGAAGGCCATGTGTCAGGGTGAAGTTACAGTCACTGAGGGAGAGGAGCCGCCACAAGTTACACATGTTATAAATGATGTACCAAAATCTACGCCAGAGGGTGACATTGAAGCAAGCTTAGGGGAGGAGACCCCAAAAAGCACATATGTGCCACCTCACAAGCGTCTAAACGAGGCGGTTGTGTCTGTTCCGGATAGTTCGAGGCCGAAGAAAGCACATAGACATTACAGGAAGTTCTTGGAGATGTTCAGGAAGCTCCATATTAACATTCCGTTAGTGGAAATGATAGAGCAGATTCCCGCATATGGGAGGTTTATCAAGGATATAATCACCAATAAGAGGCGGATCAAAGACACAGATGTTTGTTGGGTGAATGAGATGGTGAGCTCAATTATCCATGGGAGTTTACCACAAAAGTGGAAAGACCCAGGAGGCTGCTACATTCCATGTTCCATAGGCGGTCAACAGTTTCCACAAGCACAATGTGATTCAGGCGCCAACATTAATCTTAAGCCAATGTCCATGTTTCAAAAGCTTGGGTTGAAGAAAATAAAGAAATCAGCTGCAACTATTGAGTTGGCGGATGGGTCCATTGTGAAGCCCTACGGAGTGTGCGGGGATGTACTTGTCAAAGTAGACAGGTTTATATTTCTGGTGGATTTCATCGTCATGGACATGCCACAACTTAAAAGTTGCAAGATGCTATTGGGCAGGCCGTTTCAAGCGACGACTGATGTTATCACCGCTATCAGAAGAGGTACATTGACCTTGGGGACTGGCCAGGATTGAGTTGAGTTCAAACTGCCGAGTGATCCCCTAGGGACACTCTCCGAAGCTCCAAGATGAGAAGCTTGATTTTGTCAAGCCTAAGATGTTAAATAAGGGCGCTTGTTGGGAGGCAAACCAGCCATAGGTAGTTTCGTTTAGTTTCTTTTACATTTGTAAGTTAGTTTGATTTGATTTTGTTTTTAGTGTAAAAAATACCTTGATCGTTTGTTCAATGTGCAGGACTGAGGCAGGGTCGATACTATCGACCCTTGTGTCGATGGTATCGACATGGGCACAGTTAGGAGGCTGCAAAAATATCTCCGAGTTGATACTATCGACGGCCTCGTCGATGGTATCGACCTACCATCAGGTTTCTCGCCAAAACGGGGTCGATAGTATCGACATGGCTGTCGATACTCACAAGATCCCTAAAGATATTCATACGAAATTTGTCTCAGTGAAGTCGATACCATCGACGAGCCTGTCAATGGTATCGGCCCAGTTACCGGCAGAAAGCGGCGGCCGAGCCTCACGAGGGTGTTTTCCCTAAGAGGAAGTCGATACTATCGACTTGCGTCGATGGTATCGACGCGACATGTCACCGATCTGTGAGAGGAAATCAACGGCGATCGCTACATCAAGAGAATCGATCTGTGGGAGGTCGATACCATCGACACCCATCGATGGTATCGACGCGTCATCGATCCGGGCCCCCACATCAAGCTATCGACAACCGTCGATACTAGAAGAAGATGGGATTGTGCTACAGGTGTCGATACCATCGACCCGCGTCGATGGTATCAACGGGTGCACATCAGCGTCGGCCGTGGTTATAAAAGAGAGGGATGGTTGTCATATGACGTCACACCTTCAGAGCCTTTGCCCTCCACTTGTGTCGTGCGTCTTGTTGTGCGACCGGAGCCCGGCTACAAGCATCCAAGGAGCGCGATCTTCCCCGAGCCTTCACCAAGCGGAGATTCTCTTCTCCAACCTTCACCAAGCTCCATCTTCTATTCCTTCTTTCTCGGTGACGATGGTGCGTACAGTCGGTGCATCTTCTTCACGGGCGGATCCTATGGAGATTCCCGAGTTCATTCCTCCACCTACTGCATCTATTCCTCATCTGAGGATTGTCCATCCTTCCACGGATGTTCGGAAGGTATACGAGGAACTGATGAGGAGAAAGATCGATCCCACGCGCTATGTTGATCGGGCGATGTCCGTGAGCTGGGGTTCGAGGCCAACCTCGCCTATGTCTTGAAGGGGCAGGCAAGACACACATCCAGGAGGCCCGACAAGCTAAAGTACCACACTGACGACCAGCCATTCTTCGGCGAGTGGACGACTAACAAGGAACTCGTGGCGGAGTTCATGGCATCATTGGACATCAATGTGGTGCCCAATGACTTGATCGCCACCGACAGAGAGTGGAGGAAAGGGCAGGTGTCGTTCAGACTCTACAAAAAAAACTACACCCTCGCTCTCGCCCAGTTCAATTCAGTTTATAACTAGTTTCATAATGACTACCAGCACCGGCGGCCAGACAACCGAACGGACTGCGACGCTATCTTCGCCCAGCTGGTTACTGCGCCCCTAGCAAATCTGTGAGCTATCACAATGCGGCAGTTGCGGACTTTGAGCATCCGTTTGTGCAAATTCTTCATCGCATGCTCTGCACCACGCTATTCGCTCGCGGCGACCTGTCTCTCAGCAAGTTTCAAGAGATGGATTTGTTCTTCCTGCACAAATTGATGAAGCATGAGGAGTGCAATTGGGGTGCGTTCTTCTTAACGCGCGTGTTGGCCGTAAGGAGGAGTACACGGAAGGGTCCAATCCACTTTGGAGGGCTCATCACACCGCTGGCCCTCTACCTTGGGTTAGATTTCTCCCATCTTACTCCCCTTTCTAACATGAGCAAGGTCAACCTCCAGCATCTGCACCGCTCCAACCTCCTCCTGCTCCGTGATGGCTTGGCATATGCACATTGCCATGTCAATCAAGTATATCAAGAATGTTCGCTTCCAGACCCTATCTGTAACATCCCTGACCTGGGTTATGAATTAACCCTAGGTCTTTTGCCTAAAATATGTAATTAAATCCTTGTGATTATCTTTTGGCATGTAATTAAGTTCCTAAGGAACATACATTTTCATTTCTATCCTTTTTAAACAATGATTGTAGTATTGTTTGGTAATACAAGGACCTATGTGCAAATTACCCAATTAGAGGGGTTAACTTGCAAATTACACAGGTTAAGATGTTCCTCTAATAAAGAGACATCACATGAAGGAATATGATGAGGTATGATGGATTTCCCAAGTTTGGGCACCAAGGTGCAGCTTGTGGAGCAATCCTTGTGCTTAAACCCTAATTTTGGTGTAAAGTGCAATTTACCCAAAATGTGGGGGTGCAACTTGTGATATACACTTTCTAGAATATCTTTTATGACTTTTGACATCATTTAAAGTTATAATAATGAAGGAGGCACTTCATTTGAATAATCATATAATAAGAAACACCTTTGTAATTAAACCACCAAAGTTGTAAGTAAAGGAGACCCTTATATGTATATGTGCACCATAGTGACAAGTTGAACTTTCTTGCCTTTAGTCCTTGGTCTTAGAAGAAGTTTTACCTTAGATATGAAGAGGAGGGACGTGCCTAAAAGAAAGGAAGGACCTAGTTGTGAAAAGGAGGAGTAAGTTGTCCTTATGATGAAAATAACCTCAAAGTATATATGATCCTTTCCTTTGCAACCAAAGGCAACATTTCCTTTCTTCCCTTCTTATTCCCTTGCTTAGACCGACTTAGGACAGAGCTCAGGAGTAGAGGAAGACGACCAAGTTCATCTAGGTAAGCTTTTATCATCATCTTGCTCGAATTCATGGAGGAAACCAGGTTACAAGGTTGGTTTCATGGTTATCTTACTTAGCTTTCTCTTCCTAGCCGATCCTTCCCAACTTTTCCTTGAAGAAACAACCTTGGATGACCTGTGGAGCTCAAGCCACCATTAAAGTTTCAAAGCTTGGAAGCTTGGAGTTCTAGGAACAATGTTTGAGGCGGGTTTTATAACTCTACACCTTACTTTGTTATGCATACTTTTATTCTTGCAAATAATAGTTAGTTCTTCTTCTTCCCCATCTTTCTTTGCACTCTTGCAATCTTTTTCGTGAAGAACAAACCTTGGTTTCAAGGTTGAAGATGAAGGGCATTAATACCTATGTTGGTCCTTATCCAACTTTATTAAACGATCTTGGACCAATAGGTCTAAACGGTTTGCAACCGTTTGAAATAAAAAAGGGGTCCACACTCGTTTAAGCTCAAATGGGTTCACACTCGTTTAAGCTCAAATGGGTTCACACTCGTTTAAGATCAAATGGGTTCACACTCTTTTAAGCTCAAACAGGTCCACACTCGTTTAAGCTCAAATAGGTCCACACTCGTTTAAGCTCAAATGGGTTCACACTCGTTTAAGCTCAAATGGGTTCACACTCGTTTAAGCTCAAATGGGTTCAAACTCGTTTAAGCTCAAACAGGTCCACACTCATTTAAGCTCAAATGGGTTCACACTCGTTTAAGCTCAAATGGGTTCACACTCGTTTAAGCTCAAATGGGTTCACACTCGTTTAAGCTCAAATAGGTCCACACTTGTTTAAGCTCAAATAGGTTCACACTCGTTTAAGCCCAAATGGGTCCACACTCGTTTAAGCTTAAATGGGTTCAATTAAAGGATACCTTGTTTTATTCAAACCCTAATGACATGATAGTGGTGATTTGGTTTATGTTAATCAATGAAGACTTAACCCAACCCTATATAGAGTGATGTAATCACCATCTATTAGTAAGGAGAGAGAGAAAGTACCATTTATGGTTAAAACTCAAATAAAGTACCTTCAATGTATATGAATATGTAGGATTAGGGTATGATCCACTTATGAGAGATCATGAAAACCCTAATTAAGATAATTGATGAGTCTTAACCTAATTTGAAAGCATCAATGATGATGTTTTCATTCATGATGATGCTATGAGCTCATTTCACTATGAAGTAAATAGTAAACCCTAATTCTAGGGTAATCATGAGTAATGTGAATAGTAAACCCTAATTCTAGGGTAATCATGAGTAATGTAAATAGTAAACCCTAATTCTAGGGTAATCATGAGTAATGTGAATAGTAAACCCTAATTCTAGGGTAATCATGAGTAATGTAAATAGTAAACCCTAATTCTAGGGTAATCATGAGTAATGTGAATAGTAAACCCTAGTTCATAGTAATATGTTGAAATGAACGATAAACTCTAAACTCATGTTATTCCTTTAAGCATGAATTGTATGATCAAGATATGAGATGAGGAATTATTATTCCCAATCATAATGAGAGGGGTGAATAACCCTAAATGATGTAAACAAGGGAATCTTACCCTTTGTAAGGACATAAAAGTATAACCTTTGAATTGAAGGTTTAATTCTGTCTTATTGACTGCTGATCTGATTATGAATTGTTGATTATTATCAATTGAATTAATCATGCAGGTTCTTATAAGAGAATAATCATATCCAGGTAAGGATCATGACATCATATTCATTGAAAACATGTCAATAGATTATGAACAGAAATAACTATGTTGCCTAGATGCAAATGGCATCATATGAAACTGATATGTCTTAAGGGCCATGAATGACATTAAGGTCATGCTAATAGATGACTTGATGCTAACATGTCATTTGATAGCAAGTGTTATGATGATATAAGGGTGGGAGCATCCATGTTCCTAAATCATAGTGATAAAATGATTAAGAATTGATATCCATCTGATAACCGATATGAGTAATACCTGTTACATTTAGTATTCTTCTGTTATAGCCATGTTTAGTACTTGAATGTTTGGAAACATGTATGATGCTAAAAGAATACTGAAATGTACCTAATAACCAAGTTTAATCATATCATGTAGAGCCCTGATCATAGATCCATCATTGTCAGAGTTTAAATGATGGTGAAATATGTTTTCCTAAGGGAACTCCTGGATCACATACTTTAGAGTATGTGGGGGAATATGGATGTGAATATCCTTACATCCTAGTGTAGGAGTTGATGTGGATGTATCTTAATCCATCAACCCTTCACTATATGTTTTTACCGGGATGATGTAACACTATTCTCCCAAGGGAATCTTTTATACTGCATCGACGAGAGATAAACATGAAATCTTTCGATGGCGAAGAGAGTGCAGAATGCCACTGTGACTCTAATAGCGAAGTACCTGAATACCCTGGTGAGCTATATTAGTAGAGACACTAGATGTCATGCATGTTTATCCTCATTCTGATTGAGGTAGTTGAAGGTCATGAGAATCCGGCTCTTTCAATGACCTAGTATGATACCGATGCGACTTACTAGTGATCGGTTGGAGCATGAGCGGTATATCTCATCTCCGCAGGGCATAATGATGTTTGTAAAACATAATCAACCGCGTAGCATAACTGCTTAGGTTGAACTATGAGGAACATTGATTGATATTACATTGCTTGCATTTAATATCCTGTTCAAGTATTAGTATACATGTTCTTCATATTCCCTTAATAAAGATGAGTAATTGTTATCAAGCCTGTTGTGAATAATCTAAAGTTACCTGCTCATGATTTTCCTTTGATTGCTTTTAACAAAGTTTCTGGTGGAGAGTTATAACTCTCTCTGGGATAATTATTTAAAATTGTCTCACCTCGTAGAATTCTACCTTTAGGTGGACGTCGAGGTCGAAGGAACCAATCTGCAGGTGGACAGCAGCAGCAACGGCAAAACCAGGAGCAGCAGTGATTTCAGGTGGAAACACTGTGCTGTCTAGTCTTGTAGATAGAATAGTCTTATGTCGTCTCTGTACACTCAGGTCCTAGGAGTTTTTTTATCTGAGAATTTTGAAGTCTTGAGATTTTGTATCATGATGTATATAATCACTCGAGAAGTGATTTATCATAGATGTAAACAGTTCATCTTACTTTTATGAAAGGAGTTTCAAGTTTTCGAGATCTTGTCTTCGAAAGGTTTTAATTTATCGTGATTCTTCGTATTCCGCTATTAATTGAATCGCTTCCGCTATGTTTATCTTGTGTTTCGGAGATCAGAGCCCACACTATCTTCAACATTGAGGGAGCTCAGCATTTCCGATGGACTGTCATTGCCATCGACGACTCCGATGAAGATGGTGGTGATGATGACAACAATGATGAAGGCGACGAGCATGAAGAGGAAGAGGAGGCTTTCACTCCTCTTCGGGCACGAGTAGCACCCCAGAAGCGTCCCCGCATGCATCCGAGTGCATCATCTTCTTCACAGCCTCCGCCTCCGCAACCCTCTCATCAAGGAGAGGATGTCTATTCCATGCAGGGGATGTATACAATGATGCATGAGATCCAGCAAACCCAACTGCAGCACACAACTTCATACGCCGGTATTCAGGATACAACGAATCGGCTGTTAGATAACCAGAGGGCCATTTTCGAGAATGACCGCCTCCTCCTCGACAACCAACAGCACATCCATGACAGGTTGCATAGGATGGAGATGCAGCAGCAGCCCTTCTACGATCATTACTGGAACCAGAATTATTTTGGGGGTATCTGCAACCTCCACCAATGCCCCAGTACGATCCGAGCTTTGAGGGGCAATACCCATCTTGGGACCCCACAGCTCCACAGTACTGATGAATGCATATTCATCTCTTATTTTTGCTTCATTTAGAATAATTAATTCGGACTTTTTTGTTAATTTTAGCTAATTCAAAAATAAATAGCACTTTCATCTTCTTGATATACTTTTCCTGAATACTTATGATATTTTTCTTAATTTTCAGGAATTATCTAAGTAATTAAATCGAGAAAAGAAGAGATGAAGGTAGGAGGCAATTCAGTTTCCCACAATGCTGATTTAAATACATACCTTGCACCAAAATTTGCATAACTCTCACATCCTAAGGAGGAATTTAATGTTCAAATATGATTTAGAAAGGGAATTCAAAGGGCTACAGGAAAATTATATTTTTGGGCGCACTTTAAATTCTCTGGATAATGGAAATTTTCTCGAAATTTCTGCTACGAGAATCTGCATTAAAGAAAGACAATCAAGAGTTTGTTGACTAGATCTGAAAATTCAAAAGGATGGCTCCCTCTCTTTTTCCCCCTCTTTTTTAGATAGCCTACCCCTCCTCCTATAAAAGGAAGGGCACTTCCTCCTCCCAAGGACCATCTTTTGTATCATCTTTTGTACCGAAATTCTGAGCATTTGTTCTCCTATCATTCAAGCAATATAATTTCTTCTTAGTGTTCTTTAATTCTTGCAATAGATCTAGTTGTTCTTCCTTTCTTCTTCTTTCTCTTCTGTGGATTGGAGCAAGGGTTGAAGAGATTGGCCATTTTATTGTCTCTAGCAAAAGGATTGACTCCTAATTTTGGGCTAGACTATGGCCATTTCGCTTCTCCCCTCCGCCTCCATGTTTTCCACAAGCATGTGTGAGTAGACTTCTATCGAGGCAAGGGGAATAACCCCTTAGCCATGTGATGACTAGATTGAAGATTTATACGATTTTTTAGATAAATGGATTTTGATTTGGATCTCGACGATTTTAACGAAGTGATCTCTCGTTTTCATCGCTTGTTAATCTTGGCGGATGCGACCGTGGAACCCAAGATTTAGAACAACCAAATTGATTTCATGGGAATTTGGATGAGACCTCAGAAAAGTCCCCATTAGGATGATTGAACTAGGATCCGTGAACGCCAGGACCAATGGGTTCACGAGGAGTTCATCTTTTGTGAATCATTTACAAATGTTTCACATGCCTTCTTTTATCTTTCTTATCATTTCTTTGATCTCGTTTCACATCGACTAGGGTGGTAAAATCCCTTAGCTTCGGTATTTATTTTTCTTGATAGTTAAATTTTATTTCAGCACTTTTATTTTTTTGTTCTTAGTTTTAAACAACCTTCTCATCGGAATTTATTTTCTTATTTTTTGCAATCGGATTTGGATTTCAACTTTTCTTTTCCGCCGTCCCTTGGATCGATACCTATCTATACTAAATTGACTTGTTGTTCACAACAAGTTGACAACCGGGTTAGAAGGTTAAACTCTAGGACTTTTCCTAGTGATTGTTGTGTGTACAACGACGCGCATCAATTTGGCACCGCTGCCGGGGACGACAGAGTTGTTTTTCAGATCTGGTTGTCTATATATCTTGTATAATCCTTGTTCATATTCTCTAACTTTCATAACATTAGTCTTTTTTATAATTTCTTTTAGATTTTTATAATTTCTTTTTACCTTCCGAGCACAATTTCGGAAGTGTATCTCCTCTTTCTGCTGAGTTTCCATTCCAGCAGTACTGCTTTCTAGTTACTTTTTTTTTGTAATTTTTGTTATTTCATAATTTCTTAGATTTATAATTTTTAGTTTTGTTTGTAATTTTGACTAATTTTTTATCTCGCAATCTTTCTTCTCTCATTCGTTGATTGACATATCTTTCAGAAACCTTTCTTTTCAAATGGAGTGTACATCCCAATATCCCCCACAATGTTATTATTGTGGTTTTTACCACCATGCATCTCTTGCCTGTCCGACTCTACCCCATGATTATAATAGCACCCCTTTTAATTGCGAGCCCGTTCATCCTGGTGGATACAATGTGAATCCACATTTTTCTAAGAACCATTATGGGGAACCTTGCTATCCATATTCTAATGGGGGATATGATCAACAAAATTTTGTGGTGTGTAACCAACAAAACCTTGGGGGTTATGAACATGTTTATGAAACCCAATGTAATCCTCAACAAGAAGAGAAACTTAAGTCCCTAGAGAATATGGCAGCAAAACTCCTAACTAGCCAAACCTTATTGGCCACCTTAGTAGAAGACCAAACCCAAAATATAGATTGTTCAAATATGTTTACTCATGAATTGGTGACACCTTATAATATTGAATCTTCCTACCAAGTTGGACGCAATGGAAATTACAATCCACCATCTTCTGGATATTATTATGAGGAGCAATGCCACCCAAAACAATATGAGGAGTACTATGGACAAGGACACTATGGAGAGTGTGGTGAGGATGACCAAAATTTTGGGGTGTATAAATCCTATGGTGAAATGCAAATTGATCTTGAACTGGAAGAGAGACTTAAGGACCTAGAAAAGAGGGTAGCAGAAGCACAAGTAAAACTTGAATCCAGTCAAGCCATGTTAGCTACCTTTCTAGAGGATCAATCACAAACTCCCCCTATAGAGCTTGAGCAACCCAAGATGGTTCTTCCTGACAATGACGATGATGATCCTTATTTTGTGTCATATATGTCAGATCCTGAAGAAATAGAACAAACCATCGAGACATATTTTGTGTGTGATGAGGATGTTGGTATCCCTATCTTTCCTTTACAGACTCTATTACTTGAATATGAAATGTCAAAGCAGGAGAGTAATTCTAAAGATCCAACAACTCCTACCATCCTCAACATAAATATGAATGATACCATAGACCAATACCCTTCTTTTGAGTCTATTTTGGATAATGAGAATCTAACCCCCTTTATGATTCTTCCCGAGCCGTCACAGCCAATTTCCATCCCACACACGGCTGATCTAGAAGGGGAGATACCACCGTTGGAAGAAGCTCACACACCCAATTCTATTGTTTGTAAGGAAGTCGTCCTCATCCCTCCTGAATCCTTGGGGACCCCTTGTACAAAAGAATTAGATACATATGTTATATCAACAATGAAACTTAACAAACCCAATGTTGATGACATTATTTTTTAGGAGAAGCAAAACAATTTTGTAAATAATTTGAAATCTTTTTCATCAACATCAATTCTCCCATATACAGGTCATCATGATGGTGAAAAACCTGAACCAGATCCTCCACCCAACTCATTTCATCCTACTCTAATAGAATCACTAGCCGGATACCCACCAACCTCCCCAAATCCACATCCATCTTCAACACTTCCCCTTCTATTGATGGAAGATCTTTGGATCCTATTAGAGGGAATGCGAGGTGAAAGAAAATACGAGCACCCCACTGAGCTTCTACAATTACCCTATCATAGGGTACACTATGAGGCTCCTCAGATAAAGGTTCCAGCCCTCATCGACATTCCCTTCAGATGGACATATTTTGAGCTACCAGGACCTCCTGGTGAACCCAACAAATTTATTCCCTCCATCTCGGGTTTGGGTTTTGCTCGGGACGAGAAAAAATCTAAGTCCGGGGTGGAGGTGGGTGGTATGATTCTATTCCACCCCCTTATCTTTTTATTCTTGCATTATTTCTACTTTTTTTTGGTTTTGCATATAGTTGCTTTGTTTATGGCCATTATCTAGTCGGCCATATTTTTATTTCTTTTGTTGCAAAATGGACTTTATCTAGTCGGCATTGATATGATCATTTGTCAAAATACTCCCCTTAATGATGTAACTATCTTGCAACTAAAATTTTGAAACTTTTATGACTAGAAATCCTCCTGTCACTTAGGACCTCAAATAATAACACTCCTTGGAAAAGATGGCAAGCCATAGAGGACTGATAGGATTCAAGAGTGATGCTTTCTTATCATGTACAACTTGTATAAATTTTCTTGATTTTTCGCATGATTCGGTAATAGTTGAACCAATGCATGGTACTCCTAAAAAAAAAGATGAAAAAAAAAGTTGCACAAGAACAACCTCTTCTACTCTTCTTCTACCACTTCCAAATCTTTCCATTCGTCAAAAAGAAAAAAAAGCCAATAATGCCCAAAAGGCTAAGTTTGGGGTGGCACCCCTTCCCCCTCTTTCGCTTCTTCCATACCCACGCAATTGGGTGTATCACCAAAAATCAAAGAAAAAAAATGCGGTCAATATAACTGCATGTCCACTAAATAAAAAGGTCTCGAGTCGAATAGAGGAGAGACTGTCCTTCTTCCATACCTCCTTCACTCCAATTTTCTACCCAGGGGAAAACTACAAAAACCCCAACCATCCAAATCAGCCCTGTTCTTGTGTAAAACTTAAAAGAAAAATTGGAGTACCAAATGCAAAGGTGAAATGAAAATCTGTTTTATTGCAGGTCTTGAATAAATGCAAGTTTGTGAAGTAGAAAATATAAAAGTCACTTTTTGTGAATTCAGGAAGTCAGGATCGCTTGGCCTTATTTTGGTGGAAGGAATCCAGTGATTGTTAGGAGAGTGAGGATGATAGGTTGAGAGTATGTCTTGAAAGTATTTCTTGATTTTAATATTTCTCGGGATGAGCAAAGTTTAAGTTTGGGGTATTTTGATGAATGCATATTCATCTCTTATTTTTGCTTCATTTAGAATAATTAATTCAGACTTTTTTGTTAAGTTTAGCTAATTCAAAAATAAATAGCACTTTCATCTTCTTGATATACTTTTCCTGAATTCTTATGATATTTTTCTTAATTTTCAGGAATTATCTAAGTAATTAAATCGAGAAAAAAAGAGATGAAGGTAGGAGGCAATTCAGTTTCCCGCAATGCTGATTTAAATGCATACCTTGCACCAAAATTAGCATAACTCTCACATCCTAAGGCAGAATTTAATGTTCAAATATGATTTGGAAAGGGAATTCAAAGGGCTACAGGAAAATCATATTTTCGAGCGTACTTTAAATTATATGGACAAGGAAATTCGCTCGAAATTGCTGCTACGAGAATCTGCATTAAAGAAAGACAATCAAGAGTTTGTTGACTAAATCTGAAAATTCAAAAGGATGGCTCTCTCTCTTTTTTCCCCCTCTTTTTTATATAGCCTACCCCTCCTCCTATAAAAGGAAGGGCACTTCCTCCTCCCAAGGACCATCTTCTGTATCATCTTTTGTACCGGAATTCTGAGCATTTGTTCTCCTATCATTCAAGCAATATAATTTCTTCTTAGTGTTCTTTAATTCTTGCAATAGATCTAGTTGTTCTTCCTTTCTTCTTCTTTCTCTTCCGTGGATTGGAGCAAGGGTTGAAGAGATTGGCCATTTTATTGTCTCTAGCAAAAGGATTGACTCCTAATTTTGGGATAGACTATGGCCATTTCACTTCTCCCCTCTGCCTCCATGTTTTCCACAAGCATGTGTGAGTAGACTTCTATCGAGGCAAGGGGAATAACCCCTTAGCCATGTGATGACTAGATTGAAGATTTATACGATTTTTTAGATAAATGGATTTTGATTTGGATCTCGACGATTTTAACGAAGTGATCTCTCGTTTTCATCGCTTGTTAATCTTGGCGGATGCGACCGTGGAACCCAAGATTTAGAACAACCAAATTGATTTCATGGGAATTTGGATGAGACCTCGGAAAAGTCCCCATTAGGATGATTGAACTAGGATCCGTGAACGCCAGGACCAATGGGTTCACGAGGAGTTCATCTTTTGTGAATCATTTACAAATGTTTCACATGCCTTCTTTTATCTTTCTTATCACTTCTTTGATCTCGTTTCACATCGACTAGGGTGGTAAAATCCCTTAGCTTTGGTATTTATTTTTCTTGATAGTTAAATTTTATTTCAGCACTTTTATTTTTTTGTTCTTAGTTTTAAACAACTTTCTCATCGGAATTTATTTTCTTATTTTTTGCAATCGGATTTGGATTTCAACTTTTCTTTTCTGCCGTCCCTTGGATCGATACCTATCTATACTAAGTTGACTTGTTGTTCACAACAAGTTGACAACCGGGTTAGAAGGTTAAACTCTAGGACTTTTCCTAGTGATTGTTGCGTGTACAACGACGCACATCAAGTACCCGCCTCCTCCTCAAGAATGATCGGTATCACTGTTTCACCTCTTAAGGTTGTTTTTGACTATGAGGCCATAGTTGAATTCAAGCTTAGGGGGGAGTTGGAACAGCTCTATCCTATTTTTCCCAGTTTTTAGTTTTTATTGTTGTGTCTTTTATCATTTATTTCTTTTAGTGTTTAGTTTGTTTGTAGGATCCACACTCTATCTAGTGTAATTGTGGATGTCTAATGTCTTGTGTCATCTCGTTGCTTGTACATGGGAATCAGGGCAAATTTGAAAATTTTTAGTGTTTTTGCAAGCTTGTGTTATTTAACTTTGAGCACATAACTTAAGGAAATAATTGAGTTTGTCAACTCTAAAATAGGAAATCACAACTGTACATTCCTAGGATTCATGAAAAGTGGACACAATTGGTTGTTTGAGCTTAAACTGACCAAATGATAATGAGACTTTAATTTGAAATAAGAGAGAGAAACCTCTTAATTACTACACAGGTCAGTAAGGAGGGACACATAATAATTTCCAAAGGTTCAGTCAATTAGTATTGTGATCTATCCACCCCATTGTTTTCATATTCCACCTTAAGAACTGGAAGTACATTACAGTTTTAATCTCTTTGATTGCATCCCATGTAGGTTGGTTTTGCATTGCAACTACTTTCACATATTTTGCATGAAAATGAAAAAAATAGACTAGTTATACATGCACATATTCTTTAGTGTGTGTCATTTAGTTGCATACCTATCATGTTGTAGCTGCATTCACATCTTTTGTGCATATAGTACATCATGCATCTTATATTTTCTTACATAAAAGGTGATGAACTTGTTCCATACCTTCTGAATACTTGAAATGTATAAGTTATGCAGCAATAAGTGAGTTCGACAAATGATTCATGGTCAGCTATGAAAATAAGGGCTTGAAAAAATAATAAGAAAAAAAGAAGTTTTGAAAAAAAAAAGAAGGAAAAAAAGAGTATTGAGAAGCAAGTAGGATTGAGAGGGAGAAAGGAACATGTCTCATTGCATTTTAAGAAGAATAAGTACATGATGTAGTTCTCTTAGATATTCCATCTCACCTTGAGACGGGATGATAGTGCATGCATCATTCCACCCAAATGTAGGCATTAGGGCATTTTTACTTGCATATGCATCATTTAGGTCATTATTGTTTTGTGCATGTTAAAACCGTATAATGCTTCCATTTATTTCACTATCCACTCATTCCATCCACCCGTTTCTCGAATTGGTAGGCCACCGTGATTTTCTCCTCACTCGTTAATACCAGGAGAGCTGCTTCCATGTAGATGGTAGTTAGGGCGAGCAACGTAGATAGAAGATCACAAGATGCACCAAGTCTGAACTGGAGAATTTTATTATGTTAACTGCCTTATATGATAGTGTTCATCAATTTTGAGGTAGATATCTTTTATGGATGATTACTGTCGCCTTTAGGGTAATTATCATTCCGTGGTTAGTGAGGGCCGGAATGTGAATGTCTGGCGAGGATCATATGATGATGTTTGTTGTGATAATCTGTTCTTTAGTTGACCCTCACAATTCTATTCTAGAGTTTTGTTGCTCGAGGACGAGCAATGTTCAAGCTTAGGGGAGTTTGATGCGATGATTTTGAGTCGCATTTATAGACTTGTTTTACTCACGTTTTATGCGTTTATTGGTCATTTTGGTGGTTAATATTGCATAATTCACTTACTTTAGTCTATGATCCTTCTCAGTGTCAAATCTCTCTTATTTTATTGTTTTGAGCATAAATGATTACAACAATAGGTTTTATCTCAGCTTATGTGGTTTTGTTTTGCAATTTTAGGAAAAACACATATCTGCTGCTGTCGATACCATCGACAGCAGTCGATACTATTGACACAGCCACAGGCAGGCAGCCGCAAGGAGGAGTGCAGAGTCGATACCATCGACTGTGAAGTCGATGGTAGCGACCTACCATTAGGTTGCTAGCGACCAGTCGGTCGATACTATCGACCCATTCATCTTCAGTGACGGAAAAGGAATAAAACTGACGCCTAAGGGTGTCGATACCATCGACCCTCGTCGATGGTATCGAGTCAGCATTAGGCGCAACGAAGAAAAGAAAAGAAGGCTTGCCGATATCGTGAGGGGTCGATACCATCGACCTGCGTCGATGGTATCGACACCGTCAGATCAGAGTTTGTTTCAGATCGGCTCTAATCCAACGGTTGTGATATTTTTGCAACCTAACTCGGTGATTATACCTAATGACAACGGCCAAGAGCATGGTATCACGTCATTAGCCACTGCACACGTCCTGAGAAGGTGTGGAGAGAAGAACGTATCCCAAAAGCACGCCCCAACCATTCCGGAAGCCGAAGAAGACTTTTTCCACCGCCGAAAGGCTGTAGATCGCGCATTCTACGCCGAGGAATGCTTGGATCTTCTCCGTTCAGGGGTTTCATTACTTATTCACGTTTTTCTCCATGTTTCCCCTTTCTTCAACCATGTCTTGCTCTGAGATGAACATGCGGGGCTAATCCCCTTTATCTTTAGGATCGGGAGTAGCCCGGGGAAGCATTGTATGACATTTGTATCATAGTAATTCATAATTTATCTCTTAAATCCGTGGTATGATTTCGTTTTCTCAATTATATTGTTATGCTTGATCACCATAATGTTAGTCTAATGCCTTTAATTACTTTGAAAGAAGAATTAACGGTTGAAAAGAGACGAAATTCACATTAATTAACAAATCCATTGAACAAGGTGATGTAAGGTTAATGGTGGAAACCCAGAGGTCGATTCTAATGCACCTAGTTTAGGGTATAGGTTACTACAAAGGTGGAACCGACCTAGACGTATGTAGTGAATTGTACCATGACAGTGGGCTATTCTGACTACATGCCACTATCCGGATTGAGAGATGAACCTGAATTATTATATGGAAATTCATACAATGAAAACCTGCGGTGAAACCGCAATCCTAAAGATCTCCATTTGAATTGATTAAACTAAACATTTAATCGATTGCTTTGTTTTATTTTATTTTATTTTATTTTTAAAACAACTCTCATAACCTTTTTATTGGTCTAGCTGATTGCGAGTAGTTAGTAGTAGTCTACCCATAATTTAGTGTCCCTGAGTTTGACTCGGGCCTCACAAGGGCCTATACTACATTGACGTGTGCACTTGCGTTCTACGCACGGTAAAATCCTGTCAATGAACAAGTTATTATAACAAAGAGGAAATGGACAAATATTGGTTGAGGATTTTGATCATGTAGGAAATCTAGTTGGGGTCAACCGTAGCTCATTTCTTTCATATCTTGGGGTTCTTACTTGCTTATATTGTAGTGTAAATGTAGAATCTTGGCATAGAGTTTCTAAAGGGAAGAAAGACTTAGTATGGAAAGAACTATGTGTGAGATATTATCATTTGCAATTCTATTTTTGAAGTTATTTACAATTATATTTTTTAGAATACTTTATCAAAAATATAAAAATTTGTAGAGTATATTTGAACAGGATGAAAGCCTACATCGTAAAAAGGTAATGTAATGTTGTGGGATGGTCCTAAGGAACTATAGGACAACTCTCAATCAACAATACATATGAGATGCTAATAGGAGGAATAAGTCATCCCTTGACCAATGGAACTACCAAGACCCATCTGAGTGGAAGGTGTTTGTTTCCAGGAGAAATACTGTTGAATTCAAGATATTAAACGTCACTCCCAATTTAATTAATATACATTCTTATGAATTCACCTATTAATGATTGACCTTGATTGCTACTAACCAATTCAATGTGATTACTAACAAGGCTATGAGCGATGCTCAAAGAGCAAGGCATGCACTGAATGTGCATGACCACATGATCGGTCCAGGTGGCTATGCAGCTCTTTGCCAAAAACTACAGACGTCTTCCTTTCAGCAGCCTGCTGCTCCTAATACAAAGACTGGTGAGTCATGTACTAGTACTCCCACACCTCTACATCGCCATGATATGTGGATAGCTAGGAGGAAAAATAAAAAAGGATATATAACCAACCCCACAACTGCTGAGGTGGCTACAAAAATGGTAAAATTTAACTCTCAAAGTAATTAGTATTGATGATTGTTATGTTTACTTACCAATTTCTATTGATGATGATTAGTCAGAGCTTCACGAGCAGAGGAAGAAAGGCTCATTCATCCTTGAGATAACAAGGGATGATTTGATAGTTTCTCTCGGTAACCCACAACATCCTGGATGTGTTAGGGCTACAGGGGCTGGAGTGGGCCTAAGAGCATTCTTTGGGCCATCACAACGCAACATGTCCAAAATGGGGGAATTTCAAAAGCTAAGGTAACCTTTTATTTTTTAGAATGCTATTGGAAAGGGAATTTGTGAATCAAAAACATTTCTTTTGGCCATGTATAGGTAGATTAGTTAGTTGATAAAAGAGTAGATGAGTTACTTGATAAGAGAGTCCAGGAAACATTGAGCAATCTCAGTCTGCCACTCCGATAGTACCTGTGGCATGCCACTCTTCCTCTACAATAGAGGTGGTTGGGAATGATCTTGTAGAGGTAGTTGGGAGTAATCCTATAGAACCACCACCTAGCACATACGTTGTAAGTATTTTAGTGACATAATAGCTAGTCTTTTCAAGATGATATGTTTATTTATGTATATAACATACTCTATGTAAATTTTTAGGGGTTGAAGCCTTGTCGTCTAAAATGGAAAGAATTCATCGTTGCAGAGGGCGAGGCTTACCCACACTTTCCAGGGCACACAATTCAGGGCACTCAAATACCCGATGGTGTGGTTTGTGTGAGCCTGAGGCTTTTGTTCGTTACTTGGAGGAAGCATCCATTGCCATATGCCCACCCAGATGCTGACACACTTGGTGAAGCATAAGGCAGAGTGATCTTGTGGCCCAAAACAGATGTCATCTATACCGATCATGTATGGTAAATTTACATTAAGTTAAGAAAGTATATATGTATATACATGACAATTGATATGAAATTATATATACAGGACAAAGGGAAGAAACCTACTACATCTTATCCTCCTCCACCTTCACCTCTTCCTAAAGTACCTGGTTGGCTTGCAAAGTACCTATAGGACTCGTTAGGTCCTCAATGTATGGGTATGGCAATATGGATAGACGAGCATCCCAAAAATTGTCATATGATTGTTTCTATTAAGGAGGAGGCTACAGGACAAGCATACGATAATATATATATATATATATACACAAGATATTTTGGAGTTGTTTACTCATGCTTGGATGAATAAATCTATGATAGAACTATGGATATGGTGAGATCTTGTTTATATATCTATATACCTTGTTTTGTATATGGTGATCTATTTTCTTATATATTAATGCATACATAATTTATGTTTTGTAGCCACTTACATAGGGTCTGTATAGAATTTTCATTTACCCATGTGAGATTTCTAATTCCATCCTTGATCAGTCATGTACATAAAGACCCTTCATCAGTTACCTTATATTTCTTTATCACTTTTGAATATTTTGGTAAAGAAAAGAAGAGCGTGATAATAGCTCCATTAAATGTTGAGTAAGTTTACTTTGCTTATATTTGGACTTAAGAAAATTACATTTTATTATGGATTTTGAGTTATATATTTTTAACTTTCTTATCTCTAGTGGTAAGCATTGAGAGTTATTGGGCGTTGTCCCCAAGACGTTGACTGTTTATTATCTAGATCCTGAGGGGAAGGTATTAGACAGTTTGGGACACACAATGAAAAGGCCATTATTCACATGAGAAATTATATATATATATATATATATATATATATATATATATATATATAGAGAGAGAGAGAGAGAGAGAGAGTCAGGCTAGTGTACACTCGAGTGTACCAAAGGCACCATACACATCAGTCATTTTTTAAGATGTAATAAATTTTTGAAAAATATAAAACATTGATCTTCTTAATTATCATAAGAACATACTATATAATAAATTTTAGCTCATTTGGACACTTATAGGTCGTGCATTTAAAGGAGGCAAAAATCATGTATTTCAAATTAGTTTTGTGCGTCGATTTTGTTGTCCTTGGATGAGTGACTTACACTCATCCAAATGAGTTCAAATTTTGTATGTGACTTATTATTATTGTAACCATGAATATCAATGGATTATATTTTGGAAAAACATGCTCTAGATAGGCAAACACCATTGGGGTGTATGGCGTGATCTGTGCACTCGAGTGTATTCTAGCCTGACTATATATATATATATATATATATATATATATATATATATATATATATATATCTGTTAATATCTATCATAACATTACTATTGAGTAATACAATTTAATGTGTTACATTAACGTTTAGGGATTTAAAAGATTTCAAAAAGGCTACTGGAGACATGGGCAAGCAAAAGAAATTGTTAGTCTGGGAGAATGTGAAAGTCGTTTCCTGATTCCAATGCATATATTATTTATGTGAACTATGCTTAATTTATTTATTAATATTTTGTATGATGAAATTTATAGTGTGTTGTACAAGACAACGATTGGGCATGTGCATACTACATGATGCTATATATAGACGTCATTGTCAAATATGCTGCAGAAGAAATCGAAAACATACAACATGTATTACATATTCTTTATCATCATATATATTATAGTCTCATTAGATAATATGAAAATATCAAACTTATTGATTATATATACGTCATTCTCTTTGTAGGTGTTTAAAGCTAGTGACTTCACTACAAGGGGAAATTTATTAGATGTACACGATCCCTATACGATTGAACAGTTAGATGACATAAGAGAACAATGGGCAAAAGCCTTTGAAAGGGAGGATATTTTTTATTATAGTTGGGGTAGTGATGATGACAAAGAATTACATTTCTAAACTTTGATGTCATAATTATTTAAGTATTTGATGACATTTCTAAACTTTAAAAGACAAGCTTATATGTACATGTGTGAATGACTTTTTTTGAATTGTCTTATTGAAATTTGATCTATATACATGTGTGTGAATGTGAAGATGAATGAATGAATGTGCTTCTACATGTGTGTGAATGTGAAAATGGATGAATGAATGGAATTACAGGTTTGTACATGAGTGTGAATGTGAAAATGGTTGAATGAATGCAACTGCAGGTTTCTACATGAGTGTGAATCATGTGAATGCATTAATTGTATTTCTACATGTGTGTGAATCACATGATGTATATATAATCTTGATCATCTTGTATTATTGCAGGTTTGTGGCCTATTATCTAGCTAAAATCAAAGGATGTTGTAAACCTATAGTTCAGAACTGAACTGCAGGTTCTGCATCTTGCTGACCAGCCAGACAGTAGGCTTGCAAGCTAATAATTAAAATAAAACCAATACATAGTCATCAGTTATTTATAAAAACCATCACCCAATGTCAATGATGTCAGTTAAGTATAGGAAACCGACATGTATGCTCTAAAGGCAATTTTTTTCCGAGCATGGAGATAAACGTCAGTTACATATTATAAAAATTGACGACTATACCATTTTTGTTTGTTCGAGCATGGTGATAGGAGTCAGTTTTCTAAGGTATAACTGACGCCTATGCTTCTAATGGTGCCATTTCTTTTTTTGGTTGCAATCAGGGCCGGATCTATGCCGTTGGTTTTGGAACCGACGTTGTATGATTCTACCTTTAGTGACACCCACTGGGGTGTCACTTGAAAACCGATGTTAAAAGCCCATTTTAACCAACATTAAAAGTGGTATATGTACTAGTGCACCTTACCCTCCTCTTCCCTGGATATCAAGACATGTATGATTGCTTTAGGCATCAATTGAAATATACATCCCAAGTGGAATCAAAAGGAGATTGCAGAGAATACTATTGTGTCCATGTATTGTCTGTTGAATGATATCAGAGTCAAGTGTGTTCATTCTATTCTTCATCATATGACATGCTTTGACTCAGGGAAGAACACCACTGAAACCCATCTCCCTTATCCTAACCTTATCTATGGTGTGTTTGATCACCATGCAGAAAAATCTCTCTTCCATGACCTTGGCTACAAACCAAGTCAAAAATGAGTTTGCATTAGTGAGACTACCATAAAGAAACATTTCTTCCTACCCCCTCCACCACACCAGATGCCTCTACCTCCACCCAGGCCCCTCCACCACCACCACCACTAAGACCTTATCGCTCCTCATTTTCTATATCCAATGAAGCCCTCATGGGATATATGATACATCAATAGGCATACAACCTTCAGGTTCATGACCACATCCACAAAGACCTCATTCAAATCATGTCACACATGAACTAGTCCTACAACCATCCCTACTCATCCTACCAGGCTTACCCAGGTGTTGATTATGGTTGTTATGCATATAGTTAGTTCTACCCTGACCCACCACTTGTTGCCTCTGTTGTTTTCTATGTTGCTTCTGATGGTGGACCTGCCCCTGCCCCTGGTGCTCTTCCGCTTCTAGCTCTTCTTGTTGGCCCTGCAACCACTTTGCTTGCTAGCTATGATGGAGTTGCTACTCCCAATTTTGGGCAGGCAAATGCATAATATGCATGTGGCATGTGTTGGACTACGTAGAATGCCATGTGGCCTGGTACTTGTGCCATTAGACCAATGATGAGGAGATGTTTGACTAGGATGATGAGGAAGATGTTGGATATGGTGGTGATGTTGAGGATGTTGATGGTGATGATGGCTCTTCTAATGGTGATGGTGGTGAGCCTACACCTGCTGCCACTAATGCACCATCTGATGGAGATAAAGACTACCCACCCAAGGATGAGGATGATGATGTTGTTGATGTAGATAACCTATATATTTATTTTTTTAGTCTATTAGGGTGTTATTATATACCTTTTGTAGACTATCATGTACTAAAAAATTGAGCACGTATCTGAGGCATACTATTTTATTATATCGTCATTTTTTTATGGCTTGTAGTTTTCATATCGAAAGGACAAATCTAGTGTTGTAATCTTAATCTTATGTATCTTAACTCTTTGTTTGATTACATTTTATGAGTTGGTGTATGTGCCCCATATTTTGATAATGACTCTAGCTTGCTGGTTTCTCTCTATTTTGTCTCTGTTTGGTGCTAGCTTTAGTTGTTGCTTGTGTAGTAAGTACTTGTGGCAAAGACTTATGTATTATAGCTCTTCTACCCCTGCCTTTTTTTATGTCAAAGGGGGAGAAATGAGCTCAAACATATTAAATGTATTTCTTATGTGATCCTTTTCTAGTCAATTATCTGAAATATCATGTGACTTGCTAGAGGACCATGTAGTATATATATATGTATTATGGTTGTTTGTGGAAAGACTAACCATGAGCATGAATTGAGTGGGAGCAATTAACATTGTTCATTCGTATATCCCCTTGAAATTCACAAGGTAAAGGTTTAATTTTCATATCCTTTTCAATATGAGAAATGGTTTGTCATTATCAAAAAGGGGGAGAATGTTGACTTGAGAGTTATACATTATCCATATTTTGATAATGACCAAACCATTCCATTCATATGTATCTAATTTGTCTACTTGGGATTGATTTCAAGAATTAGGTATATGATAAGGATCAATTCAATCAAGCCCTAGTTTGATCAAGTTCAAGTAAAAAAAATGCAAATGGACTTTTGTGGAAAACACCCTAAAACACTTAGGATGATTTTTCTAGCCATTTGTATTGATGTTATGACTTGTAACTGAGATGAGAAAAAACCAGGAGCCCTTAATTCGAACATTTAATCACTCTAATGGCATTTTCCAAAATGCATCATAGAGTGCATATTCGTCAAGTTTCTCCTGTGACAAACTTGACTGATACCCTTGATACATTTTGAGAATGTCAAGGTTTAGTCAAGTTTTCTATACACAGAACTCAGCTGACTCCCTGCACTAGCAAAACTAATTTTAAGAGATTGGTTGAGTTTTATCCAGAATAAACTTGACAAATGCTTTAAATTTGCTTTTTCATATAGTGCAATATGTCGAGTTATCTTTATTGAAACTAGACCGAATACACGGTATGGAGTATGATGAAAAAGTGTTTCTAACTATTGGAGTGTTCCTTAATGCTCCTAGCCTCTAGTGGACACCTCCAAATATAAATAGGATCTCTTGGGATTCATTCCAAGGTTTTTCCTTCATGCTATTCAAGATCCTAACTATAGTTGAGTGTATCTAGTCCACTTGAGCCCCTTTCTCTCTCTTGTTTGAAAATTAAAACATCCACATGAGTGATATATGATATGTGCAAGAGAGCTACTCCATTATAGACTTGTAAAGCTCTCAAAGCTTCACTTTCCCCAAACCCTTTCTTCAAGATGAAGTTGGTGAAAGCTTCTCAAAGTGAAGGAGAAGGTGTAAAAGCTTATACAAGGTCAACGAGAAGGTCAAGGATAAAGATCCAGAAGTAGAGTGGGTAAATACTTCAAGGAAAAAGACTCAGTCCAAGAGATCTCCTTGGCGAAGGTGTCCAACTTCTTGCAAGAGTGGCTAAGACTTGGTAGAGGTAGAAGACTCTAGCTCAAAGTATAGATTAGTCCTTGGTTGGTCTACTGGCTGCTTTTAGTCCTTAAAAAGGAGGCTAGGTATCATTGGCCTGGAAAAGGAAGATCATCATGTATGTCTTATAATGAAATATAAGTATATATGGGTTGCAAAATCCTAGAGCTTGACCTCTCTAGGTAGTGGACTGACTTTCTCCTAGTTTGGATATTGGAACCACTCTACATAGCTTGTTCTTGTGTTTGTTCAATATCTCTCATCATTTCTATGTATGCTTAGTTTCACTACAAATTCAATATTTGCAATTCCATATCTTGAAGTAACTTGAAGATCTAATGAATCTTGTTTAAGTGGTTTTATTTCTATTCACCACCCTCTAGAGCCCTTTGATCCAACATTATGTGACCTAACGAATCTGATAACCTTACCTCCAAATAATTATGTATGCCTTATGATAGCCGATTAGAATCTAAAAGATGCATGTAATGGGATTGGTTGAGTTTAGTTAATATTCTTGAAAACAATGAAGTATGAGAGTCCCTCATGATACTCTTACACTTGAATAGTGATTACTAATCATGTTCTATGATCATGTCTAGTCTTATATGAAAATTTTGAGAATGTTTATGTGTGAGATAGTGGCATATCTTTGTACTACTATTTGCATGTTGAGATGTAAAAGTAGGAGGAGAATTATCCATTCTTTTTCCTTGAATAAGACTAATGTTTCATGAGTATATATGTTGGGCCTTGTTGTAGCTAAAGATGATATGTTGAGCCTTGTTATGGATGAGAATGCTAATATGGACCTTGTAGTGGACAAGATTGACATTTTTGGTCTTATTGTGGTCAAATATGGATATGTGTACCTTGAGTTAGTGTCTTGATATATGTTGTGTACGTTTATATCTTTCTAGAATTGCAATACTTGATTTATTTCCCAAATATTTGTAGGCAATTTGTATATGTCTTGATTGATGGAGTCAAAATAGCTAATTTAATTAAATAATTAGTGTAACCTTAATTATGTAGCACCCTGAGTCTGTAGAACTATTCTAGTGTTAGTACTTGCTAGATAGTGAAATGAGTATCCCAAAAAGAACTTGGAGTTGTATATTGTTGAGTATATGCAAATACAAGGAGGGTATATCCTTATCATCCTGATCCCAAGGTTTTTGGAGAGCGGTTAAGGCCGTCTCTCAAATGTAAATGCAATTGAGGGCTATTGCGGTCGTAAATCAAATTTGAGGGTTGTATACCCTAGTTTCTAGTTCTGTGAACTATGTACCCAGGGCGGACTGGTTATTTTGTAGTTTGGCTTATATGCCACTATAGTGAACTCATACTGACTGATGGGAAGAGATCTTAGGATTCCAGTCATCATATCTCTTATATGGGGCTGATTGTGACTTTGCAGTGGTCAGCTAGTAGTTTGAGTGGTATGTCTCAAACTACCTAGGGCAATAATAAAATATGTAAAGCAGCCATGTCATATATCCGTTTGGGGTTTAATTAACAAATCACATGGATACACCATTGTATTCATTTATTTATTGCAAATAGTGTATATGTTTCCTACTTTGTACATGTAAGCATAGGGCTTGGTCTCATACATGGTATTGTCCTTTGTACTGACTGATTATACATCCATGTGAAGAGATTTTATATTTTCTCAATATACATATCCAATTATGAGAATTAGTACTTAATGCATATATTTAGTGTAATGATACTTAATTTTTCATTAATCTACCTCTAGATAAGTTGATTATAATATGCTTGTAAGTGATAGAGTGTTAGTTTTGTTATATTATATCGCTGGGACTGGGGGTCTCACCCATGGTTATCCACATCTTTTAGGTAAGCTAGGGTAGTGGAATGAAAGTGTTTATCAAGATGTAACAAGTAAGAATATAGTTAAGTCTAGAGTGTCCATGTACTCTCACATTCCTGAGTGATGGGTGGGTAGTTGATGAACTATATGTTAAGTTTTTTTGTGTGATGTTTTCTTACAAATACAAGCTACAAGTTGAGCTAGCACCTTTATGATGTTTTAGGCGCATGAATATATCTCATATTGTATCTTACTTTGACAAAGTTAATAAAGGAATTTTATTTTGTGCTCATATCATGTCCTCTTTTGGAATGGTTCTAATATAATGATTTTTTTTTAAAATTCATGTGGAGTGTGATAGATGTTGTAGTCGATTCTTTATGTGGATCGTCTTATTCAGATTTTCTTCCAGGTCAGTTTTTGATAGATATTAGATTTAAGTTGGGTTTTGGATAAGAATTTATCCTAATGGTTAATTGAGGTTTGATTATCAAGATGGGTCCTTACAAGATTTACCTTGTTGGGCGTGTCTTCACTATTTTTGGGCGCACTTTAGCCATTTGTGAGTGCATGTCCAAAGTAATAGCCATCTATGGACAGTTTCACCATTTTTTGTATGGGGAAAAGAATACTTGAATGAATTGGTAAAACTATATTAAGATGATAAATGATTTCATGATTTGATCTTAATCTGAAAACTTGACTATTGTTAGTGAAAGTAATGTTGAAGTTAAGTACTCATATGTAAACTCTCAGATCATGCAAACTCAATTTTACCAAATATGACCAATGTGATTTTGTGTTTTAGGAAAATTATAATGATCCTTAATATGATGAAATAATGAGAACTAATGTTTAATACCTCATTGTTGATGAGGTTCCTATTGATTAAGTCTAAGTTGTTGTATTTTTTTATTAAACCTCAAACGTGATTAAGAAAACATTTCCCCTATTTTGATTTGTATCATGATCATGCTTTGAAATGATTATGACCTTGGACTATCAAAATCATGATGAAAGACCTTGATACAAGAGGCAAATACCTCTTTGCAAAACTCAATTTTGTACAATATGACACATATGGGATCTCAATCATACCTTGTAATGCTCAAATTGTTGAAAGATCCTATATTGACTTCTTTATTTTTCAAGTATACCCCCTTGCTCATAATTATCTAGAGAAGGGAACAATATTATGACCTCAAATACATGAAATCTCAAACCGTAGTTTCTCTATTATGATAAATGATATTTGATCTCATGACCTCATGATATACAAAATGATAATCAATGTTCATCCTAATTTGATAGACTATATACATCATGACTAATGAGGAAACATATACTAGCTTAGGGTGGTAGTTTGTTTCATAAATCCCCTAACATAGTCACATCTATATTATGATTTCCTCTCAATATTCATCTTGTTGATTATTTTAGAATTTGGAAAGGTAACCACATGCAAATATAATATGTTGGCATTAATCTCTAATAGGCCAAATTTTATAATGATATTGAGATTCGATATGGAATCTTGATTTGATGATGATCTTGACATATGATGACATTGAATATAGCTTGTGGTTAAACTCCAAGAAAGACATAGGTTTAGATCATTCATCAACCTTAAATACCATGATAATGAAATTGATGTTGATATCATGAAATGTTGCTCGACTGTTGATTATCGATGAATGATCACGCTTTTGGTCTAGTAAGGAATCTTATGCCCTAGCTTTGAAATTTTTGGAGCTATGACTTTTTTTTTCCAAATTAGGACTATCAATATTGACTTATAAAATCTTGACTATTGGTATTTTATCATGGTACAATTTGGATCCTTTGATCCTATTTGGATCTTGAGATCACGCTCAATATATTATTGATGAATTTCATGTTCCCACTCTTGAACATACATATGATGATTATGTTTAACTCTTGATTATTAATTAGGTATAAACTCTCATGTCGACTAGGGTGAGACCTCCCCCAATTGAGTTTGATATAAAACCACAATATTGAAATATGATGTTTGTCTCGTACTATTGAAATAGAAATCTCAATCAAGGACTTATAACCCCGCCTATGGCCAATGTATGAGCTAAAAACCCTAAATGTTGGGATTGAAAGTCATAATTCACTCTTGAATCCATATCCCTATTCATTGACCTAAATGGTGATCTCTCCAAATTGATGATCTTTTTATAATTTATGTGTCTATGCTTGAACTTTGATGTTTGGTTTCTTGATATTGGATGATTGAAGATTTTTGATACTATATGTGGATTATTATGATGGACATGATATGGAATATGAAGTACCAACATCTCTGAGGAGTTTCTTTAATTTTGGGGACAAAATTCCTTCTAAGGTGGGGAGAATGTAACAACATAGATTTTCACTCACCTCAAACTACACACCTAATGGTTCATAATGCACTCAATTACATTTAATGACCTTCCTCACAACCAATTGGATGTTTTAAAATCATATATTGTTCAATTGTTGAGATATGTTTGATGAATTGAAATTTTGAACTTGATTGTATAATGATGTGTGACTTAATATACTCTGATGGAAGTTTTGATTTTTTGGGACCATGGAACATGCTGATGTTGTTCTAAATCCTTCTTCTTTAGATAGAGAAGAAAATTATGATTCAACATTGAATATTTCACTTAGATAGGAGGTCTGAGAACAAAGGAATTTTTAAGTGTGTCTCTTTTCTAGCCTTTTCTCACCCTTTTTCTTCTCCTTTTTCCTTCTTAGCATCGGTCCCTTTGGCTTTTCTCTTAGAATTGCACTCCTATTGGGGCCAAGACCTGTGCAATGGATGGGAGTGACCATTGGTCATTTGATCAGGGTTTTTGATTGAGTGATCGGGAGTCATCCTCTAGCTCGCAGTGGTGTCAGTATCTAGGCTTCCAACCTTGCTCCTCAGATGCCACTTCCATGACCTTCGTTTGACTTATTTTGTCCCATTTTTTCTCCACCAAATTATTTTCCATGCTCCCAAGACCTCCCCCTACTATTTTTTATTGAAACGAGCTATGTGACAAGGGGATGGGAGACCCCTCCACCTTGTCAGCCGCTAAAAGGGTGAGCCAAAATTTTCATGACCCTCCTTTTCCCCTACAAAACCCGTCCTTGAATTCATGGTCCACTTTACCCCCCCCCCTCCCTGGCATATTTTCCTCCTCCCTCGAGCCCTCTATCTCCCTTCTTTCTTTTATCTGACTAGCTTGCTGTCTTGGAGCTATTTCTCCATCCTTGTGTGCGGCCTAGTGGGGCAAGAAAGAAGAAAGAAGAACGACCTTTAGATCAAGGGTACTCACAATGATGGTTGTGATCATGCCATGCCATCATCTTGCTCATCCTTTCTCTATTTTCTCAACTTCTAAATTGTCAACCTACTGGGGATGTGCATGCCCTTGGCGTGGTGGACCCAGTGTCGAGCCTATTGGCATGCACCACATCATCTGCCCCTCTCCACTCTCCCTCTATTAATTCTTCGGGCATGCTGGCCCCGCATGAAGATGCGAGCCAAAGAGAGATGACATGTGTCCCCTTTCATTGACCCATGCTCCCTCTCCCCAAATCACATGCATCCCAACTTAACAAGCCACCCCACACTCTCTTGCTGCTCACATGGCCTAGTCCAACCAATCATGTTGCACCACCTCATTTCAAGTGGTATAATATTTCCCCCTCTCTTTTATGCATTTGTATGCCTTGATCTTGATAATTTGTAGAAAATGATTCTTAAGACCAAAAATGGCATATTATGTATGATAATTAATCTTTAGAATGATATCTACCCAATGAAGCTAGTTTTAGAGTACATTTCCGCTCGTAGCGCTTGTTATGTTGAAAATGGCATCCAATTGATTTTTTATATATTCATGGTAATTAATGTCCAACTATGATTATTTTTTGACCTCACTTGATATTGATGACCCTAATATGTAACACATGATATATTGTGGTATGTGAATTAAACTTAATCATCCTTGTCCCTTCTAATGACCGTATTTTATGAAATGTGCCTCTAATGTCAATTAATATTATATTTTGTGCTAAATTCAAGAACTCTGTGAATCTCTATGATCTTATGACCCTCAAATCTTCTTAATCACTTTTGATTAGTAAGTTTGATGCATGATTGAGCCAAGAAACAAATTTGTCCATACTTCAACTCTATGTAAACTTGATGATATGAAATGTGACATGAAATGAGACATTTATGGTCTTTTCATGATAATTCTTCAAACCTTGTGCTAATGTTGTTAAAATGTGATAAAATCTACATCTTGGCCGTTAAATCAGTCCTTCTGACAACTTTTGACACAAAATTTCATATGATGGACTCTTGTTCACTATTATAGCTATCTTTCCTAAACAAGACATTGAATGTGTAAAATCGAGATCTTTTCATGTATAAATCTTACCAAATGGTCATCCATGCCATTTGATGTATTCAAATCAGTAACATCTTGATGCTTATGACAATAAATAAATCTTGATATTATATTTTCTCCAAATTTGATTATATTGCCTAATAATGACTCATAGGACTCAAAGTGATGATATTGATGTGTAAGTCATCCTACATTGCTTGAATCATATGATTTTCCTCTTAAGATCATGAAACCCAAGTTTGAAATCCCTGATTTTGCTACATATGTTTCATCCTAATTCAAAATGATATATGGTGTAGTATGTAGCTTAGTGATGAATATTGCATGAACATTTGAGATGTCAAAATCAATCACTGATAAATATGGAACTTAGATTAGATGAAGCTTCCACCCTTGATGAATATGTTTGTGATGACCTCAGTCTTGTGATGTTAATATAGTCACACTTTCTTGTAATGTCAGGATCTCTTTGATGGACTATGTTCAAAGATTTAAACTTTCCCTTAATTCTAGTTTGCTCATATCAAGGTACACTCTATCCTCCTAGTGGCCAGACTACTGGTATTAAAAAATGGCATGTATGTACATAGTATAAATGCTTAGTTGTATATACTTGCTTAAGAAAAATGTTCTCTATGACTACTATGTTTTGGTCTTGATTACATACATTGAACAAACTTGATAACATAATGATAAATGTCCACTATACAACCTTGTACACCTGCTTGTATTCTCGGGGTAAGGACACGAGGTTGGGTGTCCTACTTGAGTTGTCAAGATAGGGTAGACCATGTTTATATAAGGGTTATCTCTTGGTGATGGCCATGAGGTCTCCTAGAAAAATGTTTAACTCTTGATATTTAGTCTTGTAGCCCCTCATGTTGAAATAGGGTAGATAATCTTGAGCACCCTCACATACCCCTTCCTTTGAGAAGTTGGTCAAAGGCCTTATTATATTGTTGGTATAATGGAAATAAACTTAAGATACACTTGAAAGTTATTAAGAAAGTCTTTAAATGTGGTTGCTCCATATCTTTTTATTACTTTATGCTTTTTCCAAGAAATATTATTCTCCTAGACTTATGATTTTATATGTTTGCACAGGGTACTCAACATAGTTGTGATGATGTGCACCCATTTCAAGATTTTAGGTAATAGGTACACTATGAATCTCAAACAATGATCATTGCTTCTGCACTTATGATGATCTGCTCTTACTCTAATGTTGTATAATGACATGCAAATGGAATTCACATGGTTCAACATATGGGGCCTAAGATCTTGTCAGGTATTAGTTTATCATTACTTTATGCCTTGTCATCTCATACATTAGTTTTTGTTTGTGGTTTTATTCATGCATGTAGTAGGTGATCTATATACGGATGGATGCTCAGGTCCTCTTTCTTTTGGCTTTCTAGCCATTAGGAGTGCAGATTTGGGCACCAAACTGTTCCATGACAGGTCCCAACAATGTGGTATCAAAGCCTAGTATAAACAAGTTTGTAGGGATAATAGGATCTAGGTCTAGATTATAATATGGATGTTGAAAATAACTTAAATGATATGCATACATAATGAACTCAGTATCCATATACTTTGGTCAAGTATAAAGCTATTGAGATAATCTAGTATGTAACTGTTGACTGTACTTCTTTTGGATGCCCTGGCCAAGCATTCAGATGAAGATAATTTGGGAATATAAGAACATTCATTATTGTAATAAAAGGACAAAATGGAGAAAGATAGGGGATTACTTAATTAAATATGAAGAGTAAGACAAGATGATAATTTCATACGAGAAAGGTGAATAAATTTGATGGATTATGAAAATAACTCCTAATGAATTTGAACATAAGATGAATCTAAAATTATAAAAAAGTGATAACTGAGAATGAAGCCCAATAAATGATCTTATTTATGAAGAAAAATTGATGAATTGAGATATAATACAAAATGAATTATAATCTTGATCCATGATATACATAGTCAATTTTCAAAATAATATACACGGTGATGTGAATCACATCTTGATAAGTGATGTATTCTTAATATTTGTGAAATAAGTGTTTGTAATACTCAAAGAGAGATATGATGATGACAAGAGATGAAATATCCATATATTGTTAGAAAATGATGTCATATGAAAGAAATATAAAATAGAAATCATTCTAACTTGACACCAAGAGAGATGAAAGGTTAGATGATATGATCATCTTCCATATATTCTCTTGGATATTTTGATGAAATCCTAATAGCAAAGGAAATTTAATGACCCTTTTTCAAACTAGCCATCTAATTAGGGTTTATTTGGATGATTGTATGCTTAACTAGATTGATCATTGTTCAAAGATTGATTAATGATGTTAGAGAATTATGACTATTTTAATCCAATGGGAAATTCTAGTCATATTTTATTTCAAATAATTAGGGTTTGAGAATTTAAAATCCTAATTTCCAAAATTAGGGGTTTGCTAGCATTTGAATACAAAATTTGAGAAATATAATGGTGTAGTAACTGATTTTTAGTATTTTCTTATAACCCTAATTTATTTAAAATTTTGATATAGTTTTTATAACCCAAATATAAGTGTTATTGAAAAAGATCAGAATTTATCAGTGTTTCATGATTTATTTTTCGGTCGAGTTTCCGCTGGAAAAACTCAACCAACCATGATTTTAGGTTGAAATAAAATAGTCTGGTATTTGATTTTTGTCTTATTTTTTAATACATAAAAATGATCTAAAATTTTAATTGTTTCTTGGAAACATCATTTTAGACGTCTTATAAAATTTTCATAATTTTGGGATGATGTTGGAGTGATCCAGAGTGTGGTGTTGGACGAGTTTCTTATCAGTCACAACTCATTCGATCAACAAGTCTGAATAAATAAATAAATGCAATGAAGGGCTCAGGCTTGATGGACTCTTGGCACCATGGTTGTTGTAGACAGAATGGCCATGCTAACTCCTCCTTGGCAAGGCCATTGTAGCTTGCACAGCTATTCTACGGGCCTTCTGGGGCTTTTTCTCTTTAACTGATCATTATCATAGACTGTAGTATAATAGTGTAGTGATTGTTTCTTTATTATTCATTGGTAACTCTAAATGATGTAAAATTTATAATTCATCTCTTAAACTTTTTGCAAAAAAATAATATAAATTTAATAATTTTTTAGAAGCTTTGGCCTATTAAGTAAATGATTTTTAGTAACATTTCTAAGACGGGAAATTTTGTTAAAAAATAAAATCTAAAGTGTTAATTTGCAATTGACCCGAACACCTTAATTTCTCTATATGAGTGACCTAACACACTAGAAGATACAATATTTCATTATTAATTCTAGAGAAATGAAATCTTAGAGAAAGAGGGAGAGTTAGGGTCTGGATGGAGAGAGTGGCAAAGATGGCGATCTAGGGTTTTCTCTTCCTAGAGTTGATGAAATCAAGTAAGTTGGTACTCGTTAGATATATTTTCTTGGTAATTCTTGTCTCGCATATCAAGATTCAAAACACCACATTTTCTTTCTATTTCTCTCATATTCTCCATTTTTGGGGTTTCTAAGTTGGAAGGAGGAAGAAAAGTAGTTGACGGCTAGAGTTTTATTGGACTTCTAAAAGTTCAGAGTTTAGATTACATTTTTAAGGTGCTTGTCACCTTAGGTGAGTGTTTCTCTCCCTATTAAGATCTTTAATCATGTTGAATGTCTAATTATATCTATCTAAAATAATCAAGATCATTGCTAGTATTTGTATGGAATTGTATATTCAATTGGGATGATTTTGAGGAATTAAATGCTATTGATTTAGATCATTTCTCATTAATTTGTATTTTCGTAGTTCTTGATATATTGATTCAATGTATATGGAAAGTCTTATAGATATAGAACTATACCCATTTATACAATTTTTCTTAAAACTCACTCAATGGGTGATATGATTGGAAATTTTGTTTACATGTATGTAATCATATTTGAACTCAATAATCCCGAGTTGCAAAATTGTACATTCAAATCATTATGTGAATTGAATATTTTATGTAAATTAGGATCATTAGTATATGAGGGTTTGATATGGAGGAAATCCATGTCTAGGGTTAATTTTGAGGGATGGACTCAAATGAGTCAATAAATCATTGTATGATTGTAAATGGTTGGTTGATTGTGTGGTATAGAATCTAGGGTTTCTGTGTGTCTTGAATAGACTCAATGAAACTCTATAAACCTTAATGAGATTAATTAATAATATGATTCTTATGATTGTTGAACTAAGATGAATTCTTAAAAATCTTAGAAAATTAATATTAAGATGAGTATGGGTGATAAAGCTAGATCTTGTATATAATCTTGTAAATGTAATGAAATTTTGAATTGTAGGTATTAACACTTCAATCGAAGATGATGAGTCTTACTAATATCATCTGAACCTAATATATCTATTTTAGTATATTTTATGGAATAATAAGTGAACCCTCACATGAATGGGGGTCCTTTTATGCAAGCCATGTAACAATGAATTGGGAAGGAAGATTAAGATCATGACGTAAGAAGATGTAACCTAATCCATTCTTATAACATAAAGTGAGTAGTATTATGAGGAACTGAATGATCACCGTTAATTATGAGAATTTCATTAGAAGTCAATGATATGGTACACTATTCTACTTATAAGAAAGGAAATGGACAATAATGTATCAAATGGTAATGACAAGTTAAGAATGAAAATAATGAAATGTTTATGATGAAGTACATAGTCTAGATATTTTAGTGACATGTGGTTGCCCTAAATAGAATGAATTGTGTTATAATTTATATTATGAAGATTTCAATGAGAGAGAAACTTTATGTATTAATTAAATTTAGAACTATTTCATCCTAGAGTAGTAGTGAACATGGAATGAAATAAGTTAAAATTAATGAATATGAAATGAAGGGAAAATGATGAAAATTAATAGATGGATCTAATAACCTAACCCTAACCATAAAGCAATGAGCTATATGTGTTGGTAACGAAAGACACTAAGATGGTTAGACACTCAGTTTGTTAGCGAGAGGTCCCAGGATCGAGCCCAGGCCACAGAATGAATAGAATGGCCAATTGTTTTAAAAAAAAAGGTATGTGTAGAGAACAAATCATGTGATGATTAGCATGGCATAAACCATAAAGGATTTGATTAATAATTATAAAGGCAATATTCTAATTCATTCTATTTCATTTAATTATGAGATAATGAGGAAACATTATGAATGTCTAAAGAATGACAATACTCAATGACGTATACCTTTAAGTACGGAACTTGGAAGGATGAGATCATACGGATGTTAAGAGTATGTAAATTCTTATTATGTCCCTAGTCAGTTATTACTGTGGAAGGTAGATAGACACCAATAACACTAAAGACTAGAGTGTGAGTTGGTTGATGACAAAATCTTATTAGTCATGATATGGCAATATCAAACCAAGCACACAGATGCATGTTAGAGAATAGTATATCAGACAAACTCACCTTGAGAGTGACACATGGAAACCATAATTGGCAGTCATAGTCACCTCTCATTGTGAAGGTGGTGATATTGATTGTTAGACCTGAAATTAGTGCACTCATCTCATGTCGTTAGGAACGCTTTGACATCGTCAAACATAGTGAAACATGGGTTGTTATAAAGGTGATGATTGGGTGACTTTGACACATGGGGATAGACTGTGACTGGTAGATATGGGATTTCCTCCTCCTACTAAAGTATGATATCCTAGCCACTTGATAAGCAAGACTAAGATACACATGCACATGCATATGGGAACTAATATATGATATTGAGGTCACATTATCTCATAAAGTCTACTTTTGGTTCAAGAAACATGAATTGAATGTTGTCAGGTTGGTGATTCCATGCCTTGTATTCATCCTAGATATCAGAGATAAAGGAATTATACAATCACTACAAAACCTTACATAGATTATAAATTGAAGTTGTTCTCCAACTTTCCATTCACTTGGGTAGCACTGATGTGTGACTAGGCACCACTCCTTGCTTGTGATGTCATAAGCTAGTTATGGACATTCACTACCAACATGATATGATACCTATAGGGTCACACACATAGGAACTCATATAGAAGAGGATTTTTATCTTGAATAATGCTTAGATTGATTACTAAAATGTTTAGGTATTTAGTTCATGAAACAAATCAATTGATTGGATGACTACACTTCCAAAAGACCATCTCAATGAATGATACGACCATTTGGGTAGCCAGTCGGGCATCTCAAGTGTTGAGACAGCCAATTGGGTTGTTAAAAAGATCATAATTTGAATTGGCTAAGTTCTTCCCAAATTGAGGTGTGAACCGATCGTCTTGACTTGGCTCACCAAAAGGCCATCTGGGTGAGAAAGACAAGCATCTCTCTTGGGTGAGATGGATCGGTTGGGGTGAACGAAGGTTCTAGATGTTTTCCAAACTTGTTTCGATTGCACATTACTTATGGTGCAAGGAATTAATATGTGATAGTAATTGGAATTGAAATTGTCAAATTCGTGTGTGAATGGGAAACTTCCAAACGGCCGTTTGGCAGTACGAGAGGACCGTCTGGGTCACCAGACGACAGTTTTGGTGTTTTACGGTTGCGGAAATTTAAGATCTTCAGGCCCCTTCTACTCCCTTACAATCTCATACAGACTGGGAACCCTGGCCCTAACTTTGCCTATAAATAGAGGAGTAATAGGGGCTCCTAGAACACAACAATAAGAACTAAGAATCAGTTGCTCTGACAATTGTTGTCAGCTCTGGTTGTGGTAAGTGAGAGAGCCCAAGCAAGTCCTACCCGACAAGGGAGGGATAGCTACGGGAGAGAACAAATGGGAGTTGTTGTTGTGGGAGAGTAAGTTGGTGACTAGTACACCAACGGGAGGGACAAATCCTTCTTGTCTATTCTAGTTGAATGATAGGAATTCTAGTTGGTCTGCCTAGACTACTCTAGAGGCAGGAGTCCTTTGGTACCTACTTAGGGAGAAAAGTCAACATGTAGTCTATGGATAGACCACAGGAGTGTTGCAGAAGTTGTTTTGTTTGTTGTTCGTGGTGAAGACTAAGAGCTGCATAACCACCGTCTAAGAGCAACTAGTTGATAGTTGCATTGAAGTAAGTTGTTTTTGCTGGACTTGTTCTAGGACCAGGTATAACTCGTCAAACCATCCTTCCTATTTGATAGTAGTTGACAAGACCTTATTGTTATGGGAATATAGATAGATAATTGTTTTTGTTTCCACTACTATACTCTGTGCCCGTATTTCCCAACATTGGTATCAGAGCCACGTCAATTTATTATGATTTACGATAATTGATATGATCGGATTTTTGGTTTAATCATTTATTTATTGCATACGATGCGGATATTTAAAATGTCTCATATGCATATCTGATCAAAGACCACATAATCTGAAACTTATATATATATATATATATATATATATATATATATATATATATATATATATATATATATATATATGGGAATTCACTTGCTGCCCGCGCGGGTAGCGAAGCGAAGTTACCCGTGCCTAAATATTACTACCCATGCTAAGTAGCGGTGGCAAATGTTGTAAATACTAAGTTGTCAGCTCATCTGTTATTTGGCTGGAAAGCGGTGACATTTATTTGTAATTATCAAAACTTTTGCTGCTGCGTTTCGAGGAGAATGCGGTGGTGGGTGGGGCAGTGACTAACCTTACATTTGGATAAGTACATCACAAGTCCCGGTAGTTGCTGTATTAAATTCTATAAATTATACCATTCATCTTTGTTCCGCAGCGGCTGATACAACTAGCAGTAGCACGCTCGCTTTACCAAAGTTAACAGCTATTTCCAGCTGACGGCAAATTTTCTCACAAACTACCAAAACTTAGAAATGCAGCACTCAAACTAGGCCTAAGAATAAATAATATATGTAATGATTCTCTCTTATTAGATCTATTATTGTATTTCCTCCATAACACGACACTAAAGGGCATCGTTATCTTGCATTCAGCTTTGACAAAGATATTTCATATTGACACATTAATTATTATTTACAGATCGAGGTTTGAAATTAAGAATAAGTCAAAAGTTTCAAGGCATGATAGAATAATAAGTCCATATTACAGATGACACTTGATTATTACAATATGAGTATCCATATTACAAAAGTGTCACTTACATGACTACTGGCTCTTTCCTATTACAAAGTGACTGTCCATATTACAGATAATACTTACTTATTACAATATGACTATCCATATTACAAACGGTCACCTACATTACGATTGACTCTTCCATATTACATTTGATTGTCCATATGACAAATGACACTTGCTTATTACAATATGACTATCCATATTATAAAACTATCACTTACATTACAGTTGGTTCTTTCCTATTACAATGTGAATGTTCATATTACAGAGGACACTTGCTTATTACAATATGAGTATCCATATTACAAGATTGTCGCCTACATTACGGTTGGTTGTTGTCTATTACAATGTGACTGTCCATATTACAGACGACACTTGCTTATTACAATATGAGTATCCATATTACAAAACTGTCACCTGCATTACGGTTGGCTCTTGCCTATTACAATGTGACTGTCCATATTACATATGGCACTTGCTTATTACAATATGAGTATGTGTATTGTAAAACTATCTCCTATATTACAGTTTGCTCTTTCCTATTACAATGTGACTGTCCATATGACATATGTCACTTACTTATTATGATATGACTATTCATATTACATAAATGTCACCTACATTACAATTATCCCTTGCCTATTACAATGTGACTTCCCATATTACATATATCACATTCTTATTACAATATGAGTATCCATATTACAAAATTATCACCTACATTACGGTTGGCTCTTGCCTATTACAATGTGACTAAAATTGTTACATTTCGGGGGTTGGTATGAAATTGTTGTCTCAAAATACATTACGAATATATAACAAAAGAAACCCAATCCAAGCGCGATTTGATCCCCCTCTCATCTATAGTTGGATGATATCAGTCGTTGCCGCCCCAGGCTCCAGCACAGTCAGTAGCATTGCCGACGTGCGTGACTCGCGGTGATAGCCTTCTGCAGAGATCGAGTAAAAATGATATTTGTAACAGAAACAACGTAGTAATACAAAACGAGTGTTTGTATTACAAATTTGGTCATCTCATTACAAACGTTGCATGTCTCATTACAAATATGTATCTTCCTATTACAAAACAGATGCAGTGAATGAATGACTCTTTTGTATATACATTACAAAATGTCTATCGACCTTATAATTTATCCTGACATGTTACAATTTTTTATGTATGTTACAAAATACACACCCACCTTACAATTTGACAATTTGTTCTCTAAGATTATAGTTTCTGTGTATGGATTACAAAATGTATGATCACCTTACAGATTATTCCTATGTATTATTATTTTGATTTGGAAGCAAAGAAGAGGAAGCTAGCTGCTTTCTTCATATTTACTTTTAGTTCTATTTGTTTCATTGTTGTGTCTATAGGAGATGAAGTTTGAAGCATGGAGGTGTATCAACATGACCAAAACAGACCTCTGATTAACAATTGTTATTATTATGATGATTTGTTCCTCCTACAGTCCCAACTTCCTCCGCCATCTCTTATCTACTGCTCCATTGTGTTTGCAGCCTATTTCCTACCCTCCATGTTGGTCAAGAATATAACCAAACACCTAGCAGTCAATCCAATTTAATGCCAACCAAGGCAGTAGAAGCCCCATCTTGGATGATCAGAAACAAATAGAACTGGCGCGATTGAAAGCTAGAAACGTGAGTATGGCCAATCAGAGAAGCACAAGGAGCGTAATACATAGCAGATGCAACGAACATAAATTGTCACAGAGAATAGGCACGGTGGCAGGAAACATAAATATCTGATTAATTTAATCACACAGACATTGTCACGGAGAATAGGCACGGTGGCAAGAAACGTAAATATCAGATTAATTTAATCACACGGGTAACTAATGAATACTACCCGCGCGGGCAGCGAAGGTGGACTATATATATATATATATATATATATATATATAAGCAATTTACACGCGTCGCCCTAAAAAGTAGTTTTGATGGTGGATGTGTAGCATGGTTATGGCAAATACCCAATATGTATGTGTGGTTGGATGGTTTGGTTTTATTCATGTTTATCTCAGTCTACGTATTGAGCCTCTGCCTCCCTCTTCCTAATGTAAAGTTAATTCTTTCCTACCTTTGCTCCCCTCGAATGTAACTCGAGATTTCTACTTACCATGTAATAGTTTAATGGCAATAGGATAGCTTCTTTATCTTGCAATGATGAGGAAGATGATCATCATCGGATGAGACAAGTCAACCATCTGGCGGACCATGAAGGATAGAATGATGGAACCAGATGACCTCCTGGTGGGCCCAACTGACTATTTGGAAGGAGTCCAAACATCAGTTAGACAGTAGGCCAGATGACCATTATGGAGGACCAACCAACCAACCAAGAGGCGAGACGAGCGGTTCAAGGGTTGAGACGATCTACCCAGATTGGCAAGCACAGATCTATACCAACATCAAGTTCATACATGTGATTTGATGACTGACATAGGTGGTAGTAATTCCTTCTGGCTCCAAGGAATTACTAGTGTACATGGCCATAACCATCACTTTTTGTTTTATATTACATGTTTATGTTGTGGGATATAGTATGTATATGATATGTACTATATATGTGGTGATTGGATATAGAATATGTATATAATATGATATATATAAAATCCCTCAAATAAAACATATTAAGTCCAAGATACTTTCCATTAGAAACACACATGAAAAGCTTGATCGACCAAGTGTATATTTTCACAAAGCATTATGCGTCGCCAATCTCATGGAAATGTGATGGTAGATATGTAGATTTGCACAAATCATGGTGCATATATGTCGTGTTGTCTATTGGGTCAAGCTTAACTGGTGACTTGGAGAGCCCAAGCCCAGAGGCATGTGGATGATTATGGAAAGGAGTTGCACATATCATCTATCTAAGAGTTGCATTTGATGCAATTGGCATGATTGCCTACCTAGATAATCAAGTTGTGGGCGATCGACAAAAGTCGACTCATGATTTGATGAAATATGGATCTTGTCTCATTAGAAACTTGTTTGATGTAGTTTTATGAATGATACTTAAGGGTTGTTAATTTGAAAAAAATAATGAGAACAATAATAAGTTAAAGATCTAATTTTTATCCCCCAAATTTAATCAAATCAAATCAAATAAAAATGAGTTTTGAAAAAATTGTAAATTCTTTTGTAGAATCAAATGTCAAAGAATAACAATCACTTTTCTCTGTGAGTGATCCTTGAGAAGGACAAACTAACTGGGAACAACTTCCATGACTGGTTCAGGACGTTGATAATCGTTCTCACACATGAGTGCAAGCTCTATGTCCAGGAAACTCCAGAACCAGAGGAACCACCTCAAAATGACCAAGGACTGACAGGGATGCTAACAAGAAGAAAATTGAAGGTGTCGTGGATGTCAAATGTATGATGCTATGCTCCATGAACTATGAGTTGTAGAGGCAGCATGAGAATATGGGTGTGATTGAGATGGTCACACATCTCAAGAACATGTACCAAGATCAGACAAGACAAGACAGATATGATGTCTCCAAGGTGTTTTTTAAATGTAGTATGGTAGAGGGAGATCCAATAGGTCATCATGTACTCAAGCTTATTGGGTATGTAGAGAACCTAGCAAGACTGAGATTCCCCTTGGGTCAAGAGTTGGCCACTGATGTGACTGTGCAGTCCCTGCCAGAGCCATATAGTCAATTTGTCACATGAACTACAACATGAACAACTTTGACAAACCATTGATAGAGATGTTGGGCATGTTGAGAATAGGTGACACATAGATGAAGAAAGACAAGCCCATGTTTGTGATCATGATCAACAAGACAAAGGGGAAGTCTAAAGGTAAAGGAAAATCTAAGAATAGTTCTAAAGCTAGCCAGAAGACAAAGTCTTTTGATCTCAAAGAAAAAGGAGGTGCGAAGAAAGTAAGAGGTGATTGCCTCCATTGTCACCAGCCTAGACATTGGAAGAGAAATTTCCCACTCTGGTTAAGAAAAAGGAAGGAAGGAATTGATGCCTCCACTTTAGGTAATAATGTTACAAGATAAATTTGATTACTTCTTCAATTTGGTATGTGATACCAAACAAAGAAATGACATACTTGATGTGTAGGATTTGACAAGAAGTAAAAGCCTTGATGGAAGACAAGGATGGACAAGGCAGAGCAAGAGTTGTGGAAGATTTAGTCTACATTTAAATTTATCTTAGCCCAAAGGGCATGTAATAGAGTTACTAGAACTGCTATTTCATCATTCTATCAAATAGAAACATTTTACTCTAAAGCATCTTGCATGACATGGATGATGAATCAATAAAGTAATATATTCATGTTTTTGTTTCAAAAGATATGATCTTGCATGGCATCGTCCAAATATCTAAATGGTCTTTGTATGAGAGATTTTGAGATGAATGTTTATAACATTAAATACCAAAGGATTATAATTAATAACTCAAGATTATCATTAGAAATAGTCATCTTGGGCGTGCATATAAGAAATTCATGTCTAGAATATATATTGATGTTAATCTAAATTCCCTAGGTTATTGAACCAAAGGAAATATGAAAGTATTACACATAATATGACATGACATACTTCACTAGATGTAGTGGGAGGATAAGTCTTCCATCATACCTCATACATGTGATGCATGAAGATCTTATGGAATGAATGCTATAGATAATTACCTATAATTCATTTTATTTATTGGTAATATGCTGATATGTACTCAGTAAAATAGGAACATAAATCTTTTGAAGTGTTCAAGGAGGTTATAAATGAAGTATGACTTTGATGTAAGTATTAAGAATCTTTGATAAGATAAAATGTTGAAATAGTTTACAATAATAACTTGAGAACCTTTAGAAAAATGATGTGATAATGTATCATAACACAAATCCATCTAAACATGATGATGTATCAGAATGAAGGAATTATATCATGAAGAGTCGTGAAATAATTATCAATTAATCTAATCTTCTTATCCTCATAAATATATACCTATCACTAAATATTGTACCATATGAATGGTTTATAAGAGATCATATATGATACGAATTGGGAATGTCCCAATATGTCTAAAGGATTGAAACCTATATTGAGAAAGTAGTTTCTTGGAAAAGGTTTATCCATTAACCATAATTGTTGAATAATCCCAATCCAATAACAAAAATGTTTTGTTAATAGGATAACTGAGTTCCTAAAGAATCAATGGGAGTAAAAGTAAAACTTGAAATGTTTGTGGTCAACAAAGAGGTACAATGGGAACCAAGAGAATCACAAGTTGTTGTGGAGTCTCAGATTCATCATGTAATACAAAATAAAATAGTTCTAGTAGAAAACATTTGAGATAGGAGGATTGTGAATCCAACAATTCAGATGGGTTGGTCATAATAGGATGAGCCAACTAGTCAACTAGAAGCTATTTCTGAGTAACATCGAAACCATGTAAGATAACAAGGTAGGACCTTGATAGAGCCACCTAAAGGGGTAATACCTAAAGGGTGAAATAGGGTCTTGTGGAAAAGACCTACATGGATAACATAAAAGGACAGATTGGTTGAATAAGATTTTTCAAATTAGTTCAAGTTGTTCAACATGTTGAAAGTCCTTTATCAATTATCAATCTTGTTGTTGTAGTTATAATAGACTAAGAGATTTGGCATATAAAGATAAGAAAAAGATTCCTTAAGGGAATATCTCAGAGGTTGTGTACATGACACAACCGAAAAGGATTTTTTTCTTCAAGATCGCAAATAAAGTCTATAAACTACAAAGTTCAATTTGGGACTGAACCAAGCATCTCAGAGGATGGATCTTTTAAATTTGACAAGATAGTGAAAGAGTTTGATTTGAATCAAGATAAAGGATGAAATATGTGATTACAAAAGATTTAGTGGGAGCATATATGAATATTACACATGTGATGAGGAATAACATCTCAATATTGTGAATATTGAGATCTGGCATGAAAACCCCTTCAGCACTGAAGGATTTAATGAAACATCTTATGAGATAAGGATCAAGACCTATGAGATAGTTCTTGAATGTTTCACAATGGAAGTTTTAGTACATGCAATAGCAATGTCCTCAAGGAGTTCAACACTAAAGTCTTCAATGAGAGAGAATCCATATTGGTCTCTCATGAACCATATGTTCCAATCCTTATGAAGAATGGAAATGACACAATTAAGATGTATAGGTTGTACCAATGGATCTATCATGAATGTTATAAGTGTACTTATCCCATATAATCTTGTATGTATTAGACATGACAAGATGATGATAAATTCCAATAAGGGTTATTGGAATGTCACTAATGACATCCATGATTATTTGTAAAGTACTTAAGGATGGTATGCTAGTCAATATGGAAATAGTAATAAAAGGAATAGTTGGAAGTAAATGTTTACATTGATGCAAGATTCTGTAATGACAAAATGATCACAATAAAATATGTTTTAAAAGAAAAAATGTTGGGTTTGAAGAGTTCTGAACTAATGAACATTTAATTCTATTCTACAATAGAAACTGAGTATACTTGTATTATGAATACAAAGTGATACTATATCGATATAAAGGTTCATATGATGAACTTATAGATGTTCCAACCATTGATGACAGTGATACTGTGACAACAATGGAGCTAATTGTTAGGCAAGGAATATCATATACCATATTACGATGGTTTCATCTCAGAGCAAAGAGATAAGAAACATGCAATGTACTGACTAATCACAAAGTGTTGCTAACCCACTGGATTAATCACTTGCACAACAAAAATATGGTGGACATGTTTGGATCACTAAGAATGAGATTCGTGGGTGACTGCCTCTAAGTGCAAGTGGGAGTCTATTGGTAAGGTACACCCAGAGAGCCAATCATGTGATGATTGACATGACATAAACCATAAAGGATTTTATTAATGCTTATAAAGGCAAGATCCTAATTCATTATGTTTCATTCAGTTATGAGATAATGAGGAAACATTATGAATGTCGAAAGAATGACAATACTCAATGACGTATGTCTTCAAGTACGTGACTTGGAAGGATGATATCATACGAATGTTAAGAGTATGTACATTCTTATTATGTCCCTAGTCGATTGTTACTGTGGAAGGTAGTAGACACCACTAACACTTAAGACTCGAGTGTGAGTTGGTTGATGATAGAATCTTGTGAGTCATGATATGACAATATCAAACCAAACACACAAATACATGTCGGGGAACAATGTATTGGACAGACCAACCTTGAGAGTGACACATTTAAACCATAATTGGTGGTTATAGTCATCTCTCATAGTGAAGATGGTGATTGCGATTCTTAGACCTGAAATCACTACACTCATCACATGTCATTGGGTATGCTTTGACATCATGAAACATAGTCCTGAAACATGAGTTGTTATAAAGGTGATGATTGAGAGTGACTTTGACACATGGGGATAATTATGAGTGATGGATATGGAATTTGTCCCTCCTAATAGAGTATGATATCCTCGACACTTGATAAGTGAGACTGAGAAATGCATGCACATGCACATGCACATGTGAACCAATATATGATATTGAGGTCACATTATCTCATACAGTCTGCTCGTGGTTCAAGAAACATAGATTGAATGTTGAAAGTATGATGATTCCACGCCTTGAGTTCATCCTGGATATCAGAGATAAAGGAATTATACAATCACTGCAACACCTTACACAAATTATAGGTTGAAGTTGTTCTCTAACTTTCCATTCACTTGGGTAGCACTGATGTGCAACTAGGCACCGCTCCTTTCTTGTGATGTCATAAGCTAGTTATGGAAATTCAATTCCAATGTGATATGGGACCTATAGGGTGACACACATAGGAACTCATCTAGAAGAGGAGTTTTATCTTAAAAAATGATTGGATTGATTAATAATGTTTTTATATATTCAAATTATGCAACAGATCAATTGTTTGACTGACTACACTTTGAAATGACCATATCACTGAGTGAGATGACCGTTTGGGCAGCCAGACGGGCGTCTCAAGTGTTGAGATAGTCGTTTGGGTTTCTAGGCTGATCAGAGTTCAAATGGGCTAAGCTCTGCCCAAATGAGGTGTGAACCGACCGGTTCATTCTGATGAATCGATATGATCGACTCGGCTCACCAAACGGTCTTCTGGGTGAGCGAGACGGGCGTCTCGTCTGGGTGATATGGATTGGTTGGGCCAAACAAACGTTCTAGATGTTTCCCAAATTTGTTTTGATTGCACATTACTTGTGGTGCAAGGAATTAATATGTGATATTAATTGAAATCTAAATTGCCAAATTCATGTGTGATTGAGAAACTGCCAAAAGGCTATTTGGCAGCCTGATATGACCATCTCGCGTGACCATATGATCTCCTGGGTCACCAGACAACCTTCTAGGTTACCAGATGGTCATTTCAGTGTTTGCAGGTTGCAAAATTCAAGATCTTCTGGTCTCTTCCACTCCTGCACAATCTCGTACAGACTGGGAACCCTGGGCCTAACCATGCCTATAAAAAGAGGGGTGTTGGGGGCTTCCCAGAACACAACAATAAGAATAAAAACTGAGAATCATTTGCTCTGACAATTGTTGTCCTCTCTGGTTGTGGTAATCGAGAGAGCCCAAGCAAGTCCTACCTAAGAAGGGATGGATAGCTACGGGAGAGAACAACTGAGAGTTGTTGTTGTGGGAGAGCAAGTTGGTGACTCGTACGCCAATGGGAGGGACGACTCCTTCATGTCTGTTCTAGTTGAAAGACATGAGTTGTAATTGCTCTATGTAGAGTACTCTAGAGGTAGGAGTCATTTGGCTTCTACTCAGAGAGCAAAGTCAGCCTATAGTATGTGGCTAGACCATAAGAGCGTCGCAAAAGTTGTTCTATTCTTTGTTCATGGTGAAGATCAAGAGCTGTACAACCACCATCCAAGAGCAACTAGTTGATAGTTGCATTGAAGCGAGTTGTTGTCATTGGACTTACTTTAGGATCAGGTATAACTCGTTAAACCATCCTTCCTATTTAATAGTAGTTGACGCGATCTTGTTGTTATGGGAATATGGACAGATAATTTTTTTTTGTTTACGCTATTATATTTTGTCCCCGTATTTTCCAACAATATGATGCTAATGAATAGTGATCTCAAATGAGGGATCAAGGAATGCATATGAGTATAGTTTAATTTAGTTACAAGATGAGGTTCAAGGATATGAATTGGTTTATAAGAATGTGCTCTTGGATTATAATTTTATGTTAGGATACTCGCTTTTGAGAAAGGCTTGTCTGATGGATTTCTAGTGAGATCATTGAATAATAACCCTAACTAAAGAGTAGTAAATAGTAAGAGAGGAGAATGAAGTGTGTTATGCACATTCATGCTTTGAGATTTATTCATATGTATAAAAAATGAATGAAATAAGTATATGTTGCATGATAAGCGTGACCTGAGTGTGATGAATGACATAAGATGTCTATATGCTTATATTGTTGCTAGTTCTAATGTCTTATTGAATATTTATTAAGAATTGTGATATGGAATGAACTGACAAGAAATACGATGACATCTAATTTAACATGCACAGATTACATTTGAGAAACCTTGATGAGGGTAAATGATGGATAATGAGATTATGTCTTGGACTGAAAGCCCATTGGTGATTACTACTATGAGATGATGTGAAAATGGAAAGAATCGTATGTGTTGTAAATTACAAATTGTTGTGCTGCTTGTATTAGTTATTGTCTTTCTTGATATGCCTAATATTCTCTATGTCATTCTCGTTATGCGAGAATATATACATATGAAAAATGATATTGAATCTTAATTAATATGAGTAAAAATGATTGATAATAAGTGAAATAATGACACATCTAGTTAGGTTTCTTGAACACCTCGATTTTTCCCAAAGTGCTACACTGGGAAAATAAAACAGATCTCCTTATAGTAATCAGACTATTATGAGAAGGATTTCTAGAGTGTGGATCTAGACCTTGAAGGTTAAACCGCAAGGAATTAGGGACAAGTCATTGGTGTGGTTCTGCCCTAATTCCTCTATCATGAAAGTCTATGTCCATGACAAATATACTCCACTGAAATGAAAACTATGAAACATGTGAAATATGATGATATTATATCCCAATATGTTTTTATGTTTTTTCCTATCTTGTGTACCTGAGATAAGGACCTGAGCCTCTTTAGGCAAACTTCTGGTGGAGAAAGGTATGTTGTTGATGTCTTAGGGTGGTTGAATAAACTCTAAAATAGTAACGGTGAGTTGTTGACACGAGAATCAAGGTGTGGTGACTTCTACTTAGTGAGGTACAAGCCAAGTAGTATAAGGGAAAACGAATAAAAGATGACGAGTCATATAGTATACGAGTTGAATGTTTTTTACATACCTTTTACTGCCATCTATTGACTCGATATTACTGATTATATTTTTTATTGTGAAAAGTAATCATTCTTTTATAAAGACAATATGTTCCATATTATTATTTGTCTAGTTTGAAATCTGATCTTAAATGTTGATATGTGGTTGATGTGGGGATATAATACCCACTCTCAATATGATTTATGTTTACTTGTCATTTAAATAGTTTTGTTTGGTAGGTATGTCTTATGCGTACTTTGGCTTTAAGAATATAGGATGTGTTCCTAGCCCGGCTGGTGGGGTGTCACAAAGATGATGTTTTTGTTATATATTGATTCTGAATGTTTAAATCTAGACTTGTAACTCATACTAAAGGATTGTCATTCTGAATTAAGTAGCATCTATTAATTTCTTCAAAGACATACTCAAAGAGATATTTTAAAGTTGGATTTGGTCTAAGTGATTACCTTATCGGATAGATTAGACTATTATTGTGAACTAAATTTGACTAGATGTTAGAACTATCTGCTAGACTTTTCAATATCTATAAGTTTCTTATAAGTTCATTATACTTTCTGATGTTGATGCATGTACTCAGCTTGAGTGGGAGGTATCTACTTACTGAGGCTCTATATGAGTCTCATGAGGTTGTTTCAAGTATCTTTAGGTATAATTTTATCCAGCGGAGAGGTCATGACAAAGAAGATGTATATAGAATAATCTAGATAGATTAACATGTACTCTCTCTCTTTCCCGGGATGGGTAGTGAATATAGTTTGTTGTTTCATGTATATGTAATTGATGTAAACTAAGCTGCATATGAGTAGCAAGATTGTGGTTCTGGTTTTAATGGATTTGAATACCATTTGTGATGCTTGAATATGTTTTCGTTGACGTGACATTAGTTATGAAGTTTTATGTAGAATAGGAAAAAAATTACTTGAATTTTCCGTGTATTATCTTACTCGTGTTTGTCAATAATGAAGTGTTGTGTTCCTTAATATGAGTTAAAGTTCAGAGTTTCTCTCTAATGGTTGGTATTTATACTAATCAAAATAGAGGTCCTCACAGAAACACTTAGCCTTATATTTAAAAATCATTCACTCCCAAAGAATAATTTCAAAAGTAATGTAACTTTTGTTTGTCCTAGATTACCATTTTATCTTGTTTGTGAATCAAAAGAAGCTCATCCAAACTCTATCTAGACTCATTCTGGGACCTCAAATACGCATGTAAATGTTATGTTCCTCTATACTCTTGAACTTAATTCATTACTTTCATAAAATTTAATTGGTCACTCAAAGGACCAACAACACATTTATGACTGAAATCTACATAATAATTCCACATAACATGTTTTTCTCAAACTCGTGATCAATATATATGAGAAAATCATTATTTCACGTTCATCAAGAATTTATACAGTCGAAAGGGTCTCAAGACATTGCCGGGAAGCATTTACTTCCAAACTTCATTATTTACCAATAGGGTCATGTATGAGATGAATCCTAAAGCACCAATATTCCAGCTAAACATCTCAAGCATACTCTTTGTTTCTGACCACTTCTCCTTTGAAGATATTATTTGGCATCATATCATATTTCTCTACACTTAGCCCACAAAAACATCGCATGGACTTCAGAAGATAACTTCCCGAATGCAAAAGGTTTACAATCATTTCACATTTCATGGCATTGCTAGTCTTTACTGGAAACAATTGGGTATATCAAGTGTCCTCCATCTGTATTATTACATATTTGTATCATGTCCAGTAACAAACATCTTGTTGGTTTTAGTTGGCAATCTAGAGGATCGATTGGTCCTAGTAAATGTCTGCTTGTTTTGCTGACATTGACGATGTTATACACATTCTCTTTACTGTAAGTTGACTAGATCACTTTGGAATCATTTTATTAAATTTGACAATGTCCTCACGAATTTAGACAACTGGACTCATCATCTGCTCTTCAATATTTGATATTCTCATACCTAAAATTGGCTTAACCAGTGGACCACTATGGTCGTTTGTGTATTCAGGACTACTGAATGTGCAAGCAATAGACGTTTTTATGATAATAACACCACTAACCTTGATTCTCCACGACCCTTCAACTACACTCTTATATGGCATTTCCCCCATTGGTGGTGAATCCTACGAGCCAAAAGAGAAGGGTCTGCTGTACACAGGTGATACGGGTGTAAAAACTATTGGAAAAAATACCTAAATGGCACATTTGCCAATTTTAATTACCTAAATGGCATGTTCTTGAACTTATTGCCCAAAATGGCACATTTTGGAGCAATACGTCCCCTGCTGGGACGCATTGCTCTCCCGCGAGGCAATGCGTCCCGGTGGGGGACGCATTGGTCCCACAGGAGGGCAATGCGTCCCGAGCCGTGACGCATTGCTCTGTTGTGGGACCAATGCGTCCCCCGCCGGGACGCATTGCCACGCGGCAGAGCAATGAGTCCCGGAAAGGGACGCATTGACCCCACAGGACTGCAATGCGTCACGGCTCGGGACGCATTGCCCTTGTGTGGGACCAATGCGTCTCCAGATGGGACGCATTGCTCAATGAGTCTCCATGCAGGACGCATTGGAGCAATGCGTCCCCATGCAGGACGCATTGGTTTTTTTAATCATTTTTTGCAATCACTGATATGTTATTGATATGTAAATTAACAATATTGATTATATTTATACATTTATAATTCGTTCACTTGTATTTGGATGTCTATAATATACTCAATTATTATAAATTTGTCAATTTCAATAGGTCGTAACATGCATATGGAATATATAAGTATATTGCAACCAACATTGGTTGGTTCCTAATTGATTATATAATACGAACTTAATCCAAATAAATGAGATAGCAAATAAAAACAAGGTTAAAACATGAACCAACATGACGAGAAAATAATACACAACAGAACAATATGATAGATCCACAACAACATGATCCAAAATGAACCAATGTCATATCATAATATGATAGATCCACATAAAATAGATGTCCTCACAAAGGCATACATACAAAACTGTACAATATATAAAAAACTAAGTATGTCGTCCTCTCCCACGACGTCCTCGCCCACGTCCCTCTACATCAGGATCCTCTGTACCGATGTCATCTGGAGACTGCTGAACTGGGGACAATTGTGTAGGAGGCTGCTGGCAAGCATCAGGGAAGAAATGAAAAGGTGGAGGTGGGGTGAGGGGTCTAGGAAAACCAGGATAGGATGCATCGGGTGGGGTGCATCCTGAGAAATCAAACGGAGTAGGTGAATATGTGACATAAGATGGTGGTCGGCTCTCGGGAATAATTGCTGGTGGGAATGGAGTGTATGGAGCAGAAGAAGAACTTGCTCCATGGTATGATGGTGGTTGAGGTGGGGTGATGAATGAGGAATATGAAGCAGCTCTTGAAAAATATGGCCCTGTCGGTCCCCATGACATGAACTGAGAAGTGGGAGTGGGAGTGGGAGTGGGCTCAACAGTAGGAGTAGGAGTAGGAGTAGGAGTGGGCTCAGGGGCTGTGGTATGAGTGGGTATGGGATCCCACGGCCGAGCATAGTCGGGAAGACTATCAAAGTAACTCCCCTGGATGGTATAGATGCTGTCTCTGATCTGTGCAGGGGCGTGCTCTACTGCCGCTCGGATCGCCACATGTGTTTGTACCTGTAAAATAAAGTATGTACACATAATAAAGACCAATTACATATATTACAAATAACAAAGATAAATAATAACAATTTGTAAAAGAAAATAATAATGATACTCACAAAATCCTGCTGACGATAACTTTGCGGGTAGTATATGCTTGGAGGCATATCTGGAGGGGGCACAATGTATTGTGGATGATACCATGCATAGTGAACCTGAGGACTGTAGACTGTATCAGCTGGTGGAGTGGGAACTAAGCTCTCACGTCTGTTGTTCCACATCTGCACCTCCTGCCTATAATGAAGCATCCAATCCTCAGCCGCATGACCCCTCCCATCTATCCGGCTAAGCTGCGGCAGCTCAAGAGTAGGTTGTACTTGAACAAAGCCGAACTGTCCAAGTACTCTGTCGGGAAAGTGCCACTCCACTATTGTGTAGCACAACAGAGGCACTCGTGCCAACCAAATATCACTACCATCTCTACAAATGGCAGGCAATCTCTCGAGAACCTCAGCAGTGTAAGGAGTCAACTCTATCTGTTATTCATATAAACAACGTGTATCATATAAAAAGGAGTAAATTGTAAATAAATAAAACATACCAAACAATAGAGGTAAGTAAGTTATACCTGTGAGGGCAAAATCTGGTCAAATGCTGAATCGTAAAATTGAATTGTTCCCCTGATAGTTTGACTCCTTTGGACAAAGGTAGGCCACCTATTAAATTGAGAAACTAAATTTAGATAAACACTACATAATATTTAGACAAATAAAAAAGTTAATTGTGTTGATCTTTAACATGTAGCCCAAGGGAACATCTTCTGGCCAATCATTCCAGTGCATTCTAATTGTACCTGGGCGTCCAATTCCCAACCTCTCCCAACACCACAGCTGTAATAGGCACACACAACCTGATAGATGGGCTGTTCTCCTAGACCGGGTGGTTGCCTTATACAACTCCCTATATAAGAAAGCTAGAGTTGCAGCACCCCAAGATAGAGTGCCACAACGTGTAAAATCGGACACAAGAGGGAGATACCTAACATGAACTCTATCCCCTGTACTATCTGGGATAAGGTAACTACCTAAGAAATATAAGAGATATGCCCTAGTATACCTTGTCCTCATTTCTACTTGTTGTTCTTCATCACCCGCGGTCAGATCCATATCCTTGAAGGTCTCACGCAACCAAATCAAGGAGATATGCCCCTTAGACATCCCATCTGGTGCATCTCCTAAGAAATTCTCACAAAGGTGAGTCCATGAAGAAAATTGCCCCTCATTTACACCTAAAGGATATGAAGCTATAACCGGTGGGCCATCAATCCTCAGGCCTAAAAGAACTGCAACATCCTGAAGAGTGACACTCATCTCAAAAGGGGGAAGCCTAAAAGTATTGCTAGAGTTGTCCCACCTGTTAACTAATGCAGTTATTAAAGTAGGGTCAAGGTGGATACATGGTAGCCTATGAACAAGCCCAAAACCAGCTATGGAAATATTGTCTAAAACATCCTGGTCAATAATAGGCCATTGTGCCAACATAATGTGGTGCTGGGAGAGTCGGTAGGTTTCTTGTCTAGGAGCCATATCTATGAAAAGTGAAAATATTTCATTAAATGAAAAGTGCAAAAATTACATTACATGAAAAGTGCAAATAGTGTACAACATTTAAGATTGTCAAGATTCTTCATTAGATAAGATGAAATTACAACATGAACAACATGAATTACAGTAACAAACAATATAAAAATACAACATGAGAGCATGGAAAATGCCATTGTTGTGGAAAACCACAGCTGCATTCACTGCCACCATTTGGACGCACTATTACTTGAAATTTATATCCATCCATGTCACCAACAAGCCATTCATCATTGTTCACACGGATGTGTATTGTCAATTTTTTTGCATCCTCTCGAACATTATAAAGCTTATCATGAACCTTAAAGGGCCAATGAAATCCATGTTGTGCACGTTTATTTGCGAGATTACGCCTGCACAGCCACATGGTCACAGAGCGATAGTATGTGGCAACAATTAACGCTTGTATTGGCAAACCTCTAACACCTTTTAAGACTCCATTACAGCCTTCAACATGATTGGTAGTCAATGACCCATACCTGCAACCTCTGTCATATGCGAGAGCCCAATGTACTGGATTTTGGCCCAATAAATATGACTTCGCTGCTGGTTCTATGGTTTCTATAACAGTCATATGACGATCAAATTCATGTGTATCAGTTGTGGATCCCACCTTCCACATAAGGTCCCTCAACTCCTTGGACTTGAACTGCTTATGGAAGTTCTCCCGAAGATGTCGAAGACAATAACGATGTTGAGCCCAATGAAATTTTGATTGAAGGGCTGGAAAATCCCACTCATTCGATCAGAAATAATACACAAGTCTGTACGTCGTAGAATGATTGGAATACAAGTTTGTAGAGAACCAAAGAACCACTCCCAGGAGTCCTTATTTTCTTTCTCGACAACAACAAAAGCAAGTGGAAATAGACCATTATCAGCATCTATGCCACATGCAAGGAGAAGTATGCCAGTATATTTTCCTGTTAAAAATGTGCCATCAACAATAAGAACAGGCCTACAATAGGCCCAACCCCTCACAGCTGGACCAAATGCCCAAAACACCCGCTTGAATCTACGAGTGCCTTCAGTTTGAAGGATATAATCATCAATAAGGTGGGCATATATAGTTCTTGGAATATATTGTGTCAGAGAAATTAGGAACGGCAACAAACTATGATATGATGATTCCCAGTCTCCAAATATTTTACAAACAACCTTCCTCCTCGCTAGATATGCCTTCTTGTAAGATATATTGAGCCTTAGTTCAGCATTCACCTTGTCACGAATTTCTCATGTCGACATATCCAGTCGTGATACTAGGATTGGCATTATCATTCGAGAAATATAAGATGCTGTGACTTGGTGATGATCATGATTCATAACAGTTAATTCACAATTGTGGCCTTCTTTACAACGTTTTATCTTCCACATGCCACCTGCTTTTTTGGACTGGCAAGCGGTCAATCTCCAAGGACATCGTTCATCATGGATACAAGCAAGTTTAAGATGACGATTATTTGAGCGTAATGTACGGTACTGGACATTCTTTTGTACCGACCATTTTTGGAGTGTCTCAACCAGTACAACTTTAGATGCAAATAAAGCACCCTCATATATAACAGCACTGGAAGGATTGTAATCGAGACGAAATTCATGACAAAAATCTTCCACCCAGTCATCATCTTGAAAAGCTTCATAGTTGGAATCAATGTGTTCATGTTGGGGCCATTGGTTGTCAAATATGGATGGAATATGACTCAATGCTACAATAGAGTCAGGGAATGGATGTGTGTGCTCAGCATCGGTTTCAGTCAATGACTCATCCTCAGGTGGTTCACTGTTATTACCACCTTCAATGTCACTATTGTTATCACCTTCATGATCACTATCATTATCACCTTCATGATCACAATCATTATCTCCCTCCTCAACCTCAACACCAATATTCTCAGTAGTTAGATTTTGAGAAAATTGAGGTGGTTCACTCCACTCAGCTGTTAAATTGCTAAGACTGAATTGAGGTGTAAGACTGAATTGAGGTGGTTGACTCCATTCAGTAGTTAAATGACTTTGAGATAATTGAGGTGGTTGACTCCGAGAGAATTGAGATTGAAATTGATTCAATAGACTCATTAAATAAGGTTGTTGGTGGATAGATATTTTTTCAAGAAACACATCAATATAGGCATCAGCTGAAAGTGATAACAAGGTTCTGTATGCATCATCATCATCAACTTGTATGAGCATATGATTTTCTCCAGGGAAAAGATAGGATATTTTGATAGAGAAGTGGTTGGGATTGATGTCAAGTGTTGTATAGATATATGATTTTAGTTCAGATAGGGTATTAATAAGTGAAATGTTTATGGGTCTAACAGATCGACTAGAATAAGACCCATCAGAGAGAAATTGCCCATCATATCGCATCTTCACAATTCGTGAATTTGAACTAGATGCCATGTTCCTATATTTTAGAATATTATATTAACATCAGAAAGAAATTCATATTTTATGACATTATATCAACATAAATTAATATTTTAGAGCAGTGACATCAATTTGGAATTAAATTTATTGGACTACTTTTTCTATAACATTAACAGTGAACAACAATTAAGAACAACAATTTTGCTATTTTTTCAGTAAAATTAACTAACATTTCATAACAACAATTTTGCTAATTTTTTAGTAACACTAACATTTCAAAATAACAATTTTGCAATTTCGAACAATACATTTTCAGGTATTAAGTAGCCTTCAATTGTCATTTTCTACATCATTATTTCAGTAATGTACAATTAAAGAGTAACAATACATTTATTTCAGTTGTAATATTTCGTACTAAAGTTAAGTTCATATTTTGAAAATTAAAATTTTGGTAGAACAAATACCTGAAATGGAGAGTTATCTGTTGACAATCGAAGAATAGAACAAGAGAAAGAAGAAGCTCCAAGTAGTCTCCGAGCAGTAGCAGATATCAGCTCCAAGATCGCCCGAAATAAGCTAGAAAGCACCCAAAGCAATAGAAATCCGAGAAGAAGCTCCAGAGCAATGGGAGTATAGAGCTAGATGAAGGAAATGAAGAATGGTGTGAGTTTGGGGGGCTGTTTTCGGCCAATATATATAGGGGAGCAATGCGTCCCGGTTGGGGACGCATTGCGCCCACGTGGACCGCCGCGCGGCGGCCCAACGGTAACATAGCCGTTGGCCTGGGAGCAATGCGTCCCCGTCCCGGACGCATTGCCCGCGTGGCAAATTCTAGCCGTTGGGCGCGTCCCGGGGCGCGACGCATTGGTCCCACAAAGGGCAATGCATCCCGGTTCGGGACGCATTGCACTCCCGTGGGGCCAATGCGTCCCCCGCCGCGACGCATTGCTCTGCCGCGTGGCAATGCGTCCCGGCGGGGGACGCATTGGTCCCACAACAGAGCAATGCGTCACGGCTCGGGACGCATTGCCCTCCTGTGGGACCAATGCGTCCCCCACCGGGACGCATTGGCTCGCGGGAGAGCAATGCGTCCCGGCTGGGGACGCATTGCTCCAGAAATGTGCCATTTTGGGCAATAAGTTCAAGAACGTGCCATTTAGGTAATTAAAATTGGCAAATGTGCCATTTAGGTATTTTTTCCAAAACTATTTCTCAGTAAATCGACAAGGACCAATGCTTGATCTACAAATCAGTTACTGTGGTTCTTCCAGAATCATCAGCAAAATCAAGAAGGAAAAACAGAAAGTAAACTTCCATATACACTAAGCCAGGGAAAATATGGTGGTCGACTGGTTGATTGAAGTAAAGATCATATTGAAGAGCAATGCAAATTAAAGGCTCACATCATAGAACCGGTCAAAAGAGCAAAACAATACCCAGGACACCAGAAATGGTGATTCGAATGCTCCAAGATATTTGGCCTCTACTGTGTCAAAATGCTAAACGACACGATTAGTTTGAAATTTTGGAATTGAAGCTTGTCGTTCTGAACAAAGAAACTGCTAAAGGGCACAGCATCAACAAATTCCTACTAGAAGCCTGTGCTCTAGATGAATAAGATGGATAGCTCGACGGCGTACTCACAGATCTGTCCGCCCAAGACGACCATACAGGCACCCAAGCATGTTCAGTAGGTCGTCATAGGCCAGACCTTTAAAATCGTCGAATGAACTAGCTGTAGGAGGACGCGGCGGAAGAGCAGAGGGGCGGTAATCAGCGCCGTAATTAAACTTCCAGCCGTTCAGGGTCAACATCGGCAAGCGCCATCGTCTCGATGTAGGAGGCCGCGCGCTGAGTTGAGGATATTGAAGTGTAACATGCCATCAAAGTATAACATGCCATCGAAATTATCAAAGAAGTAGGACACCTCTTGGGGCCCCAAGTCGAGCTGCCGGGTGGCCTGCCGCTCTAGCAACTCGACAGCGACGACGAGGCCGTTGTAGGAGCCGCCCACGAGTAACTGGCCGAAGAATGCCGGCCACGCGTAACCGATGACGGACTCCTCGACGCGCGCCAGGCACACCCCCAGCTCGGGAGTGCCATGGTACTCGGTCAGCACCCATAACTCCCAGGAGCCGTTGGGCTGCAGCAAGTCGGATTGGATATGGAATATCGCAATGGTCTCTGAGGTCGCCGCAGGCCCGTTGTAGGTGTAGACGGTATCGTCGGAGTTGCCGTCGTCACGGATCCTGGGAGGTAACGGGATGACTCCGAACTTCTCCTCCCTGATGTGGAACGTCATGATTTGGTTGGTCTTGTCACCGCGGCTCGCCTCCCATCCGGCACAGTTGAGGTGGCCGTTGCAGAACGCCATGGAACTGCGGGAGTTTCCCATTGCGTGGAGTGGCGCCTGGTCCTCCACGGTCCGCCATGCCCCTTCTTTGACGGAGTACACCTCAGCGACCATGCGGCGGTCCTTGAGCAGGAGGGCAACACGGAACACCTTGAAATCGGCGGCGGTGGCGTCGTATGCGAGACCAACGCACGAAGTGTACCTGCCGTGGGTCTGCCTGCTGAAGTGCGGGTCCGGGAGGCGGAGGACGCGGCGAGTGGTAGGGTTCCAGAGGGCAAATGTGTGGGTAACGTGAAGGAGGTCGTCGGCCAGCAAGGCTGCAAGATGGCGCCGGCGCAGGAGCCGGCTATTTGGAAGACGCGGTTTGTAGGGAGTGGGGTGAGTGGCGGAGGCGTTACGGAATGCAATTGGGGAAGTGGAGGATCGGGTGTCGGGAGGTGGAGGGTGTACTGCTGTTCTGAGCTGGAGTAGCGGCGGGGGAGAAGCAAGGCGGCAGACTGACTACCGGCCTTCAACGTGTTGGCGAGGTGTGTGGAGAGGAAGGTAGGAGAGGCGATTACACCATTCCAGGGCTTGCAGACACACTTGCAGGCCGCTAGGGTTTTGATGGGCAGAGGATGAAAGATCACCGCGAGGAGAGCTGATGGGAGAGTAGACATTTGTAGGGAAGCTGAAGAGTGAAGCGCAGGCGCGAGCAGGGTAAGATTTGGCTTCAAGGGCGCCCAAACCAGCTTCAAACCTAACCTCCAAACCGCCACTACGTGGCCAAATGATTGAGTGAGTTGTTTGAAATTATGCAATAGGCAAATAAATTTATTTCGCTTATAATTTTTGAACTGTAATGAATTTTTTAATAAAACAAAAATCGTAGTTTCGTTATGAAAAATACAATCTAACAAGTATAATATTGACATATTTTTAGAAAAATATATATAAAAATGATATATATATATATATATGTTAATTGATAACCAACTATAGTGCCCATAAATAGTTATTGACACCCAAAAATGGTTAGTTTTCGCCAAAAATGGTTCGTTGACACCCAGAAGTATAAAGATGACACTCAAATAAGGTAATTGACATCCAAAATGGTTCGTGACACTCAGAAGTTTAAAATAATGCCCAAATAAAGCAATTGATGTCCAAAATGGTTCATTGACACCCAGAAGTTCAAAATGACGCCCAAATAAGGCATTTTGGATACTATGACGCCCATAAATAGTTATTTACACCCAAAAATAGTTAATTGACGCCCAAAATGACGTATTGACACCCAAAAGTATAAAGATGGCACCCAAATAAGGTAATTGACGCCCAAAATAGTTCATTGACACCTAGAAGTTTAAAATGACGCTCAAATAAGGCATTTTGGATGCTATGGCGCCCATAAATAATTTTTTACACCCAAAAATGGTTAATGACGCCCAAAATGGTTCATTGACACCCAGAAGTTTAAAATGACGCCCAAAATAAGGTATTTTGGATGCTATGGCGTCCATAAATAGTTATTTACACCCAAAAATGGTTAATTGACGCCCAAAATAGTTCATTGACACCCAAAAGTATAAAGATGACGTCCAAATAAGGTAATTGACGCCCAAAATGGTTCATTGACACCCATTAATTTAAAATGACACCGGAATAAGGTATCGACAACCAAAACAACATAACGACACCCAAATAACTTATTGGCACCCATAAATAGGTAATGACACCCAAAGATAGTTAATTGACGCCCAAAATGATTCATTGTCATCCAGAATAACAAATTAAAATTATATGAATATTAGTCTTGTTGGAATGCATTTTTCATAACGAATCTAATAGTTTTTGTTTCGTCAAAAAATTCATCACGGTTCAAAAGTTATAAGTAAAACAAATTTATTTATCAATTACATAACCTCCACATACCCATCCAATTAAACCCCGCCACGTCACCCCCTACCCACCTACCAAAACTACCTTAAAAAAGGCAAAACTTCTCAATTTTTCTCAAAACCACCGTCGGACTTGCATGTGACTTGCGCGTAACTGTATTGCACGTGACCAAATCATTTTCATTTTGATATGGACTAAGATTTGGGGACGCTCACGCTGCTCACGCGCAGCTTCATGCGCGCCCAAACCAGCCTCATCCCAGCAGCCAAACCGCCACCACGTGGCAGATGGTGATTGGGTGGATTTTTTTAAATTATGCAATAGGCAAATAAATTTGTTTCTCTTATAACTTTTGAACCGTAATGAATTTTTTAATGAAACAAAAACTGTTGGTTTAGTTACGAAAAATGAAATCTAACAAGTCTAATATTGACATATTTTTTAGAAAAAAATAAAAAGATATATATAGGTTAATTAACAACCAACTATGGCACCCATAACTAGTTATTGACACCCAAAAATGGTTAGTTGACACTCAAAATAGTTTATTGACACCCAGAAGTATAAAGTTGATGCCCAAATAACGTACTAACAACCAAAACAACTATTTAACCATTTTGGGTGCTATTTAGACATTTTTGGATGATATGACGTCCATAAATGGTTATTGACACCCAAAAATAGTTAATTGATGCCCAAAATGGTGCATTGACACCCAAAAGTATAAAGATTACACCCAAATAAGGTAATTGACACCCAAAATAGTTCATTGACACCCAAAAGTTTAAAATGATGCCCAAATAAGATATTTTTTGGATGCTATGGCGCACATAAATGGTTATTGACACCCAAAAAAGGGTAATTGACACTTAAAATGGTTCATTGACGCCCAAAGTATAAAGATGACACCCAAATAAGGTAATTGACGCCCAAAATGGTTCATTGATACCCAGAAGTTTAAAATGACACCCAAATAAGGTATTGACAACTAAAACAACATAACGACACCCAAATAGGTCTGATTGACATCTAAGAACCACTTAATGGTGTCCAAAATGTTTCATTGACACCTAAAATTATAATGACTCCCACAAATGGCTAATGACATCCATAAATGGCTAATGACACCCAAATATGGTTAATTGACGCCTAAAATGGTTCATTGGCATCCAAAATAATCTATTCATATCATTTTTATATTTTTTATTAAAAATATATCAATATTAGTCTTCTTTGAATGCATTTTTCATAACGAATCCAATAATTTTTGTTTCATTAAAAATTCATTATGGTTCAAAAGTTATAAGAAAAACACATTTATTTGCATATTACACAACCTCTACCAACCCATCCAATTAAAACTTGCCACGTCATCACCCCCACATCAGCCTCCCCCCAGCAAACCACCCTTCCCCGTGCGTAACCCGGGCTTGCACCCAGAGCACGTGAGGGAATCATTTCCGTTTTGATATCAAGCGAGCAGACAGGCACTAGGTGGAGGCATGGGTTTCCTTGCTGCCCAAGACACCGTAAAGTGTGTTTCGGGTTTTTTTGTGAAAAAGTACCACTTCGTAGATAATTTATAACGTATTTTTAACCCGATTGCAAGAAGTGATAAAATAACATCCGGCCTTCAATTTTTAGCTAAATCGTATACATTTGCTAGAACTCCCCAAGCAAACAAGAGTTTATCCTCATAACTCTCTTAATTTTCTAAAAATCTCATAAAATCGCATCTCCCATAACAATTCCAATCAATCCTCATTCTTCATCTTTATATCCCATGTTGTGACGGATAATGAAAATGGTTTCTTGTTTTTTTTGGGGTCTATCACCTCATGATTGAACGCAATGTCATTTTGTATTTCTTAAATGTGAAATTTACTGCATGTAATATATAATATAGTAACATATATCACATTAAAATTAATTTAGTTATAATTATAAAATTTTCAAAAAAATGTTAGGTTTCACTCTATGTTTTTCTTTTTTGGGATTTCCTTGTGCTCCAAGCATAAATCCCATAGAACATGATCAATGTATATGCTATAGTGACAGGCCCAATGGCCCCACTACATGTGGATGATACATAGGGACACAAACATGAAGATGTTTTAAAATTTTGTCAATTCAATGAGTAGGAACTAAACCATCAATGAGCTAAATGATGAGCTTGGAAATTGGATAGAGAATGCAAGTGATATCAAGGAGTTGATACAACACAACTTTAGTAAGTTTTTCATAGAGAGCAACCCACAAAATTTTCTAAATAATACTTCACAAATATTGATGTGTCTAGCAAGATGCACTTCAATGCCATGAAAATTTGGTGTTAGTCTTAGAGAAATTAGGGATAGAATCATGGAGATGGCACTAATGAAAGTTCATTGACCTCGCAGTCACGATCACTATGATCCATGAGAATGGTTTTGATGTGGTTTAAGATTTGAGAACGCTTATGCCCATCACACATGTGTATTACACGAAACCACCTAGCAAAACCAATCCCACTAGTTGTCCCTCACTCAAGACTCTCCATCTACCCACTAATCTTACCACTTGCCACTCTCCGCTCTGACTATCCCACCAATTGGCCTCATGTTGTACTTTTCTTTTTGTGTCTTTTATTTTGGGAGAGAGAAAAATAAAAGAGGGGGAAGTGAGGAGGGAGAGGGGGAAGTGAGGATGGAGAGTAGAGAACGAATGAGGGAAGAGGAGGAAAGTAATGTGAAGATGGGGAGAGGAGGGAAAAATGGAGAACAGAATGGAAGCAATTATAGGAGGGGAGAGGATCAAAGTAATGAGAGGAGGGAAGTAATGAAGAAAGAGGAACGAAGTATGAGGAAAGAGGAGGGAAGTCATAAATATACATAGTAACAATGAATATGTGATTATGAATGCTAATTAAGTGTCTATTAATGGTGAATATGACCATGGAAATGGTAAATGCACACCTACTAATGGTGAATATATTCCTACTAATGTTCAATAAGTAAACACATTTCATCATTTTGCCATTTTGGAGTGCATTTGAGTCATTTCTAGGTGTTTGTTCATTGTATAGGCCCATATTCATCAAGAACATGTGCACATATATGGTGTACAATAAGTAGACGCACATACACAAATCAATATGTGTATACAGGTCAATAAGTAGTTGTGTGTATCCACATTAGTTAGCGCATATCCAATTTATAGGCGAAGATACACATCATGTATGACTTTCAATGAGTAGGCATATTTTTCCATTTTTGGTGCATATTTTTGGGTGTGTTTTAGCCATTTGTGTGTACATTTCCAAAGTAATAGCCATTTGTGAGCATATTTCACTATTTCTGGGTGCAATTTATCACTTTTGGTGCATATTTATTATTTTTTGGCGTGCTTTAGCCATTTTCAGGAGCTTGTTCAAAGTAATAGCCTATTTTGGGCATACTTCACCATTTTTTGGGCACGTATTTGTGCGAGCATTATCTTATCTTAATTTTAATTTATCTCTAATAATATTTTGTTATCATAATCTAATGTTTGGAAAATAATCGTTACTAATAAAATATTTTAAAATCCTATTTGATGTCCATTTGCACATTAAATGTCTTGGTTTCAAGTTTTCACATAAGTTGTGAACTTAAATGAAAAATTACCATAACTTTAGGAATTAATTGCAAAATTATTTACAAATTTAGTTTTACTTATCTGTTCCATGATTTTTTAAGTTTTAGAGCAATAGATCAAGAGACAGATCTAATTTGGTTCAATTTACTCTTTATGTGCCCTAGATTCAAGGTTCTTAGAAGGTTGTGAGTTTAATTGTTTACATGAGGACCAAATTGCAAATTATATGAAAGATATCTGATCTTATACTTTTCTACTCTTACTTGTTTGAAACTTAAACTCAACGGGTTAAGAGATGGCTCTAATCTAGAGTTCATTGTACTTTATTTGCCTAGAAATATAATATCATGTACAATCGTGGACTAATACACAATTTGACCTTAATTGGGAACCTTAGTGTCAATTTGAGTGCATAATATAAAAATGCATGATATTAATTAGTATCTTCATACATTTACTCAGCTTTATTCTTTTGACTTTAGCTGGATTAATCCTTCAACCTTAACTAGTATGGTGGTTGTTTTGGTTGATGAAGATCGATGGAGCTTCGTGTACTCAACTAATGGACTTTTTGGGCTATGAAAGTGAACTCTTTGGCTTATGGAGGTCATATACCAATTAAAACCTTACATATTACGATGATAAGTGTTCCCAAACACTAGGAGGGCTGAAAAATATGACTCCTTTGATCAAATGGATGGCATTTTTGGGCCAAGGATAATTATGAGCACTAGTTGGGGTAGTTTGGACTTTTGTACCTATTCCCCACTTTATAAAATCAAATGCTTCGGCATGGAATCTATTTTATAACCCCACAAGCTTCTATAATCGTGGACAAAGCCATGGAAGCCGAACCAAGCTCCAAGGAAGGGATGAATATGGATGAAGTCTTGCATGTTGGTGCATGTGGATGCAAGTTGTAGATCTAGCTTTTTCAAGATGCTTCCTAGCTTAGGATGTTTGTTTTGATCCCTATTTATGTAATAATCATCTTATATAACATCGTTTCTTTATTTTTTTCACCCTATCTTCCCCCTTTGGTCGTGTCCCATCGACCTCTATGGTGGAAAGTACTCCATCTATCTAAAGAACCTCGCTTTTTCCTCTTTTTGATCTAGGGAGAGTTATATCATACTTGGAGCATGGATTTGGGAGATTTTGGAGGGATGATCTATGATCTACAAGCATGATCGTGGCCTCTTTCTATGGATATCATTATTATCACCATAAGAGGTGAGTGATATAACATTCTTAGCATTCTTTTGCCTACTAGTTCATGCAAATCCCTAAAACCATATCTAGACTGATTAGCATGCCTAAAGATTTATTCTTTGTGGGTTATTTTGTTGCCATGTTATATGATTTTGAACTTTTGTATCTTTAAATATATTTTAATCATGAATCCCTGATTAAATGGACATGTACTCTTTGGTTTAAGGTCTGAAATTCAAAATTTGTGCATCAATAGTTCATTTTGTTCTAAATCTTGTTCTATGACCTATTAATGTGCTAAAAGATAATGACTTGAGAACTATTTTGGAAAATTAGACTAGATTCACGAAATTTCATGTTATTTATAACATTCTGGAGTTACTCCTTGATGTAATTCATATGAACAAATAATCATGTACTTGTAAGATTTCAAAATACAAGTGAAATTGTTACTAAGCATGTCATCCTTGTGGTGTATCATTATCATATGAAAGGAATATGTGTGTGAATGAAATTCTTAGTGATTATGAGTTGATATAACACTTTTATAAGGCCTTAATGTAACTGTTACATTGCTGGAAGTTCCTTTGACTTAGGCCTATAATCTCAAAGTAAGTCATCTATGCATAGAGGTGGCACATATTATGTACAATAGCATTACTAGTGGAACTCCCTCATAATTTTAAATTTGAATCTGAAATTTGGTATGGTGGTGTATAACTATGATGTGAATTGTAATCCTTAAATTCAAATTGTTTTGATGTTATTACATGGTATTGAACCTAATGTGAACTTATATGGTGAAATTTCCCTTTTATGTCTGGTTTGGGACTGTATGCCCTAGTGAGTACTTGAAATTAAATGATGAGACATATATACTTCCTGAATATGTTTTTCCTCACTTATATCATATATGAATATGAAATTAATATCATAGTAAAGAACTATAATCATAATAATTTGGAGGATATATATATATCATAAAAAATTAACAAAATGACGAAGGTGTAACTTAGAGGTTTCTAAATTGAATGCGAGTCTTAACAATTCATGGAAGTATTTTATGATAAATAACTTTAATAAGGTGAATATAGGCCTTACATTATGGCTATGTGTTATACACCCCATCTCCTTTTTTAGAATGTTGAGGGTTGAATACATGAGATATAAAATATGACATTAAAAGTATATCTTGGGCATGGGTTAAATGTACTAATGTTAGACTTGATGTTTTGAGGTTTATCTCTAGGGTGAAATGACATGTGCCATAATTGGGATCATGCCTGGACCCAATCATTAACTATCACTCGTGTTTTATTATGATTAAAAAATAACATGAGGAATAAAATGGTGGTATTGTTAAAAGTGGATGATTTATGTGTTGACCTGAGAGTTATACATTGTCCATGTTTTGATAACGACTTAACCATACCTTTAATATGTATCTAACATGTCTACTTGAGATTGATTTCAAGTATTAGGTACATGATAAGATCAATTCAATCAATCCCTAGCTTGATCAAGTTCAAGTAAAAAGCAATGCAAATACACTTTTGTGGAGAACACCCTAAAACCTTTAGGATGATTTTTGTTACCATTTGTATTGATATTATGACTTGTAGATAAGATGAGAAAAAATCAGGAGCCCTTCATTTGATTATTTAATCACTCTGATGACATTTTCCAAAATACATCATAGAGTGCATATTCGGTCGAGTTTCTACTATGACAAACTCGACCGACACCCTTGATGCATTTTGAGAATGTCCAGGTTTGGTGGAGTTTCCTATAAATAGAACTTGGATGACAGCCTGCACTAGAAAAACTAATTTTAATCAATCGGCTGAGTTTCATCCAGGATACACTAGAACGATGCTTTGAATTTGCTTTGTCATATAATGCAATTGGTCGATTTAACTTTATTGAAACTCAACTGAATGCACTATATGAAGAGTTCATAAAAGTTATTCTAACCATTGGAGTGTTGTGAAACTTGAAATTATGTCTGTTGCAACACCCCAAATGGCTAGAACATGTTCCTTAGTGCTCGTAGCCTCTAGTGGACACCCCCAAATATAAATAGGACCTCTTGGATTTCATTCCAAGGTTTCTCCTTCATGCTATTCAAGCTCCTATATATAGTTGAGTGCAACCAGTCCACTTGAGATCCTTTCTTTCTCTCTCTCTTTATTGCAAATCAAGATGTCCATATGAGTGAGATAGGATATGTGTGAGAAAGATACTCCATTGTAGACTTGTAAAGCTCTCAAAGCTTCCCTTTTCCCAACCCCTTTCTTCAAGATCAAGTTGGCGAAAGCTTCTCCAAGTGAAGGAGAAGGTGCACTACTATAGAAATGGCTTATAACGTCACTTTTAAAGTCGACGGTTGTAATAATACACCGACACCTAAACAATACAGTGTTGGTTTATAAAATAAACCAACATTAATATGTGAAGGGAGACCAGACACATGTATCACTTTTATTCAGTGTTGGTTCCTTAATAAAAAACCGACGCTTAAAATTAACCGCCAAATCCAAAATTTCCAGGGAAAAAAATTACTTCCAAAATTTAACATATTGCGTCGATTGTTAACTAATAAACCGACGACTAAAGGTTATTCACGAGACAGAAATTGGGCACATTTTGGTCGCCGGTTTTACAACAGCGACCGACGCTTATGGGTTTTCCCGTGTTGTCCACGCGAAATTTTTCACACCCTTTGAGCGTCGGTTTTTGGTATAAACCGACGACGATGGTCATTAATCGAGAACAATTTTTTTTAATCGGCATATGTAGATAGTCGTCGGTTTTTTTCCAGTTAAAACCAACGACTATCATTGAGAATAAGTTTCAGTTTTACTACAGAACCGACACTTTTAGTTTAATGTGTCAGTTTAATTTAATAACCGACACCTAATGTTAACTTAATAGCACCGCGCAAGCCCGACTCTTCCCCTTTCTCTGTTTCATTCATCTCGATTTCGAGGGTTTAAGCTCCAGCGACGATTCCTCTGCTCACCGCTCCTGTGCCGCCGCTCGCCTCCACCACTGCCATTTGCTGGTCCTCAGGCCACTGCGCTCTAGGCCGGCCGCCGCCCTAGCTCAACAATCGCCCGCCCTAGCTCTCTGTTCGTCGCTCACCTCGGCGCCACCAGTAGCTGCGCGCGGGACTGTTGTCGTCGCCTGCTGTCGCGTGCACCGCCGCCGCTCCTGCTACCGCCTCCGCCTCCTACCACCGTCACCTTCTACCACCTCTGTCTGCTACCGCCGCCGTTCCTGCTCCTGCTACTGCCGCCGCTCCTGCTCCTGCTCCTTCTACCGCCGCCTCTGCTTCCACCAGCCGCTGCCAGTTCTCCAACCGCTGCTCTCCAGGCCGGCCGCGGCTCCTAGGGCTCTGCTCCCTGCTCTCCAGGTCGCTGCTCTGCTCCAACCACACCTCCTGCATGCCCAACGCCGCCACAAAGGTACCCTACTCCTACTCTTCTTCCTCCTCTTTTTCCTCCACCCTCAAGCAGCAAGTACCCTGCTCCTGGTCGAATAATGTAGGAAATGCATAGATTGTGAATAAAAAATGCTCTGATTCACATTAATATTACCAATAATGTAGGAAATGAATGCTAGCTCCAATTATAGACATGTTGTATATGGTTTTGATCAGAAAAATGTGTAGATTGTGAATAAAATATACTTAAAGCTCTATTATTCTTCTTGTTACAAAGGTATAGTTAGTACACGAATATTAGATGATATTCAAGAAAACCCTAGTTTGATGAGCATGTTGTTAATCATGTTAATTATGATTCTTTTATTTATTCTAATTTCAGTATATAATTATGTGATCCCAACATCTTAAATTGAATTAGAATGACTTCAATGAATTATAGGGTTTTAAAGTTGATAATCATGTACATGCGAAAATAGGGTTATTAAACCAATAGTTATAACATAGTATGATCTTAATCTGATCTGGATGTTAATAATAATGTAGTATGTTAAATATGATGATTAGGGCTATATATATAATGTCTAGTAAAGATTCCTAGACTTTTTTTTCATTAGGGTAATTTTTATACATGTTTGAGTAAATTAGGGTTCTAATCTACCCTTTTGTCCTATATTTGATGCTAATTGTGCATATATGTTGAGTTTCATCTTACTCTTACCTAAGAACTTTTTTTCTTAATCTCTTATACATCACTATATTTAAGGTTAGTCTGTCTACTAGAGTGTGGGGATTAACCATGTTGCCTGTAGTTTATAACATTGCATTGTGAATTATTGCATGTTTGAAACTATTCATTTCTTGATTTATTATTTAATAATGCTCTATAGATTAGGATTAACCATGTTGCTTGTAGTTTATACACATTTATTATATATAAGAATGACAACACATGAATTTGTTGGCCTAGAAACCCGTCCAAGATTTACTCATTAGGAGTAAATCTTGGATAGTCCCCAGTTTGGGACTGTTCTTGAACACCTAATCTCACTTAGGATGTAAATGTATAATGTGTATTGGGTTTTCAAGAAAATTTCGATAGCATTTCCCCGTTTGTTCTCTAAGTACATATGTACTTAGAGAATAGTGGGGAAATGCTGCCGAAATTTTCTTGAAAACCCAATACACATTATACACTTACTAGTGAGATTAGGTGTTCAAGAATGGGATAGGTGGTACACATTTATTATATATAAGAATGACAGCACATGTATTTTTTGGCCTAAAGTTCTAACCATGCATAAACTATAATATGTTAACCCTAGACCCTAATCTTATTATAATATATAGCTTGTTTTCTCTTTGATCATAGAATGTGAACTTTACAATGTGAATTACTTTACTATGTGAATGTGTACTTTACAATGTGAACTTTACAATTAGTGTTACTTTACAATGTGAAATTTATAATTTGAATGTTAACTTTCAGATGGATAATCAGGACCATGTTGATGATCACCATGAGGGTGAGGACGTGCTTGCACCGCTTGACAATGTAAGTTTTAAGAATATATCCCTGAGGTTTCTATCTATATGTTCATTTATAATTATATTATGTAAGTGTGTTTTTTTATCAAATTTTAGGTTGGTGATGTACCCCTTGAAGAAATTCCAGCACTTGATGAGCAACAAAAGAAAATTGAGAAAGTGAGGGGCATCACAATGATGAACAAGTTAATACAGCAAAGGGGCAATGGACCCAAATTGGCTATGGATTTCGACCAGGCAGGAAATCCATATGGAGTGAACCGCAACTCATTTGTTTCATATCTTGGGGTTCTTACTCGCATCCATTGCAGTCCTATCCTAGAATCATGGCATAGAGTTCCTAAGGGGAAGAAAGACCACATATGGAAGGAACTATGCATGAGTTATTATTATTTGTAATTCTATTTGTGTAGATTACTAATTTTTAGGATACTAGTTAATAGCAATTTTATTTAATTTGCAGAGCATATTTGATCTGGATGAAAGGCTGCATCGTAAATGTGTGATTGACCGGCCTAAATCGCGCGTCCAAAAATTGGAGGCGTATTTGAGGTAGTCGAGCCTTCACATTTATAACCCGAATCCTTCTAGGCCCCCGCAACTTTGTTTACGGGGTCGAAGTAGTCATACGGGGTCGAACACAGGGACAAGGTGGGTCGTGTTGACGACTCTGAATCGACACTCTACACTCTGGTGGGTATAAAGAGATATTAAAGTTCCCCGAAGGGGAACAACAAGCTGTCACGATTAAATCAAAGAAAACTATCTCCAACTGGAGCTACAAGAGAGATTTAAGGTTTTAGGCATTTAGCAGTTTTTAGGGGTTTTCATACAACAGAAGCAAAAAGATAAAGACTAGAGCTCAGGCAAGGTTCGGAGGATAAGACTGTAGTAAAACAAGCGGTAGCGGTAACACCCTGCACCCCTCCTCTCAGAGCGGGTACCTCTAACCTCTACATCAACACCCCTCTCGAGGTTACTGGGCTTCAGTTAGAGTGGAATGTTATAGAAAACAGCCCCGTTCCGGGCACTCTCGTACTCCAGAATCGGACCAAACGCTAGAGTCGCAACACAACTCTCGAAGTTGTTGCGACGGGAAAACGGTTCGGTAGCTAATCGAAACGCGATCCAAATCATGCAAGCTAGGGTTCAGATATTAAACAGAGCAGTCATCCAACATTGTACACCAAGCATAGAGCAACAAGTGATTGAATCTTTCCATTTCCATATTCATTTAAAGGTCTTAATACATTGCATAAACAAAGAACTAAATAACAGAATTAAAAGATAGGTGTCGCCTCCTTGATGTAGAAGAGCGACAGGGTGCTGTAGCTCTCCTGCCTGATATCGGTCAGAGGCCTAGCCCGATACAGAGGTGTCGGGCGACACACCCTCTCGGGCGGCACGCGCCGACTGGTGACTGCATCAGTCAAGGGCTCTGGCCGATACGCTCATGTTGGACGACACACCCTCTTGGGTGGCACGTTCGATAGACTAAGCGTATCGCGTTGATATCGTGTCGGGCTAAGAGCTAAGCATTATTGATGTCGGTCACTTGCGTCGGGCAGTGATGTCGGCCGATATCGGCCCGCAGTGTCGCCCGGCACAAGCACTGGGGCGCGATACTCTTGCTCTCACAGCTACCTTCAAAGGTGGCTCTCGAACTGTCTTGTCCGAATTCTCCAACCCTCCGACTAGTCCGACCTATCCGACTCTTCCGACCCGTCTTTTCGGCTTCCTGTAGCTGCTATTTATATGCGGCGGTTGAAGGAGTTATGGTGCTGGAAACGCCACGTAGCTCCCTTATACGCCGGTCGATGGATGTGGATGGCCGATACAGGTATGTCTCGGCGCGAGGCGTTGGCTATCGGTCACGTGGCTGGCGGCACGCCTGCCGGTGGGTGGCTGTGTCGCCCGACGAGTTTGGTCGTCGATGCGGCTTTGGCTCCCTGTCGGGTCGATGGTATGTCGGCCGACACGTCCTTCTTGCGCAGCGCCCTTCTCCGCCGATCATTCTCGTGTCGCCCAGCCCCTGTCGGGCTGGGTTGTATCGGGCGTCAGGAAGGTCGAGACGGGCTTAGACTTATTGTGGGCCGGAATCGGCCTTATTGCACAAAAACGAGGAAAACTCTGTAGAAGATAGGAAAAATTGGAATAAGAGCGTTGCTTGGCCAATTATTGCGAAAATGCTAATAAAATAGAGGAAAATAGCAGAAAAGGGTAGTTTTGATAACAGAATAAAGGGCAAAAACGTCACAAAATTTGGTGTTATCAACTCCCCCAAACTTAGCTTTTTGATTGTCCTCAATTAATATTTAAACTAAACTTTGTGTTGCTTCTTCTTGCACAACAAAACTTTAAGGCTAAAGGGTAGCACAAGATTTGTGATGTCTTGGAGGTAATGCTGTCTTAATGCGAACAAAAGACCTTGCCCTACTTGCCTTATTATTTAAGTAAAATTTTTCTTCTCCACAGCTTCAGCGAGACTTTGGTGTATGATTATAAAGTTAGCTTCCACACCAAACAACTTTATTTTAGGGGCAGAAAGTTGTGTATAGGGTAGGCTAAGGCTTTTTGGGTTTTTCTTCTTGTTTCCCATCAGTCCATCCAGGTAAGGGTCCGTTAACGGGAAAGTGGTCCCTGCAGTCCAAGCCAGTTGGCTTTAGAGCAGTGATTTCACATCCTACGTACCACTGCCCCGGATCTACCATGCCTAAAGATGGGTACTTTTGGAAAACAAGTGTGTATATATATATATTTTTTTCTTTTCTTTTATTGGGCACAACTCTCATACTTTTATTCACGCTCATAAGGCTTCTTTCTCTTTTTGCGATTTTTGCTGGGTAAGGGAAAACAAAAGAGATATCTGCTGTTTGGGCAGCTTTTTCCTTCTCCATACTCGTCTCTTAGCTGTTTGCGAGATTATTATTTTTTGAAAATTTTTGGATGGCAAGGCACAATCTTTTGTTTGTTTGAGACAACATTATCAGAAAGATATGACAGAACTTGTAACTCGTTAGATATACAGAAAGTAAACTTTGCAAGAAGTCACAACAAGTTTTTATTATAACAGCAACTTTGTACATATGCATAGGGACAGAAATTTGCAAAGGAAGGGTTTTTGAAAATTTTTATATGGCATGCATGCGTACATCAGATATACAGGAAGCTATAAGGGCACATCAGGTAAAAGAGAATGAATATCGTAGAAAGCTTGAAGTGATAAAATTTTTATACCTCCCTCACTGGCATACCCCCCCCCAAACTTACTTTCTACTCTGTCCCAGAGTAGAGAAGAAAGCAAAAGTGAGGTAAAGCTTAGCCAGTGAGGGTTAGCTTTCTGATGTGCTGCAAAATACTCCTGCGAAGTTGCAGCATGCCATTGGGAGGTTGTCTGGTGGGTTCGCTTTGGCGATGTAGCGGTTGAGCTGGAGCGAAACCCTCAAAATTCACTTCTGGCCCCCCCTTTCTTCACATCTCTGTTGTGAACATAAACAAAGGGACTGATTATCCGTCCCTAGTTTAGTTCCCAGGAGTGTGTAGTCAGGGTGGGCCCTCTCCCTTAAGAGGATGGAACCAGGGTACCTCGAACTTGTTCGGAGGCCTTGGTTGCCGCACTCATAGCTAGGTGACTCACTATTGGAGCTACCAAATCAAGAAAGATCTTCCCTTCCATTGTTGTTTCCGTTTCTGCTCGACAGTTGTTGATGATCCCCGCGCCGTGCTTGCTGGTGCGGTAGGTGGTTTGCTTCATACGAGCCATACCTGTTATTTAAATTTAGAATTTATTCATCTGTTAGGCAAGGAAGATGAAAAGAAACACTTATGAAAACTGGGCGATAAGGGATCAGACGATACGATGTTGTCGCGCGATATGACTCGACGCCCGACACAGGTGTATCGGGCGATACGAGGTCACATGAAGCAAAAACATGACATCGCCGTGAGAAGCATGACGCCCGATACCATACATAGGGAAAACGCTATCGACCGGTGTTACGCGCGAAAGCATGTCGGGCGATAGAAGATCTGTAGGTCATGTAAACCCGATAAGCGGCTCGGTAAAAGATACTGGCGTCGGGTGACAGGGTTATCGGCCGATAAACGTATCGGTCTACAACCCTATCGGGTGACAAGCCATGTCGTTTGGTAAGAAAACAACAAGCCGGCCGATACGCTTCACACGATACAAAACCTGTGCTGGGCGAGAGAAAACGTGTCGGGCAAAAGGTGTGTCGGCTATACCTTTGCTCTCAGGAGGCATCGCCCGTTACCAGGGCGAAGGCAAGATGGCCGACACACGAGCAAAAGGGAGGATCACTGCATGCGTTCCAGGTGGTAAAAAGGAGAAAAAGATAGCCCGACACGAAGAAACCTCCACTCTATATATAGAGAACCCAGCTGGGGGTAAAACGGGCAAAACATGGCGTGCGTCGGGCATTTTAGTCACGCTATTCCCGAGACGCACAGTCCCATCGGGAATTCCAAGGGTCATCCGCTGCCCTTGCGACGCCCGGGGCAAGGCTGCCCGATACAAGCGGTTCTGCGCCCAGCTGGGCGACACGGTAGAAAAGCGGGTGGTCAAAAGGCCGAAACTAAACCTGGGTGAAGTAAAAAGCCATTTCAGGGTAAAACATCATTGGTATAGAGAAGGATCTCCTACCTCAGATGATATTACTCCTCAATGCTCCGCAAAACACAGCGGTGGCCCATAAAACAAAAAGAGTCAGCACACATGCGCATGCACTGACTCGGGCCTTATTACAGTCCATAATGTTTGTTTTTACAAAGAAAAGAAATGTATCCTAATTTATGACTCGGGCTGCCTCCCGAGGAGCGCTGAAGTTTCCGTCGCCAGCTCGACCGGTGTAGGCTCTTCGGTGGTACCCACATCCAGCAAGTCAATCTCTGCTTTCCTGACAAAAGCTTCGTCTTCATAAAACCTTTTGACTCTGTGCCCGTTCACCTTGAAGATCTTAGTCGGGTCATCCTTGTCGCGGAGCTCCATCATTCCTGATGGGTATATCTTTGACACCGAAAACGGTCCCGACCATCTTATCTGTAATTTCCCAGGAAAAAGACGGATGGAGGACTTGAATAACAAGACCTTATCCCCTTCGCTCACATCCTTTCTCTTAAGGTGGGCATCATGCCACATTTTTGTTCTTTCCTTGTAGATCTTTGCATTCTCGTAGGCGTGAATCCTCAGCTCTTCGAGCTCTTGAAGCTGCAAAAACCTCTTTTCTCCTGCTTTGTCTAGGTCCATATTTAGGAACTTGATCGCCCAAAGGGCCTTGTGTTCTATTTCCAAAGGCAGATGGCAGGATTTTCCGTATATAAGACGGTAGGGGGTGGTTCCAATGGCCGTCTTGTAAGCAGTACGGTAGGCCCATAATGCGTCGTCAAGTTTCATAGACCAGTCTTTCCGCGTGCGGCTGACAGTCTTTTCTAAGATCTGCTTGATCTGTCTGTTTGAGACCTCTACCTGCCCCGACGTCTGTGGGTGGTAGGGTGTAGCGATCTTATGTTTTACTCCATATTTACGTAGGAGCGCTTCGAACTGCCTTTCTCCGAAGTGTGACCCGCCGTCGCTTATTACAGTGCACGGTACACCGAAACGGGGAAAGATGGTCTTCTAAAAAAGCTTGGTAACCGACTTGGCATCGCATGTTTGGGTGGCTACCGCCTCTACCCACTTCGATACATAATCTACTGCCACTAGTATGTATTGATACCCCTGGGATGGGGGAAATGGCCCCATGTAATCAATCCCCCATATGTCAAATATTTCCACTTCGATCCAGCTTGCCATTGGCATTTCATTCCTCCGCCCTATATTTCCCGTCGACTGGCACTCTTTGCAAACCTTTACAAATCGTGCAGCATCTTTAAATAATGAGGGCCAGTAGAAACCTGATTGTAGCACTTTCGCCGCTGTTCTTTCGCTACCCAGGTGTCCACCATAGGGGGAGGTGTGGCATCCTTTCAGGATATCAGCAGTTTCTTCTTCCTGGATGCACCTCCTATACAAGTTGTCTGCGCATCTTCTGAATAGGAGAGGATCATCCCAGTAATAATTCTTGGAATTCGCGAATAGCTTCTTCTTTTGGTTGTAGGTGATGTCAGGAGGCAGCTCTCCACAAGCAAGGAAATTGCAGATGTCTGCAAACCAGGGCAAACCTTCTTCTTGAGCTTCTGCCATCATAAGAGCTTCTTCGGCAAAGTCGTCGTCGATTTGTGGCCCTCTCTATCTCTCAGCCACTATCCTAGATAGGTGGTCTGCGACCACATTTTCCGCGCCCTTCTTGTCGATAGTTTCATGATCGAACTCTTGGAGAAACAAGGCCCATCTCAACAATCTGGGCTTTGCGTCTTTCTTTTGCATTAAGTATTTTATTGCCCCATGATCTGTGTATACTTTGACCTTGGATCCGACTAGATACGACCTGAACTTGTCAAACGTGAAGACGATCACGAGCATCTCCTTCTCGGTGGTTGTGTAGTTTACTTGTGCTTCGTCTAACGTGCGACTAGCGTAGCAAATCACATGGTGCTTTTTATCTTTCTTTTGCCCCAGGACTGCTCCAACTGCGTAGTCGCTAGCGTCGCACATTAGCTCAAAGGGTAAACCCCAGTCTGGCGCTTGAAGGATAGGTGGTGATACTAAAGCATTTTTCAGGGCCTGAAAAGCACTGAGACAATCGTTAGAGAAAACAAATTCAGCATCTTTTACCAGAAGATTGGACAATGGCTTGGAAATCTTTGAGAAGTCCTTGATGAATCTTCGGTAATATCCGGCGTGCCCGAGGAAGCTTCTTATCCCCGTGACAGATTTTGGTGGAGGAAGCTTAGATATAGCTTCGACTTTGCTGGTATCCACCTCGATCCCACGCCTTGAGATCTTATGCCCTAGAACGATGCCCTCCCGCACCATGAAATGACATTTTTTCCAGTTCAGGACCAGGCTGTTTTCCTCGCAGCTTTGAAGTACTAACGACAGATTCTTCAGACAGCTATCGAAGTCCTTTCCATAGACGGAGAAATCATCCATGAAAACTTCCACGATGTCTTCTAGAAAATCTGAGAACATTGATATCATGCATCTTTGAAAGGTGGCGGGGGCGTTGCAGAGTCCGAAGGGCATCCTTCTAAAAGCATAAGTGTCGTAAAGGCAGGTGAACGTTGTTTTCTCCTGGTCGTCGGGTAAGATGGGTACCTGGTAAAATCCTGAAAAGCCATCAAGAAAACAAAAATAATCGTGATGCGCTAATCTTTCAAGAACTTGGTCAATAAAAGGTAGCGGAAAATGATCCTTTTTTGTAGCCTGATTTAGCTTTCGGTAATCAATGCACATTCGCCAACCGGTGACGGTCCTTACCGCCACCTCATCACCCTTCTCAACCTTAACCACAGTCATTCCGCCTTTCTTGGGTACTACGTGGATCGGGCTTACCCAATTGCTGTCGCTAATTGGGTAAATGATCCCCGCGTCCCTAAGCTTTATTACCTCTTTCTTGACGACCTCCTTGAGCATCTGATTCAGCTTCCTCTGGGGTTGGGCCAGAGGGTTGGCAGACTCATCCAAGTTGATGTGATGCATGCAAAGGGCGGGGCTAAGGCCTTTGATATCATCTACGGAATATCCTATAGCCCACCTATGGAGTCTTAACTCCTCAAGGAGCCAGTCTAGCTGGTTGCTTGAAAGATCGGCGTTTACGATGAATGGGTTCCTCTGTTCTTCATCTAAAAATTCGTACTTCAGTCCTTCAGGCAACGCTCTTAAATCCGGATTTGCTCGGGGTGTCTCCTCCTGAGGTTCTCCCTCAAGGGAGGCATACTTCGCAGAGTTCACCTCCTCCTCTTCTTCTTGCAAGTCTTTGTCAGAAAGGTTGAAAAGGTCGAGATGCCTCACGACATCAGGATCTTCGAGGTCGGTATCCTGACAGCTTATTGCCCTTGCGAGGGGGTCCACTGTCCGGATATCCTCCTCTATTTCCTCGCAGAATTTATTGTAACTATCCGCAAAATAGGCCGATTCAGACAGGGATGGACCTCTCATGATCTCCTTCATCTTGAAGTCCATGTGGTTGTTTCCAACCCTCAAGGTGATTATCCCTTCAGAGACATCAATCAGCGCCCTCCCTGTTGCCAAGAAAGGGCGTCCGAAAATGATCGGACATCTGGGATCTTCAGCTATGTCGATGACGACGATGTCGCAAGGAATGAAGAAATCACCGACCCTAATCGGCACATCTTCAACAATGCCAACAGGTCTTTTGAAGGAGTGATCCGCCAGTTCAATCCGCATATTGGTTCGAACCATGTCGGTCAAACCCATCCTTTGCGCGAAACTTAAGGGCGTGAGGCTGATGCTTGCTCCCAAGTCCGCTAGACCCTTCCGCTCGACATTTTCCCCGATGGCGAATGGGATTGTGAAAGCTCCGGGATCCCTTCTCTTAGTTGGTAAGCTGGGCTTTACGAAGGCAGAGGAAGTAGAGGCTAGGTACACTGTCTCTATCCTTCCTCCCCTTCTTTTCTTCATTATTAGATCTTTGAGAAACTTGGCGTATGTGGGCATCTCCTCCAAAGCGTCAAGGAAGGGGACTTCAAGATGCAGCTTCCTGATCGAGTCCATGAACCTTTCGTGCCGCTTTTTCAGATTTGCCTTGATCAGCTTGTACGGGAACGGTATCCTTGGAGCATAAGGATTCCTCCCACCAGATGGCTCATCGGACGGTCTCGACGCAGGCTCTTGGGCTTCTGCAGGCCTACCTCCGCCTCCTGCTGGAATAGCATTCTCGGGCCCTTGCTCAGGTTCCGGTGGGGCTTCATCAGCGCGCTCTACCGTCTTTCCTGATCTAAGTACTGCCATTACTACAGTTTCAGGGTGAGGGAGCGTTTTTCCTGCAGGGCTCTTCATCAGAGCAGCCAACTGAGATAGCCGTTGATCGACCTCCCATTAGCGCATCTGCAGACTCGCCATCTGGTGTTGCATGGAATTCAGAGATCCAGGATTGGTAAACGTCCCCTGTACCAACTGGTTGATAATGGTGTCCTGTCTTTTTATGTAGGCGGAAAGCTGATCAACCCAATTAGGCTGGGTCGCCCTCTCGCTTTGGCTCTGACATTCGCCCTCAGAAAGGGGTTGCTCACAACGAGGCATGGTATCAAGGCTCGGTGGAGTAGGTTACAGCCTTGCAGGGTACCTGAAATATCACGAGAAATCAAGTTAGAACACAGAGTTATTTGGTTCCGGCAAAGAATAATGCTTAAAGAAAAAGAAAAAGAAAAAGAGGTGCTGTCAAGCCTATTTCTAAGCTTGAGGCACGGGAGTGTAGTTAGTGGCTTCAGATTCGTCGACAGTGCCATTTGCCTTGTCCCCGGCAACGGCGCCAGAAAGTTGACCGGCCTAAATCGCGCGTCCAAAAATTGGAGGCGTATTTGAGGTAGTCGAGCCTTCACATTTATAACCCGAATCCTTCTAGACCCCCGCAACTTTGTTTACGGGGTCGAACACAGGGACAAGGTGGGTCGTGTTGACGACTCGGAATCGACACTCTACACTCCGGTGGGTATAAAGAGATATTAAAGTTCCCCGAAGGGGAACAACAAGCTGTCACGATTAAATCAAAGAAAACTATCTCCAACTGGAGCTACAAGAGAGATTTAAGGTTTTAGGCATTTAGCAGTTTTTAGGGGTTTTCATGCAATAGAAGCAGAAAGATAAAGACTAGAGCTCAGGCAAGGTTCGGAGGATAAGACTGTAGTAAAACAAGCGGTAGCGGTAACACCCTGCACCCCTCCTCTCAGAGCGGGTACCTCTAACCTCTACATCAACACCCCTCTCGAGGTTGCTGGGCTTCAGTTAGAGTGGAATGTTATAGAAAACAGCCCCGTTCCGGGCACTCTCGTACTCCAGAATCGGACCAAACGCTAGAGTCGCAACACAACTCTCGAAGTTGTTGCGACGGGAAAACGGTTCGGTAGCTAATCGAAATGCGATCCAAATCATGCAAGCTAGGGTTCGGATATTAAACAGAGCAGTCATCCAACATTGTACACCAAGCATAGAGCAACAAGTGATTGAATCTTTCCATTTCCATAAACATTTAAAGGTCTTAATACATTGCATAAACAAAGAACTAAATAACAGAATTAAAAGATAGGTGTCGCCTCCTTGATGTAGAAGAGCGACAGGGTGTTGTATCTCTCCTGCCTGATATCGGTCAGAGGCCTAGCCCGATACAGAGGTGTCGGGTGACACACCCTCTCGGGCGGCACGCGCCGACTGGCGACTGCATCGGTCAAGGGCTCTGGCCGATACGCTCATGTCGGACGACACACCCTCTCGGGCGGCACGTTCGATAGACTAAGCGTATCGGGTTGATATCGTGTCGGGCTAAGAGCTAAGCATTATTGATGTCGGTCACTTGCGTCAGGCAGTGATGTCGGCCCACAGTGTCGCCCGGCACAAGCACTGGGGTGCGATACTCTTGCTCTCACAGCTACCTTCGAAGGTGGCTCTCGAACTGTCTTGTCCGAATTCTCCAGCCCTCCGACTAGTCCGACCTATCCGACTCTTCCGACCCATCTTTTCGGCTTCCTGTAGCTGCTATTTATATGCGGCAGTTGAAGGAGTTATGGTGCTGGAAACGCCACGTAGCTCCCTTATACGCCGGTCGATGGATGTGGATGGCCGATACAGGTATGTCTCGGCACGAGGCGTTGGCTATCGGTCACGTGGCTGGCGGCACGCCTGCCGGTGGGTGGCTGTGTCGCCCGACGAGTTTGGTCGTCGATGCGGCTTTGGCTCCCAGTCGGGTAGATGATATGTCGTCCGACACGTCCTTCTTGCGCAGCGCCCTTCTCCGCCGATCATTCTCGTGTCGCCCAGCCCCTGTCGGGCTGGGTTGTATCGGGCGCCAGGAAGGTCGAGACGGGCTTAGACTTATTGTGGGCCGGAATCGGCCTTATTGCACAAAAACGAGGAAAACTCTGTAGAAGATAGGAAAAATTGGAATAAGAGCGTTGCTTGGCCAATTATTGCGAAAATGCTAATAAAATAGAGGAAAATAGCAGAAAAGGGTAGTTTTGATAACAGAATAAAGGGCAAAAACGTCACAAAATTTGGTGTTATCAGTGATGCAACGTTGTGGGAGGGTCCTAAGGAACTATAGGACCAATCTCACCCGAGATTACATACGCGATGCTGAGAATAGGTTCTTGATTGATTCCAATTCTAGACATTGATCAGTATTTCACTAACTCTACACTAATAATTTTTGTTTGTATTCTCTTTGAAAAATAAATATAGGAAGAAGGAAGCCACATAGCAATGGAACTACTTGGACCATAAAGAATGGGAGGAGTTTGTTACCCAAAGAAAAATAGATAAATTCAAGGTATTAAGCGCCACTCCCAATTTAATTAATATACATTTTTATGTATTCACCTATACTAACCAAATCAATGTGCTAACTAACTAGGCTATTAGCGATGCTCAACAAGCAAGGCGTGCACTGAATGTGCATGACCACACAATGGGTCCAAGAGGATATGCAGACATCCGCCAAAGACTACAGGTTGAGTCTACTCAGCCTACTGCTACTCAGGAGACTGCAGAGTCCTCTACTGCTGCTCCCGCACCTCTGCCTCGTCATGTTATGTGGATAGCTGGGAGGCAAAACAAGAAGGGAGAGATACCGAAGCCCGCAACCATTGAGGCGGCTGCAAAATGGTAAAAATCAAAATCTTAGAGCAATCTATCGATATTGATTATTGTTATGTTTACTTACGAATTTTTGTTGATGGTGCTTAGCGGGAGCTGCACGAGCAGAGGAAGGAAGGCAAGTTCATCCCTCAAGGCACAAGGGATGAACTGACAGTTGCTCTGGGTAACCCAGAGCATCCTGGACGTGTAAGGGGTGTAGGCGCTGGTGTGGGCATCAAAGCGTTCTTTGGGCCATCCCAGCATAAACATGTCCCAAAAGCGGGACTTTCACAAGCTGAGGTAACTTATTCTTATTTTAGAACGTTATTGCGAAAGGGAATTCAATAATCATAAACTGGAATTTCTTTTATCCATGTATAGGCAGATTCCTTAATTGATAGGAGAGTCGAGGAAGTAGTTGATAAAAGACTCCAGGAAGCATTTAACAAGTGGCAGGCGTCTCATACTGCCACTCAGACAGTACCTGTGGTGAACCTCTCTTCTCCTACTCCTCGTACTGCAGAGGTTGGGAGTAATCCTATAGACCCACATAGTACATCCTCTGTAAGTATTTTTATGGCATATATAATAGCTAGTCTGTTCAAGATGATATGTTTGTGTATATATGCATATAACATTCTTTACGTAAATTTGTAGAGTTTGAAGCCATGCCGACTACAAAGTGAAGGATATATCGTTGCAGATGCATCGACTTACCCATCCCTTAAAAGGTGCATGTTTCATGGGAGTCCAGTACCAGATGGCATGGTACGTGTGAGCCCCATACATATTCTCGCTGGCTGGACGAATCTTGCACTGCCTCATGCACACCCAGATGCTGAAACACTTGGTGAGGCAGTAGGCAGAGTGATACTATGGCCCGAAGCGGATGTCCTCTATACTGATATTGTATGATAAATTTTCATTACTTTATTTTGTTAGTGTGTATATATATATGAGTCAATTGATATGAAATTATATATATAGGTCAAAAAGACGAGACCCACTACATCTCGGCCTCCACCTCCTCGACTACCAAGTTGGCTTCCAGGGGACCTACACGCCTCGATAGGTCCTAATTGTAGGAGTGTGGCAGTATGGATCGGCGAACATAATCCAAATTGCCCTATAAATTTTACTATTCCGGAGAATGTTGCAGGTAAATCATACAATAACAATCTATTTATACAAGTTTAGCATACGTAATAGAAGTTCTGGATACGTATTAATGCAGGTCAAACATTCAGAAGATATTTTACAGTTGTTTAAGTATGAATGGCTGAACACATCTATGATAGAGCTGTGGATATAGTGAGATAATGCATACGACAATCTGGTTTATACATCCATATACCTTATTTTATATACGACAATCTGGTTTCTTATATATTAATGCATACGTAATACATGTTTTGCAGCTACTTATACAAGACATGTATAGATTTTAGGTTTTCCCATGTGGGATTTTTGGTTCCATCTTTGATTAGTCTTGTAGATACAGACCCTTCTTTAGTTACTTCATACTGCTGTGATGCTTTTGAATATTTTGGTAAAAATAATAAGACGGTGATAATAGCTCCATTCAATGTCGAGTAAGTTTACTTTGCTTGTAATTTAGACTTAAGCAAATTACATTTTTATTGCGGATATTGAGTTATTAATTTTCTACTTTCTTACATGTAGTTCTAAGCATTGGTAGTTATTAGTTGTTGTCCCCAAGATATTCACCGTCTATTATCTAGATCCTGCGGGGAGTGAGTTGGATGTATTATATGGACATGCAATTAAAAGGCCATTATTCTCGTGAGAAATATTTTATGTTTTTGTATCTGTTAACATCTGTTACTGAATTACTATTTAATTGTGCAATTTAATGTGTTACTTTAACATATATAGGGCTTTACAAGAGTACAAAAAAGCTGGAGGAAAGGTCCCCAGGAAAAAAAATCTGACACTCATTTGGAAGAATGTGAAAGTAATTTCCTGACTCTAATGTATATATTATTTATGTGAACTGTGCTTATTTGTATTTTTTAATATTTTGTATGTTTCAATTTATAGTGTGCTACACAAGACAACGGCTGGGCATGTGCCTACTATGTGATGCGATTTATGGACCTAATCATCAAACATGCTGTATTGGAAATCGATAACATACAACAAGTATTATACATAGTCTCGTTAGATAATATGAAATATATGAATCTTATTATATATTATTATAATTATGTATGTACGTCATTCTCTTTGTAGGTCTTTAAAACTGAGGACTTCAACACAGGTGCAAAGCGTTTCGATGTAAATGCTCCCTATACGAGAGATGAATTAGATGATGTAAGAGAAGATTGGGCAAAAGCCCTGCAAAGAGTGGGAATTTTTCTATATGATTTTGATGACAATGATGACAATGATGACAATGACGATGAATAAAGAATAACTTTGTTATCATAATTAATTTTGTGTGAATGTGAATGAATTTTTATGAATTGTCATATGTGTGTGAAAATCATCAATACATGAATGTTTCTACATGTGTCTGAATGTGAAAAGAGATGAAATAAATGGAACTACAGGTTGCTACTAGTTTCTACATGTGTGTGATGAAAAAATAATATGAATTAAATGTTCTTATACATGAGTGTGAATCACATATATATAATATTGTCCATCATGTTAATTTTACAAGTTTGTGGCCTGTTGTTGGCTGATATCAATGGATGTCGTAAAACCTACAGTTCATAACTGAACTGCAGGTTTCTCATCCTACGACCAGCCACAACAGGTCTGTAGACTGACAGAAAAAAACATAGGCGTCGGTTATTTGTATAAAACCGACGACATACAGTTACAGTGTCGGTTGCCATACTAGTAACCGATGTCGATTTCCCTAATGAGGCCAGACAACACGGCCGTGCTGGCCAGCACGGCTGTGGCAGCAGACCAGACATAAAATAGGTGTCGGATATCTGTATAAAACTGACGATATATGTTTACAGTGTCGGTAGCCATACTAGTAACCGACGTCGATTTCCCTAATGAGGCCAGACACCACAGACGTGCTGGCCAGCATGTCCGTGGAAGCGGGTGATATGGCGTCAGTTTCTGAGCTGATAACCGACGCCTATACCCCCTGCTGGCGCATTTTTGGTGCATTTTCGGTGGCGCACGAAGGGTTGTGGCGTCGGTTTGAGAACTGATGCGTAACAGTTGGGCTTTTAGCGGTGCCCACATAGGTGTCGCTTAAAAATTGACACTAAAGGCCTTAAATTACCGACACTAAAGGCCGGTTATGTACTAGTGGTGCAAGGCTTCTCCAAGTGGAAGGAGAAGGTGCAAAATCTTCTCCAAGGTGAAGGAGAAGGTCAAGGCTGAAGATCTAGGAGTAGAATGGGTAAATCTGTGAAGGCAAAAGACTAGGTGCAAGAAGGGGATCTCCTTGGTGAAGGTATCCAACTGCTTGCAAGAATGGCTAAGACCTTGTAGAGGTAGAAGACTCTAGCTCTAAGGATAGGTAAGTCCTTGGTTGGCTTATTGGCTCCTTTTAGTCCTTAAAAAGGAGGCCAAATATCCTTTCCCCTGAAAAGGAAGGTCATCTTGTACAGTGTTCAGGAAATCGGCCTAAGCGGCCGAATAATCGGCCGAATATTCGTTTTCATAAGTGGAGCGAACCGCTCAAACCTTATCGGACATAAAATTGGCCTGGACCGATTATTCGACTGACTGGGTGCTTAAAAGGCCGATTATTCGACGATTTTCTAAATCAGACCCATCAAAGAAAAAAAGTCCAGTTAAGTGAACCCCCAATCCGACTCCCCACCCCCTTCCCGACACTCACCCAGACTCTCTATCACAAAATGCTCCGTGGAACCAGTAGCGCTAGGGCTGCGATCTCCTCCCCCTCAACTCTCTGGTGGCCACTCATCTATCTGGAGATGACTTCCTCCTCCGGCGACAACGTCTCTTCCCTCGTCGGCTCTCCACCTTGGCACAGGCTGCACAGGCGATTCCCTCTCCCCCGGTGCCTCTCTAGGTCATGGCCGTAGGCGCCACTACTACTGTGGTGTGGAAGCAGTCAACTATTTGGCAGCGATGGCATCTCGTCGGAGCAAGCTAGCAGTGGTGGCACCAACTTGATTTCTCCACCACCATAAGTCCTCTTTTTCACTCCTCTTTCCATTCTGTTTTCTCCTTCTCAGTTCTTCCAACTCCCAACTGCTGCTATTCACTGTGGCGCCCCCTCTCTATTTTCACTTCTTCTCCCCTTCACCTTCTTCTCCATCTACTGTTCGATTTCCTCTCTTCACTCCACTCTCTTCTCCATCTATTGTTTGATTTTCCCTCTTCACTTTTTCCCCTCTCCACTCCTCCACGTTCCACTTTCCCTCTACTCCACTCTCTGTTACTTTGTCCCCCTCCACTATATTTACCGATTCATCTTCAGTCCCTACTATTCTTTCTCCACCTCAAATTCCCATGGTATATTTTCCTCCTCCTACTGTGATGCCCCCCCTTATTTACTGATTCACCAATCTAGTAGCAGCTTCAACGTTTTCCTCCTCCTCTAATTTCTTCTCCCTTTTTCTCCTGTTTCCACCTTACACGTCCCTGTTTCCACCTTACACGAGCTTCCTTGTTTCCATTTCCTTTGCCTCCCTGCCATATTAGCAATATGTTTAATATTCTCAATCTATTTTCTTTTATTTTTATTATTTTTTATAGATCAGTAGCAAAAAAATAGTTAAATGTCTTTCTTATTAGCATATATTTCTTCTTGTTATTTGTGTAATTCATTTAGATACAATTTTTACGTTGCTTAATTAACATTCTTAATGGACCTATGTTTCTTGTTACATCCTCATTTGTTATAGTTTAATTTATATATACAATTATATAGGGCCAAGTTTTAAATATATGTGAATATATAATTAACTTAAAAAAATTCCAAAACGGATTAAAACTGAATATACTCCCACTTATACTCCCGCATACCGTATATACTCTAATCGGTACCCTATCCGCCTGTACACCAATTACCACTTTTTTTAACACTGGTCTTGTATATATTGTAATGTAATATAAGTATACATGGGTTGCATATCCTAGTGCTTGACCTCTCTAGGTAGTGGATTGATGGAGCTTCCACTTGCGTGGAGTTGCGTGCACCACTAAAAATCCCAAAGATAATAAATCTTTGGGTTTAGCCTTGCTTATACTAGATTAAAAACTCCACCCACATATGCTAGGATACATGGAAGTCTTATCGTAGTATAGTTACGGGTCGAATCCACAGGACAACGGTCTTGTTGAGAACAACAAGATAGAAAATGTTGGAATTTCACCTAGCTCCTTAACACTTGGTATTTAGATCAAAGAGTTGATTTGGTTGTTTTAAACTAAGTGAAAGTAAAGTAAAAGCAAGAAAGTAAATTTAAGGTTGTAAAAAATGTTAAGAAACCACTAGGATGTGATCCACTTTCACCACCACTACGCATGGATCAAAACATGCAACATAAAAACATAACCTACAATAAGAGTCTAACCAGTTAGTATCTTTGTAGATTTAGCTTTCTTTCAGAGAACTAACTACGAGAAGTGTGAGAATGGTGCAATGCCAGCCATCCCCAAATGAATGGTCACTTGCTTTGCAACATTCCCTTCACAAAGTGTGTTTCTCGACTTATCAAGGTTGTACTTTCATACGTCAACTGATTCCATTTCATAGTATGAAAGTATGACAATGGAAGTGAGTTTACTCCACTTCTTGAAAGACACTCCTAGATACCAAAACAAATGCATGGTGACTACATGCATCAAAAACCAACATTCAATCGAGATTCGAATCTAATAGTACAAACGTAGACAATTCATACTAAAAGATAAAAGGTAACACATGTTGGTGATCAAGCAACAGGCATTCATTAAAGGATTGATGTTGAACTGAAAAGAAAGTATATCTCTATTGCAAACTTATGGATTACATTGCATGAAATGAAAACATGGGTAGAGGGGCTACTCCCCGCACCCTAGTGTATAAGACTACTCGCTCATGGCAAGGACAAAGAAGGAGGCGAGAAGAGAGAGAGAGAACATCATCTCCATGAAGGAGGGAGGAAGGTCGACCCCTTGGAGAGAGAGGGCAACGATCTTCACACTTCGTAGGTTTCTTGATGATGAATCCTCCTCTTCGCACCTTCTTTGGCGATGAGAGAGAAAGCAGCTTCTGGATGGAGTGTGGATCTCAGACCAATAGCCTCAGGATGGTGGATGAAGGATGGAACAGTTCTGGAACAACAGAAGCAGCCTTTGGATGTCTGAAAACTTGATACTTTTTTAGGACCCTTGGGGTCTTATTTATAGGCTTTGAGTGAAGTCCAAACGGTTTGGGCGGTTTTGGGCCCAAATGGGTTCTGAGACCATTTGGACTCTCTTGGTTTCGAAACCGTTTGGACTCTCCCGGTTTGGAAACCGTTTGAGTCCTTGCGGTCTTGAAACCGTTTGCCTTTATTCGGTCTTGGGACCGTGTAACTTTATGCGGTCTTGGGACCGGTTGATCTCCATTCGGTCTTGGGACCGTTTGTTGTCCATTCGGTCTTGGGACCGTTTGGTGTCCATTCGGTCTTGGGACCGTTTGGGGCTTTTGTAGTTTTTTTTGTATTTTTCTGTAAGAAATAGAAGGGGAACAGTTAGGCTAATGACATATTTACAAAAGAGTGGAAAATTAAAGATTATGTCTAATTTATTTAAGAAAGAGTATGGAACACTGAGAAAAATCAATAAGATAACATCGCAAAATGGGAGGTTATCACCCCCTTAAATTAGAGTCTAGCTTGTCCTCAAACTAGATAAAGCTAAGGCATGTAGTGGCAAGGTGATTTTATTTAGTTAAGATTCCCGTACTCTTACTTCAATTCTAAACCAGAGATCTCCTAAGGTCGTATCCGAGCTTTTGCTTGCTCTAACTCTTCCAGGTGCTAAGAGTTGCTTGGATCTTAGGTTTCTTCCATATCACGTAGCTCACATTGGGACCACCTTTTTTTTTCTTGATTTTATTCTATGCACGTTGTTGACTCTAATCAGTTTTATACTTATTTGAAAATCCTTCCAGAAGCTAGAGTGGGTATGAGGGTTGGCTAAAAGTTGTTGTGTAACTCCTCCTTCAAGTGGGGGAGGGTTTGTCTATGCGTTTAGGATCTCACTACTGGGCACGATACATCTGCCTTCGTGAGGGCAGCTAAATGTACCAGCCGGGTGAGTCCTTTATCAGCCTTTTCATATATTTGGATACCTTAGGGTCTCACTACCGGGCACGACACATCTTCCTTTGTGAGGGCAGTTGAATGTACCATCTGGGTGAGACCTTTATTGGCTCTTTCATATAGATCCTTATGCATGGCACAACTCTCATATTTTTATTCAACACTCTGGCTTTTATTCATAAACTCATAGGCTTAGGATTTGGGATTTTTGGGGTTTTGATTGGGCGGCCAAGCCTTTTTATTGAAGAGAAGAAAGTTGTTCTTAGATTTTCTCGACATGCACTTATTTGGTTTTACTTGGTGGTCCTATTGTGAGGTTTCTTGATTTGGATGTCACTTGATATCCCTCCCCTCCTTGAGAGTGTTTGGCTTGTTTTGGCCCTGATGTTGACCTGTGGAGAGTCAGATGTAGAATTGAAGCAAAGGCATGGAAATATAGTGTGAAGGTAATTTATTAATTTGCCATTACATGCCTATATGTTATTCTTGTTATTGCTTTTGAGGACTAACTAGATTCTAAATTTAGCTGGGGATGAGTTTTTCCAAGAGGGATGTTATTCTTATGTGCATGATTTATTTTAACAGGGGAATTACTTAAAACAAAATCTAAATGTGCAAAGAAGGCTAAAGATTTTGTACATAATTGAAAGGGAAGGTAGAGAGGGAAGGGTTTTAAAAATGATACCTCACCCTTGTCCAGTGTACTCCCCCCTAACTTATCACTCACTCTGTCCTAAGAGTGTCAAAGTGGTAGGTTGAGAAGTACATGGACAAGGGCATTAGGCTTCTGTTAGTCCTTTGTTAGCTCTAGGCATTCGAAGAAGATTAGCTGCGAACTTTCCACATAGAGTGTGATAATCCACATTCGTCATGTCCTCTACTGGTCTTCCAAGGACCATGATAGTGTACATCCAGTAGAGGACGTGGAAGCCGCAGTCGTTTGACTCTCGGAGATGTTGGGGACATCTGTGGCTGAAGGCAGGGCAATGAAAATGTTCTTTACCGTATGGCCATGTGTGCTTGCTGAGAAGGTCATGTAGTTGGTCAGCACACTCCTTCACCACCTCCTCTGTGGGCGTTCTTGGTGCTGTAGCATATTGTTGCTGATATGGATTGTACTGGCTGTCAAAACTGTTATATATGATTGTTGTTCCATCATGAAGATTTGTCGCCAGTAACATCCAGTGCTCTGAATGAAGGAAAGGAAGCATGATAAACTTCGGAGTCGTATGTTGGAGGAAAGAAATGAGTGCCTCAGTTGTTTTGAAGTTCTTTAGATTTAGGAGATCATCCTTCATATATGTTGATGCCATATAGATCGTAGGGTGATTTCGTCTGAGGAGATATTGATAGGCGGCCATCAAACTCACGGATAGAGACTCTTTGAACTGTATAGTTTCTCATAGTGCATCTGTCATAACCATAATATCTCCAGCTAGAAAAACGAGATCATTTTTCTCTACGTAAAGCCTAGACATGTTGAGCCAAAGTTCATTGTCAGAGAGAGTCTTGCAAGTTGTAAGGTCAAAATTAGGGAACGTTAGTTCAATGGTAGATAGGGGCACCTTTTGTGAAGATGGTCTGTTGATGGTAGCCCCTGTTAGCAATTCTATGTCCCATTTATCCTCCGCCAGATCAAAAGAGTAAGGGACCCATTGTTTCTTCTCGGGGACCTTGGCAGGTTTTTGTTTCTCCAACTCCTTTATTGTTTGCCGGAATGGTTGTTTTTTAGGACGTTGGATGGCCGAGTAGAGGTAGCGAGGGATGTCGTCAGGTGCCATAGTTGGGTCCTTGAAGAACCTTCTATCGCATATTAGCTCCATGGCGTAACGTCCTCGTAGAGAATGAAAATCCTCTATGGCCAGCTCATTGAAAGGGATTTGTTGATTGAGCACTTGGATGTGGCGTATAGTGTAGAAAATGCAATCCTAGATCCTTCTTGTGTTTGGACTTTTGGGTTTATAATTTGGAACCAGGGTTGGCTCCAACCATTTCGGAGTGATGGGCATGCAGCCCATATTAGTTTTAGAAGCCGGAAAGGGATGCATCTGGCCTCCCCAGCTTCAATACCAACAAAATTAATTATACCGGCCTTTAGTTCACTGGTGCAAAAATTATACACCTTGGCGTCTCGAGCCGCGGTGTCCACGACCATTAGTAGCCAGTGTCCAGAAACTTGAAAGGGTATGGTAATATAGCGTGCTTTTCTGGCAATCCCCCTCTGCAACCGGTCGATAGATTTGTTTTGTAAACCTTTATATAATAGACTCATGGCTAGAGCAGGTGAAGAGTTAACTACTGGTTGCTTCCGTTTAGAGCTTCTGTAGATTTCGATAGAATTGGCAAGGAGGACACAAAAGATTGCCATCTTCACTGCTGACTGTTGTCGAAGAATGGTGCGGAAGTCTTCACGTGTCAACTTGCGCTGAGTCTTTGTATTTTGGTAGATAACATCTCCCCCTTCTTTGGCATCATCTACGATAGTGTTTAGGATGAAGATATCTTGAGCATCTAGGATAGAGATGGCTGCCATGTCTAAATCGTGCATCTTGTGAGGTAGAGGTGGCGGAGGGGGAAGCTCTTGCGGAGGGTGGGAAGAAGTATGCTCCAAATCTTCTATGTAGTGTTGTAGATCTTTGTCTTTCTCTGAATCAGAAGCAGAGTCGAGATCTTCATCTGTATCTAAATTGACTCTGTCTAATTCTTCCTATTCTGGGGGAAGGGGTGAAGATTGCTCTGGGGCGGAGTGTTGTGGTTGTGGTTGACTCGTGCTGGTTCCGAATAAATATTGTTGGAACTCAGCAAAAGCTACCTCTTTGGCAGTTTCCCCCAGAGATCCCAATGCAGAATAGTCAAGAAATTGATCCCCATATGACATGTTAACGTTGTCATTGTGAGTAGAGGATTTGGGATCTTTATCACCTTCTTGGTGATCTTTCGATCGTTCTGGTGTAGCTCCTCAGCTAGGGCCCTCCCCAACATTGTCTGGGTCATCAGATTTAATGTCTGAGGAGGTGCTATTGTTGGAGTCAGCCGAGGAGTCAGAATCCTCATCTTCATCTTCTTCTTCATCATCTTCTTCGTCTGCCACCTTTTCTGTGGTCTTCTTTGGTGGAGGCTTCTTGCACTGCCGGTGGAGTGCTTGTAGTTCGTCGAAAGCCACTTGCACATGCTCATGTGTTTCAAGCAGTGCGTCGTGGGTTTCTTTGAGATCTGAATAACGAGCCTCGGCGGAGAGGAGTTGTGTAGAAAGGTATGTCACTTGAGCTTTTAATTGGTTGATTTCATTGTTGGATGACTCCTCTTGGCGGTTATTGAGTTGTGTGAGGCTGGTGTTGATGTCATCCAAGTGCGTGCTTAAAGCATTTTGTTGTTGCTTAAGCTCGCGCAGGGTGTCTGGCAATGGTTGATTTTGCACAGAAATCCTATCGACTTGCTTGGCCAGATCACCTTGTCGGCTTTTCATCCCAAGCACCAACTGTGGCAGTTGTTGTAGGCGGTCGTCGATGTGTTCGACTTTCATGGCCGCTGCTTCCTACTATTGGTGGATGCTAGAGATGATGTCTGGAAAGGAACAGTTTTGCTCGTCAATCTTGGCGACCTGTGTAGTTAGACCCTACACACAAGAAAAAATAGATTGTAATATATTAGAAGGGTCGGTGAGGAGGTTTCAGATAGCGTCGAATTGACGTCCGAATTCCTCACTGACGTTTGTAACAGGGACCCCAGATGTGGAAGGGTGGGATGGTTGGGGTCGGGGTGGAAAGGTGGTAGTGCCTTGCGAAAGAGACACTATTGACGGTCCCACAAACTGTGTGGTTACTGTAGATGGAGTCACCGACGGTGTCGGGGTGGTGGCGGATGAAAAAAATGGTGACATTCCCGGTGAGAATGGTGGGACTGAGAATGTTGAGGGGAAAAGGGTGGAGATGGGGGAGGAGGAGGTGAAGGTGGGTGTTGGAGTGGAGAATGGGATGCCCGAAGAGAAAAAGGTTGAGGTAGAAGATGTGGGTGGAGGTGTGGATGTGGGGAAATGAATTGTTGTTGGGATTGTTGTGGAGAAAGGTGGGATGGTGGTAGATGGTGGGATAGTAGTGGATGGTAGTGTGGTGGGCTCAACATTTAGGCTCATGATAAATGAGTCTAATGAGGAGGTACCGATATGTTCCTCAAGATGAGGGCGTTCTGTCTCTAGATTTAGCTTTGATGTTGGCATCCTTGACAGCTGTTGTGATGGTAAACGTGCCTTAGATGGTCGTTTTACTAGTATTTTTGTTACCGTAGTTGTCGGGGCAGTGATACTGAGTTCTGTCTGGCCCGCTTTGGTTTTCTTCTCTTGTACTTTGACCAAAGCTAGGATTTTGGTAAGCTCTTCGTCAGTGAAGAGTAGCTTTTCCTTGTCATAATTCGTGAGCTCCGGAAGCAGTAACAGAGTTCTAGAAGATTTTACTTTAGGGCAGAAAATGTAGTGCAATTTTGCATCCTTTTCTTTGATAATATAAGAGTTCTTCAAGGTTGGCTTGTTGGTAAGGATGTCGCTCTTGATCTGCATGCACCTAGGGAGTAATCTTTCCATCTTCAAATATTTACGAATGGAAGTTATGTGTCTGCCCATGCATATTTCTTTCCCTAGGGCGTATGCTGAAAACTTTTGTATCATGTGTCGTCCAATGTTGATCGGCGTCCCATCTAGTACTGACTAGAGAATAAAAAGATCAGAGGTGATAGCATTCCCACCCTCTGTTCTGGGGAAGAGCGCACCGGTGAGAATTTTGTGAAGTGGGCGTACTAACCCAGAATGAATATTGGAGGCCTTACAGGTCTTCGCCTCATAATTTGGGGTCCCTATTAGGGATTTCCATAAGTTGTGTCTGTTGAATTGGGAGCTCTCCGTGCTAACAGATTTGGCCTTTTTTAGCTACTCCTGGTTGTCTATGAAGATTTTATTCAATAAATTTTCTATTATGACAACTTTGTTACCAAAAAGTTTGGTGACCAGCCTACGGTCACCCCCGTCCCTTGCTCTATCCATAATGTCCACAGATTCTTTGTTGAGATGTGTAAAGAATTTTGTTGTGGGCTCGACGTATGAGATCTCAGGGACAAAACACAGTCTTGAGATATTTGTGTTATCGAGCAGGGTGAGGATTCTATCGTATATCCCCATCTTTTTTAGTATGCTGGAACAGACATACTTTGTTGGCTTTAAAGTTTTGTCTATGGAAGGGAGAGTGTGGATGAATAGGTTTTCTGGTGGTGCGGTAGTGGTTATGGTGGGGAAGACAAGAGCATTGGTGGTAGAAGTAATGGTAGTGGGGGTGGTGGTAGCGGTTGATGGGATGTATCCTGCCAGGGTTTGTTCCCTAGCAGTGGCGGGGTGGACCTGCTTCCTTGCCCGTTTCTTCGTAGGTTGTTCGTTGGCAGCTTGCTGGGCCTTCCTTTTCCCCTTGGACTTTGTAGTTGGGGATTTGTCCTCAGAGTTTGGCTCGTATTCCCAGCCTTCATCACTGGAGGAGATTTCTTCTACTTCTTTCTCTAGCTACTCAGATAAACAACTGTTGAGGCAGTCAATTTCATGCATGACCGCGAGCAGATTGACTTTCGGGGGGACCTGTCCTATCGTGTTGTAGATGTCTACAATTTTTTGGAGCTTGGCGCGATCCTCCAGTAGTTGCTCCATTGTCTAGAATGGAGCGTCGGCGGTTTTGGTGGCTTGTTTTGCTGGTGAGGCCATTTTTGGAAAGTAATCAGAAAAAATCATGTGTTAGAATTTTTTTTGAATTTGTGTAGATAACAAGTTTATTAGAAGGAAGAAGGTTGCATTATGTAGGTGTTAATGTTTTTAATTTTTAGTGTAACCCAAGCGGTTTGAAAGGACAAATGGTTTCGGGACCGTTTGGTTCCAAACGGTTTCAGGATCGTTTGGCTCCAAACGGTTTTGGGACCGTTTGGCTCCAAACGTTCGAAACCGCGAGGAAGGTAGAACGTCGGGATCGCTGGAAAAGGTGAACAACGGCGACGACGCACGCGTCGTCAGAAAAGAGAACAACGTCGACGACATAGGCGTCGACGATGGTAAAAATGAAGTGTGGCGTGATGACGTAGGTGCCGACGATGGCGGTGGTGTTGGTCTACCTTACTGCTGCGGGTGACGATGACGACGGTGAGGCAACGAATGGCGGTAGCGATGGTGCAGAAGTCGTGAAGACACTCGGAAGCAAAGGTGACGTCGGTGATGGTGGCGGAATGAACTGGCATCGCGAGCTGCGCGGGAGCGAGAATCGGAGGAAATGAACCAGTGCTCACACGTGGGTTTAGAGAGTTTGAGATTCGAAAGAAGGAAAAAGGGGAGGGGGTGGGGTTATATTTATAGGATTTGGAGGTGTCGTTACAAATTCCCAAAGCCAAATGGTTTTGAGACCGTTTGGGCTCCAAACGGTTTCGGGACCGTTTTGGCTCCAAACGGTTTCAGGACTGTTTGGCTCCAAACGGTTTCAGGACTGTTTGGCTCCAAACTGTTTTAAGACCGTTTGGCTCCAAACGGTTTCAAAACCATTTAAGATGGTTTAGGTTTTTTATTTTTATATTTTTATGTTTGTTTTGGTTGTTTATGTGTATTTTTATATTTTCAGATTAAAGATGATAAACCTAAATCAAACGAAGAAGCAAAAAATAAAAAACGGTAATACTCAGATCTTGGGTTTCCTCCCAAGTAGCGCCTGGGTTTTACGTCACTGGCTCGACAAAGTTTTGATTTTTTTATGGTGATGTTGTGGGGTCTCGGATCTCAATAGTTTGTCTCAGAATTTTGTCAGTTAGAGTATAGTATTTCTTCACTCTATGGCCATTGACTATCCTCTCTCCTCCATTGTCATCAACAATTATGATGGCTCCATTCGGATATATGTGCTTGATGGTAAAAGGCCCGAACCACTTTGTACGAAGTTTCCTGGGGAACATTTTGAATCTGGAGTTGAAAAGAAGGACTTTGTCTCCAATAGCGATGTCTTTTATTTTGAGATGACCATCGTGCCACATCTTGGTTTGTTATTTGTAGATCATGGAACTTTGGTATGCGGTCATTCTGAGCTCCTTTAGTTCTTGCAACTGGAGTTTTTTGTTTTCTCCAGTGCTTTTAAAATCAAAATTCAGTTGTTTAATGGCCCACCAGGCCTTATGTTCCAGTTCAACTGGAAGATGACATGATTTCCCATATACCAGACGGAACGAGGTTGTTCCAATTTGTGTATTATAAGCTGTGTGGTAGGCCCAGAGGGCATCAGGAAGCTTTATGGACCAGTCGGTACGATGTCTATTAATAGTTTTCTCTAAAATTGCTTTTAGTTGTCTATTCGAAACTTTGACTTGGCCGCTAGTTTGTGGATGATAAGGTTTGGTGACCTTATGGTTGAATCCATATTTCTTTAGGAGGGCTTCAAAGCTTCGTTCCAAAAAATGGGTCCCTCCGTCTGATATGACTATTCGGGGGACTCTGAATCTGGGGAAAATGATGTATTTAAACATCTTAATGACTGGTTTTGAATTGCTGGAAACTGTGGGTATAACTTCTACCCATTTCGAGACATAATCCACATTGACTAGTATGTAAGAAAATCCATATGAAGAGGGGAAGGGACCCATGTAGTCTATTCCCCAAACATCGAAAAGTTCGATTTCTTGCCACATAGTGAGAGGCATTTCATTCCTTTTAGTTATACCGCCAGAAAGTTGGCATTTATTGCATGATCTTACAAAATCATGGGAATCTATTGCTATTGTTGGCCAAAAGAAACCCAGTTGTAGAACTTTCAGAGCGGTCTTTTTCAAACTCATGTGTCCCCCAGTGGGGCCGGAATGACAATGTTCTAAGATAGGAGTAATTTCCTCTTCTGGTATGCAGTGCCGGAAAAGTCCATCTGCACATAGACAAAAGAGATAAGGTTCATCCCAGTAGTATTGCTTAACATCATGGAGGAATTACTTTTTGTCGTGGTGAGAGGCAGAGGGGTGAATGATTCTTGTGGCCAGATAGTTCACTATGTCAGCATACCAGGGGAATCTGGTGGTAATTTTCATAAGCTGGTCGTCAGGGCGGGAGCTCGGATAGGTACTTTATCATCATCCTCGATTTCAATGCGGCTGAGATGATCAGCAATGACGTTTTACACTCCACTTTTATCTTTGATTTTCAAAACAAATTCCTGAAGCATCAACACCCAACGGATAAGTCTGGGTTTCACATCTTGCTTCTGAATTAGATATTGTATGGTGGAGTGGTCAGTGTAGACTATGACCTTTGATCTGATCAGGTATGAGAGGAATTTCTCGAACGCATAAATGACAGCTAAGAACCCATTTTCTGTAGTGGTGTAGTTCTTTTGCACTTCATCAAGTGTCTTGGACGCATAGTATATTACATAAGGTTTTTTGCCAATTCTTTGCCCTAACTCTGCTCCTATAGCATAGTCGCTAGCGTCACACATTATTTCGAATTGTTGTGACCAGTCAGGTGCTCTCAGAATAGGCGTAGAGACTAGAGCATTTTTTAAGGTTGTGAAGCTTTGTAAGCATTCTTGGTCAAAATTGAAATCGGTGTCCTTGTTCAATAAGTGGGTCATGGGTTTCGCTACTTTCGAGAAATCTTTAATGAATCTTAAATAAAACGCACCATGACCCAAGAATGCTCGTACTCCTTTTACGTCCTTTGGCAATGACAGTTTTGAGATGACATCAATTTTTGCCTTGTCTACCTCAGTTCCTCTTTCACTCACTCTATGTCCTAGGATGACACCTTCAGTTACTATAAAGTGGCATTTTTCCCAATTTAGGATAAGGTTTGTTCCTCACATCTTTGTAAGACTTGTCCAAGGTTGAGTAGATAGTTGTCAAAATAATCTTCGTAGACTGAAAAGTCATCCATGAATACTTCCATTATGGACTCGGTTAACCCTGCAAAAATAGCAGGCATGCATCTTTGGAAGGTAGCGGGTGCGTTGCACAGCCCGAAAGGCATTCTTCTGAAAGCATAGGTTCCAAAGGGATAAGTAAAAGTTGTTTTTTCTTGGTCTTCCGGGTGTATATGGATTTGATAGAACCCAGAATAACCATCGAGGTAACAGAAGAACTGTTGATGGCCTAGGCGTTCAAGGATTTCGTCAAGAAAAGGTAGATGGTAATGATCTTTTCTTGTTGCTTTGTTTAGTTTCCTGTAGTCGATACACATTCTCCACCTCGTAACAATCCTTGTGGGCACTAGCTCCTTTTTATCATTTAGCACGACAGTGGTTCCTCCCTTTTTGGGGGCCACTTGGACATGGCTAACCCATTGGGAATCTAAAATTGGGTAGATAATACCAACTTTCAGAAGTTTGAGGACCTCGAGGCGGACCACCTCTTTAAGATTGTGGTTCAGCTTTCTCTGGTGCTCTCTTGAAGGCTTGAATTCTTCTACCATGGGAAGTCTATGCATGCATAGGGCTGGGTTTATACCTGTCAGGTCAATTATTTTGTACCCAATGGCTTTCTTATGTTTCTTTAACTCAATGAGAAGCCTTTCTTCCTGGTCTTTCATCAGAGTGGAACTGATGATTACTGGACATGTTTTTCTTCGTCCAGGAAGACGTGCTTAAGTCCCGTTGGTAGGGTTTTCATCTCGAGAGCCTTAGGTGCTTCTTTTGTTTCTAAAATAGTGATAGATTTGTGTTCCTCAAAAGTGGCTGAGAATTCAACTTCTGGATTTATTAAGACATTTTCTAAATCATCAGATGGTTCAGATATTTCAAATTGGGACATTTTATGTATTGCATCTAAGAGAAAAACTTCTTCTTGAATGTTGGGGCCTTTCATGCTATTGAGGACCCGGAACTGAATTGCTTCTTTTCCCACTCTCAGAATGATCGTGCCACCTTCAACATCAATGAGCGCCCTGGCTGTGGAAAGGAAGGGTCTGCCGAATATTATTGGGTATCTTAGATCCTCCTTGATATCCATAATGACAAAATCACATGGGACATAAGAATCCTTGCCTATCCTGACTGGAATGTCTTCAATAATTCCTAGGGGTGCAGTAATAGTGGAATCAGCTAACTGAATTGCCATCGTTGTGGGTAGCAAGTCAGTAAAACCCAATATTTTACTCATAGAGTAGGGCATAATAGATATGCTATCCCCTAAGTCAGCTAATCCTTTTTTTTCTCAAAGCATTTCCAATACAACATTGAATACCGAAAGAACCAGGGTCCTTATTTTTCTTTGGCATCTTATTAAGAATGATATCGGAGGTGGTCTGAGCTAGTTTGACCGTCTCTTTCTCTTCAGTAATATATTTCCTTGATAGCAAGGTTTTAATATATTTAGCTCAAGCTGGTACTTCAGAGAGGGCATCGAGGAGAGGGATATCGATATAAAGTTTCTTCATTGCCTCCTTGAATTTTTGGAATCTAGTGTCCATTTTAGTCTCTCTCAATCTTCCTTAATATGGTATCCTAGGTTTATATTGCGGAACTTCTGGCTCTTTGGGATCTTGTTCCTTTTCTTTGCCTTTTGCAGTCTCCGCAGATTTCTCAATTCCTAGATTCGGGCTTGCATTTGGAGTAAAAATAGGTGTATCATCACCATCATGAGCGATTCTTGTAGCTTCATGAAAGACACGACCAGATATTGTAGTCATGACATTCAATTTCTCTGGTCTATTTTGATCATGTCTTGGGTTTGACTCCGGTTGACCAGCAAAAGTCCATGCTGGTGGTTTCAATTGGGCAGCAATTTGTGCTAGTTGAGCCTCCATAGCCTTCTGTTGAGCTTGCTGATTGGCAAGCATGGTTTGTTGTGACTGTAACATCTGCCTAATCATAGTCATCTCATCTGTTGGTTGGGAAGGAGCATTTTTCTGTTGAAACTGAGTGAGTTGTTGCTGTCCTTGATGTGGTTGTTGAGGAGGTGGTGTTAACTGAGGTTGTTGCGATTGCTACAGCTGAGGATGTAATTGTGGGTGCAGAGGAGGATGGGTATATTGATAGTAGGCGAAGGGATTTCTTGGGTAGTTGGATCTTGGGAAATTATTTCTAAGATTCCCTTGATTTTGGTTATAGTTACTTTGAAATCTAGGCGGCAATCTATTAGAAGATCCGCCTTGTGTTTGATGTTGTGGGTTAGCAGTCCCCGCAGGATTCCCATATTGAAACCTGGGGTGGTTTCTTGGTTGATTTGGATTATAGTAAGCCTGTCCTGGTATGGAATGAATGGAATTGACTTGTTCGGGCATCTGATCTTCAGGGTGTTCGATGATCGGTTCATACTGTTGTTGTGGTGGTTGCATATCCATCATCACATTATAAAGTAAGCCACATGACAGCGTAGGGTGATCAGATGCGTGACAGGCTTCACAAGTCCCTGTGGCAGTTTTAACTTGTTGGATTTGGGGGTTTTTCTTCTTATCGTATTCTCTAAATGAAGTTTCAAGTGCCTGCTATTTGTGAGCTATAGTCTTTAAAGCTTCAGCAATAGCTTTCATTTTCATTGATTCCTCAGCCTTATAAACTTTGAGGACTCCCTTAGTGGATGATCATCCCCAATTGGATTGGTTCTCAGCTCCAAGTGTAACGATATTCCAGGCATCCTCATAGTTCTTCCTCATAAAATTTCCTCCAGATGAGGAATCCAAAAATTGCTTGATATCATCACTCACCCCCTATAGAACGTCTCTATATATTGATTTTGGGAGATACCGTGATGAGGGCACTTCCTTAGAAGCTCCTTGAATCTTTCCCATGCTTCTGCGAGTGTTTCTCCAGGAAGTTGGGCAAAGTGGTTGATCTGCCCCCTAATTTCGTAGGTTAGTGAAGGAGGGAAAAACTTTTCTAGGAACTTTTCTTCTAAGGGAGCCCAGGTGGTGATAATTGGCTCCCTATCAATTGAGTTGTACCAACTCAAAGCCCTTCCGAATAGAGTGAAGTGAAAGAGATGTAGCATTATTGTGTCAAAGGCAACTCTGGCTTGTAGGACAAGTCAGCAAAGTTAGGTACCCTGCATGATTTGAATCCATTGCGTCCAAATTTCAAAATTAGGTATGTTGATGATTGGTGGCCGGACTGGATGATTGTCTTCATAGTTCTTGTGGACGGCATAGTCCCGTAGTTGCTTGTTTCTTAGCTCTAACTGGGTAGCTTCATTAGCTGCTTCATTTTCAGCTCATATGTGGGCCTGTTCTTCAGCTCGGATTTCTGCTTGGACCTTAGCACGAGTGTCAGCAATGAGTTGTGCTCTCTAAGCGGCTATGGCGGCGTTGACCCTGTCCATTACTAGTGTAGCTTGGCATTGATCTTTAGCCATTTGTTTGGCTCTTTGGCGGTTAAGTCCGATGCGGCGGTGGAAACTTCTCTCTACCTCAGAGTCATACTCTAGATCAGGGGAGAATCCGAGATTATGCGATGGTTGCATACACGTCTTCTACCTGAGTAGAGGAAGAAACACACTTTTCAGATGATGCGGGAGATGTGATGAAATCAAGAAAATATGGAGTAATGTTTAAAGAAAAAGGGTAAAACCTTAACCAACTAGCAAGATGATAAATGAAATTAAAACGTTCGGTTGTCCCCGGCAACAGCGCCAATTTTTGATGGAGCTTCCACTTGCATGGAGTTGCGTGCACCACTAAAAATCCCAAAGATAATAAATCTTTGGGTTTAGCCTTGCTTATACTAGATTAAAAACTCCACCCACGTATGATAGGATACATGGAAGTCTTATCATAGTATAGTTAAGGGAAGAATTCAGAGGACAACGATCTTGTTGAGAACAACAAGATAGAAAATGTTGGAATTTCACCAAGTTGCTTAACAGTTGGTATTTAGATCAAAGAGTTGATTTGGTTGTTTCAAACTAAGTGCAAGTAAAGTAAAAGCAAGAAAGTAAATTTAAGGTTGTAAACAATGTTAAGAAACCACTAGGATGTGATCGGCTTTCACCACCACTACGCATGGATCAAAACATGCAACATAAAAACATAACCTGCAATAAGAGTCTAACCAGTTAGTATCTTTGTAGATTTAGCTTCCTTTCGAAGAACTAACTGCGAGAAGTGTGGGAATGTTGCAATGCCAGCCATCCCCAAATGAATGGTCACTTTCTTTGCAACATTCCCTTCACAAAGTGTGTTCCTCGACTTATCAAGGTTGTACTTTCATACGTCAACTGATTCCATTTCATTGTATGAAAGTACGACGATGGAAGTGAGTTTACTCCACTTCTTGAAAGACACTCCTAGATACCGAAACAGATGCATGGTGATTACATGCATCAAGAACCAACATTCAATCGAGATTCGAATCTAATAGTACAAACGTAGACAATTCATACTAAAAGCTAAAAGGTAACACAAGTTGGTGATCAAGCAACAAGCATTCATTAAACGATTGATGTTGAACTGAAAAAAAAGTATATCTCTATTGCAAACTTATGGATTACATTACATGAAATGAAAACATGGGTTGCGGGGCTACTCCCCGCACCCTAGTGTATAAGACTACTCGCTCATGGCAAGGGCAAAGAAGGAGGTGAGAAGAGAGAGAGAGAGAACGTCATCTCCACGAAGGAGGGAGGAAGGTCGACCCCTTGGAGAGAGAGAGAGAAATGATCTTCACACTTTGTAGGTTGCTTGATGATGATTCTTCCTCTTCCCACCTTCTTTGGCGATGAGAGAGAAAGCAACTTCTGGATGGAATGTGGATCTTAGACCGGCAGCTTCAGGGCAGTGGATGAAGGATGGAACAGTTCTGGAACAGTAGAGGTAGCCTTTGGACGTCTAAAAACTTGATACTTTGTGAGGACCCTTGGGGTCTTATTTATAGGCTTTGAGTGAAGTCCAAACGGTTTGGGTGGTTTTGGGCCCAAACGATCGTGAAGACCGTTTGGGTTCTGAGACCGTTTGGACTCTCTCAGTTTCAAAACCGTTTGGACTCTCCCGGTTTGGAAACCGTTTGAGTCCTTGCGGTCTTAAAACTGTCTGTCTTTATTTGGTCTTGGGACTGTGTAACTTTATGCAGTCTTGGGACCGGTTGATCTCCATTCTGTCTAGGTACCGTTTGTTGTCCATTCGGTCTTGGGACCGTTTGGTGTCCATTCGGTCTTGGGACAGTTTGGTGTCCATTCGGTCTTGGGACCGTTTGGGGCTTTTGTAGTTTTTTTTTTATTTTTCTGTAAGAAATAGAAGGGGAACAGTTAGGCTAATGACATATTTACAAAAGAGTGGAAAATTAAAGATTATGTCTAATTTATTTAAGAAAGAGTATGGAACACTGAGAAAAACCAATAAGATAACATCGCAAAATGGGAGGTTATCATGGATTGACTTTCTCCTAGTTTGGAGAACCACTCTGCATAGCGTGTTCTTTTTTTTTCAATCTCTCTCATCCTTGCTATGTATGCTTAGTTTTACTATAAGTTCAATATTTGCTATCCCATATCTTGAATTAACTTGAAGGTCTAATGAAACTTGTTTAACTTCTTTTAGCTCTATTCACCCCCTCTAAACCCCTTTGATCCAACAAGTGATATCAGAGCCACAATCTTCTCTGATTCATATCCTACGAGACGTTAAGATGGACGACAGCCTACTTGGGTCTCTCAACTTGGAAGGTGGTTTCTACATGATAACCCCAATCTTTGACAACACAAAATTCATTTATTGTAAGAGACTGATGCAATTCTACCTTCAAGGGATGAAATACAACATGTGTAAAATAGTCGTCGTTGAATACAAGAAGCTAGAGGGTGATTTAGCCACTTGGGATGAAGCCAAGCTAAAGAAGGCACAATTGAATGCAAAGGCAATAAGCACCATATATGTTACCCTCACCCATATGAGTTCAACCGGATCTCATTTTGGGACACAACCCATGAGATTTGAAACAAGTTGTGCATCACCTATGAAGGAAAAAAGCAAGTCAAGGAGTCAAAGATATACATGCTCAAGAGACTCCTTGAAAACTTCAAGATGGGCAAGAAGGAGATAGTGGCTGAGATGTACACAAGGCTCAAACCATAATCAACAGACTTGCTTCATTAGGCCACACCATGGATAGAGGGACCATCAACTCCAACACTCTAAGGTCTCTCCCCAAGAGATGTGAATTCAAGGTGACTTCCATTGAAGAAGTTAGAAGCCTTGGTGACATAGACATCGAAGAGCTCATTGTCAACCTTCAAGATCACGATCCAAGACTTGAAAAACAAGAGGAAGATTAAAAGACAGAAGATAAGGAATCAAATAACATCAAAGACAATGCATTCAAATCTCAAGTGGAGGCACTAATTCTCCAACAACAACTTGCTTGTCGGTCTTCTCCTCCTTCCTCAAGTGAAGATGAAGCCCCTAGTGACCATGAAGCTAAATACTCCAAGGAAAAGCACTTCGTAGGAATGTCATCCTCCTCCTCCACTCCAAAGTGCGATGAATGTGAGAAAAAGGGACATTACAAGAATGAGTGCCCCAAGGCCAAGAAGTCCTACACAAGAGCAGCTCCAAGAAAAGGGAGGACTGCAAGAAGGATGTCAAGTAAATGAAGAAGGATAAGAAGGAAAGAAGAAGCAAGGATGCATCCCATGCCACATGGGAGTCTTCTTCTTCTAGTGATTCCAGCTCCAATGGGGGAGAATGCCACCTTGCACTCATGGCCTCTACTAGTAAACACACCAGTGAGGTAAGTGAGGTAATATTGCATGAGTTATCTAAACAAACCCTCATTAATATGCTTAATTCTTCTTTCTCTTCTCTTTTCGAATGCAAATCTAAGAAGAATATGTTAGGGAAAATCATTGATGACTGTATGTTAAGCTTGATATCCTTGATCAAAATGAGAAAATGCATCTTGATAGTACTAATTCTTTGCAAGGGAAATTTCTTGATCTTGAGCTCCAATACAATAAAGTTGAAGTAGAGAATGGTATCTACCTTAAGAACATCAATAGTCTTAAGGAGGAAAACCAAGCCCACCTTGATGATCTTGTTTTACTTAGAACTAAAAATGATGTTTTTAAATATACTTGTGATGCTATTAAAGATGAAGATATAATCTATCTTGATGAACTTATTATTCTTAGAACTGAAAATGCTAGATTGATTGTTCAAATTAATGATATTTCTTAGAGACCTCTATTTCTTAGTAATGAGGTGGAATTACTCTTGAAATATATTCTTATGATACGAAATCCCTCTGTTTGGAGGCTGACTTACTTCGTGCACAAGATGATCTTGCAAGCTTATCTTCTATTGTCATTAGTCTTAATGATGATAATCACAAACTTGGAGCTTCCTTGTAGAAATTCCTTAAAGGGAAAAAGTCCCTCAATGAAGTTCTAGATCACTCTACCAAACAAGTCGATACTAATGGTTTGGGATATGTAAGGGGAGCTCCAAATAGAAAGAGAAAGGGTAAGGATAAGAAAAAGAGCAAGGAACCTCCTTGCTTCCATGAATAGTCATTTGGCTCTAAGAACCCTATGGTTTGTGTACATTGCAAGAGTGATGACCATTACTCTACTAATTGTCCTTATAGAGATAAGGGGACCAACCCAAAGATGAAATGGGTCCCCAAGCTAACACGATATTCCAAGGTTTGAATTGGGTACCAACATCTTCTTTTCTTGTAGGTAAATAGAAAATGGATTGTTGGTAGTGGTTTCTCAAAGCATATGGTAGGTAAAAGCAACCACTTCAATCAATTCATAAGGAAGAAAGGAGGATCAGTGACATCTAGTGAAAACAACAAAGGTAAAGTGATAGGTGAGGCTGATTTACTATGCATCCAAAATGTTCTTCTCATGGATGGACTACATCACAATTTAATAAGTGTTAGTTAATTATGTGATAATGGCTATCTTGTTCTTTTTACCTCACAAGAATGCTTGCTTCTAGATTTCCTGCCCTACAATGTTATATGTAAGGGAACTAGAAATGGTAATCTCTATGTTATTGTTCTTGACTCTATTAAGCCTATTGTTAGTAGATGTATTGTTGTCAATTCGAATGATAAATCCTTGTGGCACCATAGGCTTGGTCAGGTAAATATGCATCATTTGAAGAAGTTGAGCAAAAAGTAATTGGTCAAAGGACTTCTAAAACTAGATTTTGAGAAGGATGAGGAATGCCAACCTTGTATCCAAGGAAAACAAACTAAATCCTCCTTTAAATCCAAAGGAGTCCTTATTACAAAGAGAGCTCTTAAACTTCTTCACATTGATCTATTTGGACCAATGATAACTCAATCTCTTCATGGTAGCAAGTATTTCCTTGTGATTGTTGATGCCTTTTCTTAGTTTACTTGGACCTTCTTTCTTGTTTCAAAAAGTGATATTCTTGATGTTTTCTTGACATTTTGTAAATGAGTTGAAAATGAAGCTTCTTGCTAGATCTTCTCTATCTACACTGACCATGGGGGAGAATTTGAAATGACTTGTTTGAATGTTTTTGTGAGGAATCTGGGTATGCACATAACCTTTCTTTACCTCGAACACCTCAATGAAATGGAGCTATTGAGAGAAAGAATAGGTCACTATAGGAAATGACTAGGATCATGCTTCTAGATTATGACACTCCAAAGAAGTTTTGGGTCGAAGCCGATAGCACTTCATATTTTGTGCAAAATCGGGTTTTGACTCATCAATATTTACAGAAAACCCCCTATGAGTTAAGGTGTGGCGGAAAGCCTTCTACCGATACATGTTTTCGGTTGTTGTTGTTTTATTTTGAACACCAAGATTCGCTCAACAAGTTTGATGGAAATCTTAGACTTTCTTTCTTGGATATAACACTACTAGCAAGGCTTATAAAGTGTTTAACATTGAATTGTCTAAAGTTGAAGGATATAACAATGTTAAATTTGTTGAAACTAACCCCTCTATTTCTAAGAATATTGTGAATGATGATGTTGTAGATGAGGTGATCCCTCACTTGAATGGCCTCAACATTGTTGACAAAGGAAATGAGTTGATAGTTGACGAAGGAGAGAAAGAAGAAGAAAAGAAGGATCCAAATCCCCGCTTTGCAAAACATCATCCTAAAGAGCTCATCATTGGTAATCATTTTGAAAGGGTGAAGGTGCAGGCTGCATACAACAAAGACTAAGATGACAATGCCTTCATCTCACAACTTGAGCCCAAGAATGTGCTAGAAGCTCTTAAAGATGATGAATGAATCCTAGCCATGAAAGAAGAGTTAGAAACGTTAGACAAGAATAAAGTGTGGACCTTAGTGCCAAGACTAAATGATAGGAAGATCATTGTCACCAAGTGGGTCTACTACAACAAGTTGGAAAGTGGTAAGAAACAAAGAAAGGTTAGTTTCTCAAGGCTATAATCAACAGGATTATTGATTTTGATGAAACTTATGCTCATGTTGCTATACATGAATCTAATACAATGTTACTTCCCTTTTCTAACTATAAAAATTTCTTGCTTTGTCAAATGGATGTTAAAAGTGAGTTTTTGAATGGTATGGTAGAGGAGAAAGTCTTTGTGTCTCTACCTCCTGTCTTTTAACATGATATATTGTCTAACCATGCTTATTAGTTGTAAAAAGCTCTCTATGGACTCAAACAAGCCCCTAGAGTTTGGTATGAGAAACTAAAGAACTTTTTAATAGACAGTGGCTACATCATGAATAAAGTCGACTCTATACTATTTCTAAAACACACTTCTAGCAACTTTTTTAACACTCAAATTTATGTGGATGTTATTATTTTTGGCGGAACTGATATTGATCTTTGCAAGGAATTTATTTCTCTTATGCAGAGTGAGTTTGAGATGAGCATGATGGGGGATCTTAATTTCTTCCTCAGCTTCCAAATCAAGCAAACCAAGCAAGATAACGTCATCAACCAAGGCAAATACACAAGTTAACTCTTGAAGCACTTTGGGATAGATAACACCAAGTAGATGGACACCCCCATGTAAAGCACCGCCGACCTTGACAAAGATGAAGATGGTGAGAAAGTGGATGAGAAGCTCTATAGAGGTATGATTGGAAGTTTATTATATTTAACTACCTCTAGACCTAACATGGCTTGTGTGCTTGATTTCAATCAAGTCCTAGAAAATCATATCTCACAGAGGTTAAGAGGATTTTGTGGCATCTAGGCAAAACTCAAAATTTTGGACTATGGTATCCCAAGTCAAGTGACTTTATTCTTACTTCCTATAGTGATGTTGATTATACAGGATGTTTGATTGATAGAAAGTGCACAAGTGGCACTTGCTTCTTCCTAGCACCATGCTTGGTTTCTTAGCTCTATAAGAAACAAAGTACAATGTCCCTTTCAACAATCGAGGTTGAATACACTACAATTGGGAGTTGTTGTGCCCAAGTCCTATGGATGAAGAAAATGCTCCAAGAGTTTAACATTCATTTTGATGTTTCTCCTATCTATTGTGACAATACTATCACAATTAATCTCTCTTATAATATGATATTGCATAGTAGAGCTAAGCATATAGAGGTTCATCATCACTTTCTTCGTGACCACATTTCCTAGAAGGATATTTATATCACACATGTGGGCACGGAGAATCAACTTGCATACATGTTCACTAAACCTCTAGCTAGAGAGAAATTTACATTTATTAGATCAAAACTACTTATAACTGCTCTTGATACTATTGACATGCAATCTAGCTAGATTTTATCATACCTATATGTTTCTTACTTATAATTGGTCATGATTTAGTGCTATAATTGCCATGTTTTCATGCCTTGTTTTGCTTGTTTTGGCTATTTTTCACAAACACATGTTTTATCACAAAATAGTAGCCAATGATGAGCGAAATGTGCCTCAATATGTTTAAAATACATGATAGGCTAGAAAAATAACTTTATATAGCACTCTAGAGGCTTAGAATTAAATTTATATGTTTTGGATAGGATGACCATTTGGTCGACTTTAACCTAGTACAAACTCGACCAATTCCTATCCAAGGACCGAACTATAATGCAATATCAAATAAGTTTTCTAAACACAAAACTATGACTATACCTGTAAATGGATATCCGGAATCTGCAAATTCGATCCGGATTCGAGTCCAAAATTTTGAAAAAAAATCTAACACCCGCATAATCCGAATTAGATTTAGGATATCAAATTTCATATCCGAAAATTTCGGAAAATATTTCGGATATGGCTATACCTGCTCCGAAAAAATCTGAAATTTTGACATATATATACATCTATTATCAAATATATATTATCTATATATAAAAACATAAAAATATAGATATTTTGTCATATATATTCATAGTGATATCAATGTTTTCTATAGATAATATATTAATAACAATACATTTATGCTTTTTGGTTCAAATCAGATATTTATTTGAATTCAAATATTATTTGTCAGACCAGATTCAGATATTATCACATGATATCCGTAAGATATCAGATAGTATTTTTTTCATATTCGGATATCAGATATAGTAGTATCTACTTCGTATTCGATCCATTTATAGGTCTAACTGTGAATGGATGCAAATTAAAAAGGGCATCAGTCGACTTTTCTCCCTCTCAACTAGATAAAGTTAACCGATAAGCAACCTCTAGTATTCATCCTGCAACCCTAGGCTAACCCAACCTATACTACACCCTTAATAGACTTCGATCAGCCCTCCTTGACTCTACCAACCATGACCTAGGTGGTTAAGAGACCTGCTACTTGCATTTTCCTTCTTGTTTTGTGGTCATTACCTATCAATCCAACCCAAATGGCTTCCAACCATAGGAAACAATCTAGACCATATGGAGCTTCATCCTCCTCCACTGCTTCTTGCCATGTATCCTTTGATAACACCTCTTTCATCTCAACTGAAGTCATGAATAGGTATAAGGAACTCCTTCCTATGAATCCCTTTACTTTTTGCACTTTATTTGAACCTCATTTACAATGAATGGGGTGATCAAGGAGGTTTCTAGGGTGTTCAAAACATATTGTCTTAGTGCTTTGTGTGTAGAGTGTTCGTGATTCTCAAATGCCATGTCTAGCATGAAGGTTTTCCATGAATTTTACACCAATCTTACGTGGAACTACGACACCAATCTGCCACCACATAATACTCAGTCATCTTGACTTTGATGATAGTGAGTACCAAGATAAAAATATATGAGTATTTGTTTAATACCTATTTCTCTGCTACTGACTTATCACTTCTTGGTTGGCTTCCTATCCTTCATACTATGGCCTGCTGGACCCTGAAAGTTTCTACAAAAGTTTTAACCCTGTGCTTACCCTTCCTGATATCCATAAGTTTTTGAAGAAGCTTGATGCCCCATACCGGAAGAATTCTACCTTACCCTCCTCTTCCATGGATATCAAAACACGTATGATCACTTTTTTCGTCAATTGCAATATCCATCCCAAGCAGAATCAAACAAAGATTGCCGAGATTTGTGTTGCATTAGTGTATTGTCTGTTGAATGATATCATAGTCAAGTGGGCTAGTTATATTCTTCATCATATGACATGTCTTGACTTAGGGAAGAACACCACTGAAACCCATCTCCCTTATCCTAACCTCATCTATGGTGTCTTTGATCACCATGCCAAAAAATCTTTCTTCTATGACCTTAGCTACAAACCAAGTCGGAAAGAAGTTTGCATTAGTGAGACTACCATAATGAAAACATTTCTTCCTACCTCCTCCACCACACCAGGTGCCTCTACCTCCACCCAGCCCCCTCCACCACCACCACCACCTAGACATGACCGCTCCTCATTTTCTATATCCAATGAAGCCCTCATGGGATATATGATACATCAACAGGAATACAACCTTCAGGTTTAGGACCTCATCCTACAACCATCCCCACCCATGCTACTAGGCTTACCTAGGTGTTGACTATGGTTCTTATGCATATAGTCAGTTCTACCTTGATCCACCACTTGTTAATTCTGTTGTACTCCATGTTGCTTCTGATGGTGAACCTGCACCTGCCCCTGGTGCTCTTCCACTTTTGGACCTTCCCATTGGCCATGTTGCCACTCTACTTGCTAGCTATGACAGAGTTTATGCTCCCAGTTTTAAGTAAGAAAACGCATTATATGCACGTGGCATGTCTTAGACTATGCAGAATGCCAGGTGGCCTGGTACTCATGCCTTTAGACCTCCTAATGATGAGGAGACTCCTGACCAAGATGTTAAGGAAGATGTTGGATAAGGTGATGATGTTGAGGATGTTGATGGTGATGCTGGTGATGATGGCTCTTCTGATGGTGAGCCTACACCTGCTGCCACTAATGCACCATCTGACGGAGACAAAGACTACTAACCCGAGGACGAGGATAACAATGTTGTTGATGTAGATAGCCTATATATTTAGTTTTTTAGTCTATTAGGGTTCTATATATACCTTTTTTGTAGACTATCATGTACTAAACATTTGGGCACGTATCTGAGGCACATTATTTTCTTATATCATCATTTTCTTCTAGCTTGTATTACTCATATCGAAAGGACATATCTAGTGTTGTAATCTTAATGTTATGTACCTTAACTCTTTGTTTGGTTACATCTTTTGAGTTGGTGTATGTACCCCATATTTTGATATGACTCTAGCATGCTTGTTTCTCTCTATTTTGTCTCTATTTGGTGCTTGATTTAGTCATTGCATGTGTAATATGTGCATGTAGGAAACACATGTGTTTTATAGATCTTCTACCCCTTCCCTTTTTATATGACAAAGGGGGAGAAATGAGCTCATCCATATTAAATGTATTGCTTATGTGATCCTTTTCTAGTCAATTATCTGAATTATCATGTGACTCCCTAGAGGACCATGTAGTATATATATGCGCTATGGTTGTTTGTGGAAAGACTAACCATGAGCATAAATTGAGTGGGAGCAATTAACACTTTTCATTCATGTATCCCCTTGAAATTAACAAGGTAAAGGTTTAATTTTCATACCTTTTCAATATGAGGAATGGTTTGTCATTGTCAAAAATGGGGAGAATGTTGACTTGAGAGTTATACATTGTCCATATTTTGATAATGACCTAACCATTCCATTCATATGTATCTAATATGTCTACTTGGGATTGATTTCAAGTATTATAGATATGATAAGGATCAATTCAATCAAGCCCTAGTTTGATCAAGTTCAAGCCAAAAACAATGCAAATGCACTTTTGTGGAAAACACCCTAAAACACTTAGGATGATTTTTCTAACCATTTTTATTGATGTTATGAGTTGCAACTAAGATGAGAAAAAATCAAGAGCCCTTAATTTGAACGTCTAATCACTCTAATGACATTTTCTAAAATGCATCACAAAGTGCATATTCGACTGAGTTTCTCTCGTGACAAACTCGACCAACACCCTTGATGCATTTTGAGAATGTCAAGGTTCAGTTGAGTTTCCTATACACAAAACTCAACCAACACCCTACACTGGAAAAACTAATTTTAAGAGATCGACCGACTTTCATCCAGGATAAACTTGACCAATGCTTCAAATTTGTTTTTTCATATTTAGTGCAATCTGTCGAGTTACCTTTATTAAAACTCGACTGAATGCATAATATGGAGTATGATGAAAAAATGTTTCTAATTGATGGAGTGTTGTAAAACTCAAAATTATATCTATTGCAACACCCCAAATGACTAGAAAAATGTTCCTTAATGCTCTTAGACTCTAGTGGACACCCCCAAATATAAATAGGATCTCTTGGAGTTCATTCCAAGGTTGCTCCTTCATGCTATTCAAGCTCCAAGCTATAGTTGAGTGTATATAGTCCACTTGAGCCATTTTCTCTCTCTTGTTTGCAAATCAAAACGTCCATATGAGTGAGATAGGATATGTTCAAGAGAGATACTCCATTCTAGACTTGTAAAGCTCTCAAATCTTCACTTTCCCCAAACCCTTTCTTCAAGATCAAGTTGGTGAAAGCTTCTCAAAGTGAAGGAGAAGGTGTAAAAGCTTCTACAAGGTGAAGGAGAAGGTCAAGGGTAAAGATCTGGGAGTAGAGTGGGTAAATCCTCAAGGAGATCAGGTAGTAGAGTGGGTAAATCCTTCAAGGAAAAAGACTCAATGCAAGAAGGGGATCTCCTTTGCGAGGGTGTCCTACTGCTTGCAAGAGTGGCTAAGACATTATGGAGGTAGAAGACTCTAGCTTAGAGGATAGGTTAGTCCTTGGTTGGTCTATTGGCTCCTTTTGGTCCTTATAATGGAGGCTAGGTATCCTTGTCTTGGAAAAGGAAGGTCATCCTATATGATTATAATGGAATATAAGTATACATGGGTTGCAAAATCCTACAGCTTGACCTCTCTAGGTAGTGGACTGAATTTCTCCTAGTTTGAATAGTGGATCACTTTACATAGTTTGTTCTTGTGTTTGTTAAATCTCTCTCATCCTTGCTATGTATGCTTACTTGCACTAAGAATTCAATATTTGCAATCCATATCTTGAAGTAACTTGAAGGTATAATGAATCTTGTTTAAGTGATTTTAGCTCTATTCATCCCCCGTCTAGAGACCTTTGATCCAACATTAGTGACCTAATGAATCTGATAACCTTACCTCCAAATAATTACGTATGCCTTATGATAGCCAATTAGACTCTAAAATATGAATGTAACGCGATTGGTTAATTTTAGTTAATATTCCTAAAAAATGCAATATGAGAGTCCCTCATGATACCTTACACTTAAATAGTGATCACAAATCATGTTCTATGGTCATGTCTAGTCTTTTATGAAAATTTTGAGAATGTTTATGTGTGAGATAGTGGCATATCTTTGTACTACTATTTGCATGTTGAGATGTGAAAGTAGGAGGAGAATTATCCTTTCTTTTTTGTTGATTAAGGATGATGTTTCATGAGTATATATGTTTGGCCTTGTTGTAGCTAAGGATGATATGTTGAGCCTTTGTAGGATCGAGAATGCTACTATGGACCTTGTAGTGGACAATATTGACATGTCTGGTCTTATTGTGGTCAAATATGGATATGTGTACCTTGAGTTAGTGTCTTGATATATGTTTTGTACATTTTATGTCTTTTTGGAATTGCAAAAATTGATTTAATTCCCAAATACTTGTAGGCACTTTCTATATGTCTTGATTGATGGAGTTAAAATACCTAATTTACTTAAATAATCAGTGTAACCATAATTATCTAGTACCCTAAGTTTGTAGAACTATTCTAGCATTAGGACTTGCTGGATAGTGAAATGAGTATCCCAAAAAGTACTCAAAGTCGTATACTATTGAGTATATGCATATGCAGGGAGGGTATATCCTTGTCATCCTGATCCCAAGGTTTTTGGAGAGTGGTCAAGGCCATGTCTCAAAAGTAAATGCAATTGAGGGAAATTGGGGTTGTAAATCATATTTGAGGGTTGTATACCCTAGTCTCTAGTATTACAACATGTATACTATGGGAGGACTAGGATATTTTGTAGTTTAGCTGGCATGCCACTAAAGTGGACTCGTACTGACCATAGGGAAGAGATATTAGGATTCCTCTCATCCTATATCTTATACATGGCTGATTTTGACTTTGTAGTGGTCAACTAGTAGTTTGATTGGTATGTCTCAAATCAATTGATTGGTTGACCACACTACCAAATGACCATCTCAATGAATGAAATGACTGTTTGGGCAACCAGTCAGGCATCTTAAGCATTGAGACATCCACTTGGGTTGTCAGGATGATCAAAGTAATTGGCTAAGTTCTTCCAAAATTGAGGTGTGAACTGATCAATTCATTCTGATGAACCGATTAGATTGAATCGCTCACCAGAAAACCATCTGGGTGAGCGAGATGGGCATTTCTCCTGGGTAAGATAGCTTGGTCGGGCCAAACAAAGGTTTTAGATGTTTTCTATACTCATTTTGAATGTACATTACTTGTGGTGCAAGGAATTAATATGTGATATTAATTGGAATCAAAATTGCCAAATTCGTGTGCAATTGGGAAACAGCCAAATGACCGTTTGGTAATCAAACATGACTGCATGGGTCACCAGACGACCGTTTTGGTGTTTACAGGTTACACAAATTCAAGATCTTCAGGTCCCTTCCACTCCTACACAATCTAGTACAAGTTGGGAACCCTGTCCCTAACTCTGCCTATAAATAGAGGAGCATTGGGGGCTTCCTAGAACATAACAATAAGAACAACAACTGAGAATCAGTTGATCTGACAATTGTTGTCCTCTCTGGTTGTGGTAAGTGAGACAAACCAAGCAAGTCCTACTCGACAAGGTAGGGATAACTACAAGAGAGAACAACTGAGAGTTGTTGTTGTGGGAGAGTAAGTTGGTGACTAGTACGCCAATGGGAGGAACAAATCCTTCTTGTCTGTTCTAGTTGAACGACGAGAATTCTAGATGGTGTGTGTGGACTACTCTAGAGGTAGGAGTCCTTTGGCAGCTTCTCGAAGAGAAAAGTCATCATGTAGTCTGTGGATAGACCACGTGAGAATTGTAGAAGTTGTTCTCTTCATTGTTCATGGTGAAGACCCAGAGCTGCACAACCACCGTCAAAGAGAAACTATTTTATAGTTGCATTGAAGTGAGTTGTTGTCACTGGACTATCTCTAGGACTAGGTATAACTTGCTAAACCATCCTTCCTATTTCATAGTAGTTGACGTGACCTTGCTGTTATGGGAATACATATAGATAATTTTGTTTTGTTTCCGTTGCTATACTCTGTGCCCATATTTACCAACAGTGGTATCAGAGCCACGTCAATTTATTATGATTTAGGAGAATCGATAGGATCATATTTTTGGTTTAATCATTTATTTATTGCATATGATGTGAATATCTAAACTGTCTCATATCCATATCTGATCAAAGAGCATATAATCACAAACTAATATATATATATATATATATATATATATATATATATATTTATATTTATATATTTGCAATTTACATGTGTCACCCTAAAATAGATTTTGATGGTGGATGTGTAGCATGGTTATGTCCAATACCTAATGTAAGGCCCATGAACTTGCTTAATGAGTTGAATAAGCTTAATTACCATGATTGAATTCTTATAACCCTAATATAATCTTTTGATATGATTTGAAATCATAAGATAAGCTTAAGTTTCAAATTTGGTCAAATTTGGACAATGTTTGAGTAAGTTATGTAATTTTCTATACATTTTGGACTTTTATGCAATTTACCCAATTGAGTGGTTTTCTTTGCAATTTGTCGTATACATTATGTTCCTTGTTGGCTAAATGGACATCAGTAAATCCCTTTGTTTTGATAATGACAAACATTTCATTCTTGTTGATCTAACGTGCTACTTGAGTGTTGCAGGAATAAGGTGGATGACAAATATCATGGAAGATCTATATGCTAAATTGCTTTAATTTCATGAAAGTAATCAATTGTAAAATTTGTACAAGTATATAATGTACAAGTACTTAGACATCATGTAAATCAAGCGTTAGATCTTCCCTAACCAATCACTACACTTAGATAGGTCATCCCCTTCAATAGTGTCACATATGCACACTCACATACACACTTAGTACTCTAGTTGAAACATTGAAACAGGGTCAATCTCGGTCGACAAAATCCTCGACCGAGACACTCTCGGTTGACAAGCTTCTCGACCGAGAAAGACCCAGGTAGCTGTTAGACACAGCTGACAAGGTAGTTGGCAGTTGGAGATGAACGTTGCAAACACTTGATCCAGAGAGCCTGTCGGTCGACAAAACCTCGACCGAGTAGGTATCTCGGTCGACAATTTCTCGACCGAGATGGACTCTGACAGCAACTGCAGATTTAATTAACTAGCCATTGCTAATGCAACTAACTTATATCTAACGGCTAGTTAAGCACTTAGAAACCCCTAGAAAGTGTCTAGAACGTCCTTAAGCACTTGTAGGTCATTCCTATAAATAGGACATGCCTTAGGACACCTAAACTCACTTAATTCTACACTTGAGAAATCTTTGAGCATACACTTGCATTAGCAACCTATTTTGAGCAATTGAGCAATACTTGCAATTGGCTGCTCTTCACCTTGCTCTAAATTCGTGTCATATAGGCTAGTATCTCCTATCCACAGCAATCACACTTCCATTTACATTGGTAAGGAGATCGACACGCTTGATATAGGCAAATCAAGCCTTGTGCTTCAAAGGATAAGTTTTAATTTCCATTTTCCTTTCTTGTTCACTTTCATTGCTTGTACTCTCCTTGCTACTCCTAGGTTGGAGGCTGCGGATTGGAGAGGGTCGTGATCTTCTTTGCAAAGAAGGAGACTTTGAACTACTTCAAGAAGGCTGGTGCAACGGGAGGTTACTTCAAAGAGGAAGGCTACTTCAAGGGGGAGCTTGGAGTTACTTCAAGAAGGCTACCTCAAGTTGGTGCATCTACTTCAAAGTGAAGGCTGTTCAAAGGGGTGTAAGAAAGTATTGTATTTTGTGTAATTCCTTGTGAAGGTAATAAAATTAATACTTTCAAAATCCTGATTGGGTAAGCAACCGGGTAGTGGAGTGACTGCCTTAGTATTTGCTAAGGTAGGAACCACTCTAAATCCCTTGTCTCCTTCTTATTTTTTTATTTGTGGTTGTTTGAGTTAAATAATTGTTAAATTAACTTTAAAACCCTAATCACCCCCCTCTAGTGGTTTTTCAATTGGTATCAGAGCAGACTTCAAGGAACTCTAACCAAGTCTTGAAGAATGGGTGACGGGTTGCTCAACAACCTTAACCTTGAAGGGACACTTGTGGCTAGACCTCCGGCATTCGATGGAACTAACTACACCTACTGGAAAAGAAGAATGCAATTTTATTTCCAAGGGATTAGTTGGGATCTATGGAGGATGGTGTCAACCCCCTATGAGCTTCCTCAAGTGGAATATGCAGCTTGGGACACCAATACGGTAAAGTCGGCTCAAATGAATGCAAAGGCTGTAAGTATTCTCTATTGCTCAATTTCAGTAGGAGAATTTAATAGGATATCAAATTGTGAAACAACCTATGAAATTTGGCATAGACTTTCCATAACTTATGAAGGGACTGTTCAAGTTAAGAATTCTAAAATTGGAATGCTTAAACAAAAGTTTGAACAGTTCTGTATGGATCTGAATGAATCTATTAGTGATATGTATGCAAAATTCTCTTCTATTGTAAATGGTTTGAATGCTTTAGGTAAAGTTATTAGTGAGGAAGATCAGGTATCAAAGATTCTTAGATCACTTCCTCCCAAATACAAGCCCAAGGTGACGGCCATTGAAGAAGCAAATGACTTCACCCGAATGAGGATGGAACAACTCATTGGCAATCTAGAAGCTCATGAAGAAACCCTAGAAGAAGAAGAAAGAAGAGAACATGAACTACAACAAGGGAAAAAGAAGGATGTGGCTCTAAAAGCTTCAAAAATCATTACACCAGAAAGTGATGAGTCAAGTGAAGAAGAAGGAGAAGAAGCCTTGATTGTCAATGGTAAGAAATATAAAAGATTTAGATATAACAAAATTTCTAGTTCTTCTTCATCTCCTCCTAGGTGTTTTGAGTGTGGAAAGAAAGGACATCTAAAAAATGAATGCCCTAAAGAAAAGAAAGGAAAGAAAAGCTCACACAAAAAGAAGGGAGAAAAAGCTTATAAAGCTGCATGGGACGAGTCCAGTGAGAGTGAAAGTGGAGAAGAAAAGGTGGAATGTCTAATGGCAAGAGAAGATGGTGAAGAATCTCAAGAGGTAAGCCTTCTTGATCTTCCTAAAGAAGAGTTAATTACTAGTCTGCAAGAAACTCATGATAAGTATGTTGATTGCAAAAAGAAACTAAAGAAGGTTACCAAAACAAATGATGAGTTATATGCTAAATTAAATGATCTCTCTTCTGAAAAGAACAACATTGATCTTGAGAATCTGTCTTTAAAAACATCTTTAAATGACTGCACTAGAAAGTTACTTACTCTAGAAACATATGTTGATCTTCTTTCTCAAGAAAAGACTAATTTGTTAGCTAAACTAAATGATCTTCAAACTCAACCAATTTTATGTAACCATCTAGACTATGACAATGTTGTAAAAGAAAGAGACTCCCTATTATCTGATTTAGATCAAGCAAGAAAAGATTTACACAAGAAGATGGATGACATTGCTAAGCTACAAAGAAACCTAAATGACTTAAGAGGAAAAGACATTCTTAATAACATTCTGAAAATTTCCTCTAGTTTCAATGGAAGAAGAGGTTTAGGATATGCTCCAAAGAAAAATCAACCCAAAAGAACTAAAGCATCCAAGACTCAGACTATGTTTGTACCTAAGAACACAATTCCTAGAAAGAGAAATGAAGTTGATTCTATTACTTGCCATTTTTGTCTACTCCTTGGACATTATTCATTTTCATGCCCTTATAAGACCAAGGATTCCGACTTAGCTTGGGTCCCAAAACCCCAAACTGAGTAGATTTGAATGAAATTCAGTTGAGATATGATCCAATGCTCATTTTTGCAAATTATATTGTCTTATCTCAACTTAATAAAAGGTCTCATGCATTATGGTAATTTTTTGAACTACTGAACTGAAACAGAAACTAATTCGGTCGAAGTATTGTCGACCGAAATTATAATCGGTCGAACTTTTGTCGACCGACTAGATGCCTATAAGAAATTAAAATCTACAGCAACAACCTGAGTAAAACAACAACTTTTTTGATCGATGATTGATCGACCGAGAGAGGTGTCGGTCGAACTTTTGTCGACCGACTGAAGTTCTGAGTCAGATTTTTTTTTTGTCTGTAATTAAATGCTTCTAACCATACCGGACCATCACATGGGTACCAAAACCTACATTTTAATGCAGGATTGGGTGGTCGACAGTGGATGTTCTAAACACATGACCGGAAACAAGGATGTGTTTCAAACTTTTGAAGCAAAGAAGAGTGCAACAGTCACCTTTGGAGATAATGGTAAAGGTAAAATCGTTGGAATTGGTAACATTGGTACAAACCTCGAAATAAAGAATGTTTTACTCGTTGATGGTTTGCACCATAATTTAATAAGTGTTAGTCAATTATGCGATAGTGGATATGATGTTTTATTTAACAAAAATTGTTGCAAGTTATTAATAGAAAACACTACAAATGTTGTTTATGAAGGAAAACGAGTTGGAAACCTTTATCTTCTTAGACCTAACTCTATGAAATATGTAGTAGGAAAATGCTTACTTGCAAATGAAAATACTTTCCAACTATGGCATAAAAAGTTAGGACATGCTAGTTCACATGTTATCAAAAAGTTAGTTAAATATGATCTTGTTCGTGGTTTGCCTAATTTATCTTTTGATCAAATTGAAAATTGTGAACCATGTACCTTGGGTAAGCAAACAAAAACCTCTTTTAAACCCAAACATGTATGTAGCACTTGTAGATCCTTAGAATTGATTCATATGGATTTATTTGGACCTATGAGGACACAATCTATTGGTGGCAAAAGATATTGTTTTATTATTGTTGATGATTATAGTAGATATACGTGGGTACATTTTCTTGCAACCAAAGATGACACTATACATGTCTTTATAAAATTTTGTTCCAAGGTTGAAAATCTATTACAAAACAAAATATGTACCATTAGAAGTGATCATGGTGGAGAATTTGAGAATCATTTATTTGAAGAATTTTGCACATATCAGGGATACACTCACAACTTTTCTGCTCCACGCACTCCACAACAAAATGGTATAGTTGAAAGGAAAAATCGATCACTACAAGAAATGGCTAGGACTATGAAGCTCGAACATAACACACCTAAAACCTTTTGGGCTGAAGCTGTAAACACCGCATGCTATGTGTTAAATAGAGTAACTGTTCACTCCTATTTGAAGAAAACACCATATGAAATAATACATACTAAAAAAACCTAAAGTTGACTATTTTCATACCTTTGGATCCACATGCTATATCTTAAACACTAAAGAGGATAGAGATAAGTTTGATTCTAAATCACATAAAGCATTCTTTTTGGGATATTCTACCTCTAGCAAAGCATTTAGAGTCTACAACACTATTTCTAGAAAAGTTGATGAATCTATTCATATTTCTTTTCATGAAGAGCCAAAATCAGAAAATCCTAAAATAGTTGATCTCACTCATCAATTCTAAAACTTATCCATACCCAATGATAGTGAGAAAAATACTACAAGCAATGACAAAGCTGAAACACAACCTATACCTAGACTCATTAAGGATCATCCTCAAAAATTAATTATTGGGAATCCCAATGATAAAGTCAAAACTCGTTCTTCTTTTAAGGATGTTGCAAACATGGCCTTTGTTTCTATTATTGAACCTAAGAAGGTATCTGAAGCTCTTAAAGATGACTATTGGATAATAGCAATGCAAGAAGAATTAAATCAATTTACTAAAAATGATGTATGGTATTTAGTTCCTAAACCACAAGATAAAACCATCATTGGAACTAAATGGGTTTTAGGAATAAGTTAAATGAGGCAGGGGAAGTAATAAGGGATAAAGCTCGGTTAGTAGCACAAGGATATAATCAACAAGAAGGAATAGACTTTAATGAAACATATGCACCAGTAGCAAGACTTGAAGCTATTAGAATGTTACTAGCTATTGCTGCACATAAAAACATCAAACTCTACCAAATGGATGTAAAAAGTGCATTTCTAAACGGAATCATTCAAGAAGAAGTGTATGTTTCCCAACCACCTGGTTTTGAAATACCGGAAAAAGGTGACTATGTTTATAAACTTAAGAAAGCACTTTATGGTTTAAAACAAGCACCTAGGAATTGGTATGAAAGGCTCAAGACATATCTTTTTGATAATGGTTTTTCTATTGGAAATTCAGATTCTACTTTATTTTTCAAAACATATACATCTGATTTTCTAGTTATTCAAATATATGTTGATGATATTATTTTTGGAGCTTCAAATGAATCATTGTGCACACAATTCAGTGACATTATGCAAAAAGAATTTGAAATGAGCCTCATGGGTGAACTAACTTTCTTTCTTGGTTTCCAAATTAAACAAACGTCTGCCGGGATTTTTATAAGCCAAGAAAAGTATACTAAAGAACTCTTAAAACGTTTTGGGATGGATCAGTGCAAACATGCTACTACTCCTATGGCTACCTCTATTAAAATTGATAAGGATGAAAATGGGGAACCTATTGATAGAGCCATGATTGGTAGTTTGCTTTACTTAACCGCTTCTAGACCGGACATCATGTTTTCCGTTGGTCTTTGTGCTCGATTTCAATCACAACCCATGCACTCTCATTTTCAAGCAGTTAAACGGATTCTTTGATACTTAGCCGACACCACATGTTTTGGCTTATGGTACCCAAAAGGACAATCCTTGGATTTTAAAGCTTATACTGATGCTGATTATGCTGGTTGTCGACTTGACCGCAAGAGCACTAGTGGTGGTTGTTTCTTGTTAGGAAGAGCTTTAGTATCTTGGTTTAGCAAGAAACAAAACACGGTTGCCCTCTCTACAACTGAAGCTGAATATATGGCAGCCGAATCTTGTTGTGCTCAACTGCTTTATATGCAACAAGTGTTAAACGATTATGGTTTTACTCTTTCATCTACACCTATCTTTTGTGACAACACAAGCGCTATAAACTTAGCACACAATCCTATTTTACACAACCGAGCTAAACATATTGAAATCCGTCATCACTTTTTAAGGGATCATATGTCTAAGAATCATGTTTCCCTTCATCATGTTGATACGGAAGATCAATTGGCTGATATTTTTACAAAACCGCTTCCACTAGACCAATTTAACAAAATAAGGAAGCAACTACTTGTCACTCCTTTAGAAGATGTTTTCTTTGATATTTGTGCTTCTTAAAAATGTTCTTATTTGCATCATTTTTGGCTTTTAAATGGACATCTTTTTCATTGGATTTGATGGGACATCTAATTAAGGGGGAGTTTTCTTGTTTTTTAACGGATATCTTTTTGAAATGACAAAGGGGGAGAAATAAACATAAATCTTAAAACTTAGTAATTGTGCAAAACTCAATCAATGAGTTTCATAAACTCTTGGCTTTACATTGAAAGTTTCTATATTCCCTAAAGAATTGGATTTCATGTTCTATAATTCATGGGGAATAATAAGCACACATTTTATAAACAAGAGAAGAAATTCACAAAGTAAACTTCAGGTATGAAACTAAACTTATCTTAAAAATGAGTTGATTTATATTTTGGAAATGTTTGTCATCTTCAAAAAGGGGGAGATTGTTGGCTAAATGGACATCAGTAAATCCCTTTATTTTGATAATGACAAACATTTCATTCTTGTTGATCTAACGTGCTACTTGAGTGTTGCAGGAATAAGGTGGATGACAAATATCATGGAAGATCTATATGCTAAATTGCTTTAATTTCATGAAAGTAATCAATTGTAAAACTTGTACAAGTATATAATGTACAAGTACTTAGACATCATGCAAATCAAGCGTTAGATCTTCCCTAGCCAATCACTACACTTAGATAGGTCATCCCCTTCAATAGTGTCACATATGCACACTCACATACACACTTAGTACTCTAGTTGAAACATTGAAATAGGGTCAATCTCGGTCGACAAAATCCTCGACTGAGACACTCTCGGTCGACAAGCTTCTCGACCGAGAAAGACCCAGGTAGCCGTTAGACACAGCTGATAAGGTAGTTGGCAGTTGGAGATGAACGTTGCAAACACTTGATCTAGAGAGCCTGTTGGTCGACAAAACCTCGACCGAGTAGGTATCTCGGTCGACAATTTCTCGACCGAGATGGACTCTGACAGCAACTGCAGATTTAATTAACTAGCCGTTGCTAATGCAACTAACTTATATCTAACGGCTAGTTAAGCACTTAGAAACCCCTAGAAAGTGTCTAGAACGTCCTTAAGCACTTGTAGGTCATTCCTATAAATAGGACATGCCTTAGGACACCTAAACTCACTTAATTCTACACTTGAGAAATCTTTGAGCATACACTTGCATTAGCAACCTGTTTTGAGAAATTGAGCAATACTTGCAATTGGCTACTCTTCACCTTGCTCTAAATTCATGTCATATAGGCTAGTATCTCCTATCCAAAACAACCACACTTCCATTTACATTGGTTAGGAGATCTACACGCTTGATATAGGCAAATCAAGCCTTGTGCTTCAAAGGATAAGTTGTAATTTCCATTTTCCTTTCTTGTTCACTTTCATTGCTTGTACTCTCCTTCCTACTCCTAGGTTGGAGGCTGCGGATTGGAGAGGGTCGTGATCTTCTTGGTGAAGAAGTAGACTTTGAACTACTTCAAGAAGGCTGGTGCAACGGGAGGTTACTTCAAAGAGGAAGGCTACTTCAAGGGGGAGCTTGGAGTTACTTCAAGAAGGCTACCTCAAGTTGGTGCATCTACTTCAAAGTGAAGGATGTTCAAAGGGGTGTAAGAAAGTATTGTATTTTGTGTAATTCCTTATGAAGGTAATAAAATTAATACTTTCAAAATCCCGGTTGGGTAAGCAACCGGGTAGTGGACTGACTGCCTTAGTATTTGCTAAGGTAGGAACGACTCTAAATCCCTTGTCTCCTTCTTATTTTTTTATTTGTGGTTGTTTGAGTTAAATAATTGTTAAATTAACATTAAAACCCTATTCACCCCCTCTAGTGGTTTTTCAACCTTAGATGTTATATTATCATTATTGAGATTTTTGAGCCATGGGGCTCCTAGTTGAGCCATGGTTTGAATGTGTGTTCATCAAGGGTATTTTAGGGTTTACCCCTTCACAGATGAGCTACTTTTAGTAGCTATCAACTAATGAATTATGTGATTGGCTGGGAATTTCGACAAAGGAAAGCTAAGAAGATTAATAGGGACAGTGGGGGAGCTACTTGTGTATGTGCTTGTATATTATTAATAGTTTAAGGCCATAAACACATGGGGAAGCTACTTTTACACCTCATGCTTGCTTCTATCCTTATCCATGGGCTATATTTACCTCTTTCTTGCCCAAATATGAAAGTATGCTTTCTTTATCTTTCCTCTAACCTGGAGCAACAAATCCACTCTGTTTTTCTGCAGAACCAACTGCTCTAAGGTAGAAGACAACTCCTTTTTGGAGAAGAAGGTCTCCTAGGGCTCCATCTAGCCCTTCCTAGGGTTTCCAAGGTCATATTCTAGGGAATTCGACCAAGCCAAGTTTTTTTTCTTCCTTTTTTATTCGTTTTTCTTGCTCATATCCTTCCTTAGACCTTCCTCCAGGTTGGAACCCTGCTGTTCCATGGTGAAAGTGGCTCTACAACTCAAAAATATATCTTTCTTGTTTCTTTTTCTAGGATTTTGCTTATTTGTGGAGAGAAGTACTTATTTGGCCAAGTTCAGATCTGAATCCAAGGTTTTCTTGACCTATTTGTTTGAGATTCTTACTGTTTGGGATCTGATCTACTCTATAGAGGCGATTTATATAACATTCTTCACTTATATTGCTTACTAGAAGCTTGTTAGTTCATGTTTATGCCTTAATGTGTTGATTTAAGCATAGAGAAACCATGCTTGTTTAGAATTACGATTTTTTTGGTGTTCCCTATTTTTTTCCAGTTCTATATGAACTTGTAAACATGTGTACAACCTTTCTAAGGTGTAACATGATCTGGGATAGGTTGATAGCATCAACCAATGGTGTTGCTATCTTGGCAACTGATGTTCGGGATAAAGGGTGTCAAATGTATGGTGACAACCTATGGTCACCCCCCTTAGGTCAGGTTTTGACTCAATTAGACATTTAATTATCATCCTATAAGTATTTTAATGATGTTATAAATCGATGATTATATTGGATAAATATTTGATGGTGTTAACTAAATGTATTACTAATCTAGCAACCAATGGTGACCTAATTATCACAATTAATGGTGGATCAGGTCATCACCGTATATGATGAATTAGGAATATAATTGTAGATTTGACTAAACCTTGAACTAATTGTTCCTTGGTTCAATTGATCTAATGGTTATACCTATACTTCAATTGATAACCTTAAACAATGAACCTAATCCAATGAATAATATTGGATTCTTTAACATCCAATGTGTAACATCCCTGACCTGGGTTATGTACTAACCCTAGGTGTTTTGCCTAATAAAGTTGATTAGGTACTTTCCCTTATCTTTTGAAATGTAATTAGTGTTTTTGAGGAACTTATATTTCAATTTCAGTCCTTTCTGAATAATGTTGAAACATGGTTTTGTTACTTTTGGACTAAAGTGCAAATTACCCAAGTTGAGGGGTTAACTTGCAATTTGTATATGATAAATGTTCCTCTGATGTTGAGACATCATAAGAATATATATGATGTGGTGGTATGGATTCCACAAGCTTGGACATCAAGATATAGCTTGTAAAGCAATCCTTGTGCTTTAAAACCTAGTTTTGGTGTAATGTGCAATTTACCCAAAACCTAGGGTTCAATATGCAAGATATCACCTCTAGAGCGTCTCTCATATTTCCTGTCATCAAGTAAAGAAAAGAAAATGAGAAGGGTGCCTCATGTGAATTATCATGGAGGAGAGAGAATCATGCCATTAAAATAAACAAGGTTTAAGCACAAATGGCTCTTTAATATAATTTAATGTAAAATGGAAATATATTAATTATGGATCCCTTCAACTAAAAGTTGGAGGATGTGTTTGTAATAGTTTGGAAAATCTTGTGCCATGCTTGGGCACCAACAATATCTTTTTAGAGTGGAAGCCATTCACATTAATTATTATATAAAGCAATATCCACTAAAAGATGGATATTAACACATAACTCCTTAAAATGATTGGTCCTTTTTCTTTAAACCTTGGGTAATGAAGAAGTTTTGCAAGGTATTAGAATTTGGATATGTGGCCAAAGAATAGAGGAAGCTTTGGTGGAATTTAGTTGGGAGATAAAAGGAAATAATCCTCTTTTTCCATTTTCCTTGAAAATCCATATACATATATAAGTATCCTTTTCCAAACACCCAAGGATCGTTTCCTTAGTTTCTTTTCTTCTCAAACTTGCTTTGGCCAACCAAGGAAGAGTTCTGGACCAGAGGAAGGACGAACAAACTATCTTGGTAAGCTTTGTTCATCTTCTACCTCAAATTCATGGTGGAAATCATAAAACAAGGTTAGATTCATGGTTTTCTTCACACGATTTCCTTGTCTAGCCACCTTGTTCATCCAAAGATTGAAGAATGAACCTTAGACAACTGCTGGAGCTCAATCCACCATTAAATCTGCGGAGCTTGGAGCTCTGGATCAGTTCTAGAGGCGGGTTTATAACTCTAACCCTTATGCATTGCTAATGCATCCATCCCTCTAATAATCGTTGGCTATTTTTCTTCTTTGGTACTCTTTTGGTTAATTGCTATAACTTCCGTGAAGAACAGCAACAGTTCTTGGTTGCTTGTAGGAAGAAGATGATGAAGTTAACTTTTATGATTATCCAAAGAAAATCACTTTACCAAATGGTTTGGTTTTGATGCTCAAACGGTTTCCCAAACCGTTTGGGAGCAAACGGTTTCAAACCGTTCGATTGGAAACGGTTTCATCCAAACTGCATAGAAGCAAACGGTCCAAGACCGTTTGGTGGCGTTGACCAAGCGTTGACCATTTGGAGGTCTGTTGGGAATAATTTAGACTAATCACCTATCAATAATTATCAATTAACTCCAAGTAGTTCACCAATTAAAGGTCCAACAATCATCAAAACCCTAATCGGGTTAAATTGTTGATTTGATAATTGAACAAGGTTGAAGTTTGGGTTGAGTGACCCAAACAGTTTCAAAACCATTTGGGGATCACCCAAACAGTCTCAAGACCATTTGGTGATCACCCAAGACCGTTTGGAGGTCATCCAAACAATCCCAAGACCATTTGGGGTCAGGTCATGACCAAATTGGATGATGGTTCAATGGGTTCAAATCAATTAGACTCACATTGAATTATGTTGAAGGGTCATCGATTCTAAACCCTAATTCAATTGATTCAAGTCCTAATTGATGACCAATTGAGGTTCAATTGAGGGTCAAATCAGTTGAAGGTTGACCTAATTAACTCAATTGAATAATGGTGATAGGTCCAATTAATGATTGATACATATATACAATTGTTGAAGGAACCAACAATGGAAACCCTAATTCACTTTGATTTGTTGAGACCATACTTAGTCCATGCAGTTTTGAGGGGGTTTGGACCAAACGGTCTCAAGACCGTTTGGGACCAAATGGTCTCAAGACCGTTTGGGACCAAATGATCCCAAACCGTTTAGGGTTCACGCGGTTTCAAAACCGATTGTCTCCATGCAGTTTCAAAACCGATTGTGTCCATGCGGTTTCAAAAGTCAAACTTGGGCAAACGGTCTTCACCTCCTACTTTAGAAAATGGTCTTGAGTGTGCTACTTTACCAAACAGTTTCAAGGGTAGATCAAGACCGCATGAATGTCCAAACAGTCTTACACCGTTTGGAGGTTAAGTATGCAAGACTGTTTGAGGTCTAAGTTAGTCAAGATTGTTTGGGGCCTTAATGGCCAAGATTGTTTGGTGGTTGATTAACCTAAACCCCTTGGGTATTTAGAGTGGTTTAAGGGATAAAGTGATTATTTAATTAATACATGATGTAATCAAAGGTGATCATGGTACTTGTACCTTAAAGGGGTAGTGTGTTTGAAACCTATGAAGTAATTAAGTTGTAATGATTACAATGGTAACGATATAAACCATGAAGTTAATTCTCTTTCATTATTGAGTTACTTAACCTAATTAAGGCTGAATTAAACATCATCCTATAAAGGATGAGAGAGAGAGACTCCTTTTATGAATGATTAATCAAGTAATGGACTTCCTATAAGAATGAATATCTAATTAGGGTATGATCCTTCATAGTGAGATCATGAAAACCCTAATTATGATGGTTAATGAATCTTAACCCTAAATTGAGGATAATAATGGAAGTATCCCTAATGTATGATGATGATGTAATATTAATTCATAATGATGACATGAAAAACCCTAATTCCAATTAAGATGGATAAAAGTGTGAAACCCTAATCCTGGGTTATGCTTTATAGCATGAAGCTCTATGATTAGATAATGAAATGAGGAATCACTATTCCTAACTAAGTTAAGGGGATGATTAATCCTACTTGAATTGAAAAGGGAAACCCTAACCCTAGTAAGGGTATAGTGGTGCAACCCTTGAATAGTGAAGTTATCTTCATTTTGTAATATGCCGATATGAAATTGATGTACCTATTATCATTTGTGCTAATCTGCATGTTTTATGAAATATTGAATATAGCCAGGTAAGAGCTATGATGCTTTGATCATTAAAAAGTATTTGATGAGCCTTGTAAGAAATAATATGCAATCTTGCCTATTGAAAGGTAGCGAATGAGATTCACAGGCTGTATGAGCCATATGAAATACCTGCAATGCTACTATTATGTTTACACTATTAAATGACTTAATGGCATTGAGTTACATGTTAAAGTGGTAACAAGTGATTTGATGATCTAAGGGTTGAAAACCCATATTCTTGGATCATGATGATAAATTGATAAGGGATTGAGATCCCAATGTTGATATAAATGTGAAATGAACTTGATTCAAATAGTACTCTTTCTTTATAACAATTGTTTTAATGGTTTAAGTTTGAAAATATGTCTGATGCTAAAAGAATGCCATAATGTACTTAAATAATCAAGTATAATGATATCACGTAGAGCCCTGACTATAGATCCATCATCGTCAGAAACTAGATGATGGTGAAATATGTTTTCCTAAGGGAACTCCTGGAGAGCATACTTTTGAGTATGTGGGGGTTATGGACGCGAATATCCTTATGTCCTAATGAGGGAATTGATGTGAGATGAACATTTAATCTCTCAATCCTTCATTATATATATTTATGCCGGGATGATGTATCACTAATCTCCCGATGATGTTGTTAATGGTCGATTCAAGTATGAGCGGTATATCTCATCTCCTCAGGGCATAATTACGTTTGCAAAATGTAATCAGCCGTGTAGCATATTTGCTTAGGTTGAACTATGAGAAACAATGATTGATGATACATTGTTTAATTAAGTCCTAGTCGGAAAAATAATATACATGTTCTTCATATTCCTTATGGATTAAATGACTTGTTATTCAATCAAGTTATAATTGAAATGATTGCATAAAGAATACTGCTTTATTTAGTTATTTGATGAATTACCTACTGTTGAATAATTATAATCCTACTACTCGATATCATTCTATTATTTGCAATAACGATGTTTCTGGCGAAGAGTTATAACTCTCGCTGGGGCAATTTTCAATTGTCTCACCCCCGTGGGATTCAACTTTTTAGGTAGACACTGAGGAAGAAGAAATCCATCAGTGGGTGAACAGCAACAGCAACAGCAGCAGCAGCAACAACAAGGACAATAGTGATCTTCAGGTGGAGACACTGACTGTTAGGTTTTGTATATAGAGAGTCCTATGTGTCGTCTCTGTACTCTCAGGTCCTAGGAGTCAGTAGATGGTTTAATATAGATCTGAGATTTTTGTCTTAATGCCTCAAGATTTTTGTATACTGCTCATGTACAGTTTAACAGGGCAGTCAGTGTTATGACTCTCGAGATGAGATAATACAGATATGTACTAATGAATCAGCTTGTAAATAACTTACTTGTTTCTTTATGAAAGAGTTTTATAGTTGTGGATCTTTTTACAAAAAGTTTTAATTTTTAGTGATTTTCGATAATTCTGCTGCTAAATAATTGCTTCCGCATTGTTAATAATGTTTTGATTGCACGGGGTATCTCAATTTAGTGGTATCAGAGATCTAGGTTCACTGAGTCTACAGAGCAATAGGACTAAGGTTGTTGGGTCTGTTCTATTGTCTTCTAGTATATCTGATAGTGTCTTCTGCTCATATAGGAGGAGAAGAGAAAACTAAAGATGTCTGGATCACACGAGGAACACGTTGCGGAGAGTAGTGTCGCTGCACCTGGAGGAGGTGCAAGAAACCAAGAAAGGGAAGAACATGTACCCGAACCACCTCAGTTCAATCCAGCTGACATGGGGAACCCATCCTTCCAAGCCATGTTTGGGCAGTTCATGACTGCCATGACACACATGACTGATAGGATGCCTATACTTGTACCTAGGGCACCTACATCCAGAAGGACAAGGAACTGGAAAGACGTTTGAACGACTACGCCAGGTTGGGGCCACAGAATATGCTGGAACAGATGACCCAACAGATGCTGACTTGTGGCTAACTGAACTAGAGAAGGCCTTTAGAATCCTAAACATCCTTGAAGCTGAGAAGGTTAGACATGCTATGTATCTTATCAAGGGGAGTGCTGGTCACTGGTGGACCATAGAGGAGGGGAAACGACCTAGTGTGGAGATCGAATGGGAAGTATTTCGACGAGAATTTGTCAACAAATACTTTCCTAAGACGTTCCTGGATGAGAAAATCTCTCAGTTTGAGAGATTAAGACAAGGACCGATGAACATTAGCAAATACGAGGATAAGCTCATGGAGATTTTGCAGTTCTGTCCGCATATGGCAGCTACAGATGAAGAAAGGATTAGGCATTTTGAGAAAGGATTAAACGCTGAGTTGACCACCCCTGTGTCTGCACTAGAGAACAGGGAAAGATTTGCTACCTTTGTGGAGTCTGTCAGAAGAATAGAGAGATCTGTGACGGAGAAGTGACAGACCAAGAACAAGAAGATGTACCCCCAGTTTTAAGGATCCTCATCCAAAGGTTTCAAGAGACCAAGGTTTTCTGTGCCTACACCACCACCTAGATTAAGTACCCAGACGCAGTGGACGTCAAATAGGGGTAGAGGATGAAGTCTACCACCAGAAGGAGCTCGTAGCTCAGCATCTGTGTCGGTTATAGGACCAACCAGACCACAACAAGGGGTTAGAAGATGTTATATATGTGGAAAGGTGGGACATCTGATGAAGGATTGCAGAGCCCGAGAGGCGAGTGTGACTCAACCCCAAAGACAGAGTCAGTGAGGATCTCAAAGGAGATAGTTTCCAGGAGGAGCTAGAGGATGTGGACAAGCGTCCCAAGCTGGATCATCGGCACCCAGTCATCAAGCACTGAATCAACCATAGGCAATGGCGAGATTCTACGTGATGAATCCACCTGATGCAGTGATCAACCCTTGGGTTGTGGCAGGTCAGATGGAATTGTTTTATTCAGAAATGTCTACATCTTACGTCATATCTATTTTAATTGATCTGGGTGCTACGCACTCCTTTATCACTCGAAGGGTGATTCTTGACTGCAATATGACGGTTAGTCATAGGGCAGAGAGTTTGAAGTTAGAAACTCCCCTGATGGGATCTGCTATGTTGCGGGAGGTATGTTCTCCCTGCATCCTCTTCTTTTCTGAACATCGCATTCAAGTGGATCTTATACCACTTGAGATGCATGGATTCGATGTAATCCTTGGGATGGATACCTTAGAAAGGTATAAGGTTGTATTGGATTGTGAGTCCAAGCAGGCCGTGTTCACAGATGATAGTGACACATGGATCTTTCAAGGAGATAGAAAGATTCTTCCGACCTGTCTTGTGTTAGATATGGTTGCTGAGAAGTTGATGAGGCAAGGATGTTATGCATTCTTGGCCCATGTGGTAGATACCACCATGGAGAGTTCTAATCCTGTTGAAGTTCATGTAGTCAGGGAATTTGAAGATGTATTCCCTGAAGAACTTCCAGGTGTACCTCCGCCCCGAGAGATTGATTTTGAAATTAATCTAGTCACGGGCACGCAATCAATAGCACAAACACCATATAGAATGGTGCATGCTGAGATGGCAGAACTCAAGAAGCAGCTATAAGAGTTGCTTGAAAAGGGTTTCATCTGATTGAGTACTTCACCCTGGGGTGCTCCAGTCCTCTTTGTTAAAAAGAAAGATGGATCAATGAGGTTGTGCATTGATTACAGACAATTAAATAAAGTAACCATAAAGAATAAGTATCCTCTATCGAGGATTGATAATCTCTTTGACCAGTTGTGTGGTGCAACAGTCTTCTCAAAGATAGATTTGAGGTCGGGATATCACCAGCTACGTATTAAGGAGGGTGACATACCTAAGTCTGCGTTTAGGACAAGGTATGGTCACTACGAGTTCACAGTTATGTCATTTGGACTAACTAATGCACCAGTTGTGTAACACCTGGGCCCACTGCCCAAAGCTCTAGTAGAGTTTCAGGAATGACGACTGGCCCCACAGACCACCACTAGCCTTAACTGCGAACTTTGTCCACACTGACGCGCAAGCCAGGATCAACTTCCCGACTGATCACCCATCCTAGTACTACTCCAAGCTAAGCACGTTTAACTATGGAGTTCTTTAGAGATGGGCTCCCTGAAAAGGAGGTGCACCTTGGTGATATGGGTAGTCCAATCATTCCTTTTAAGATCAACTTATCCAAGGCCTCAAATCCTAGGACATTACAATCTCCCCCACTTAGACTCTTGACGTCCCCGTCAAGTCTCAACTATATGTCTCATAATCTGACCCCATTTCAGTGCAGACCCACAATGACCCATGGACAACCAGCTCCCGTTCACGGCTACCAGCGCAAGGGCGGCTCCATCTCGTCTCTACGGATAGCCCTTTCCAACTTTCCTAGACCGTACGGCTCAAGACTGGCATGCCACATGCCCATGTGGGCCCCACCTACTGGAGGGGAACCGGCTCTGATACCATTTGTAACACCTGGGCCCACTGCCCAAAGCTCTAGTAGAGTTTCAGGAATGACGACTGGCCCCACAGACCACCACTAGCCTTAACTGTGCACTTTGTCCACACTGACACACAAGCCCGGATCAACTTCCCGACTGGTCACCCATCCTAGTACTACTCCAAGCTGAGCACGCTTAACTATGGAGTTCTTTAGAGATGGGTTCCCTGAAAAGGAGGTGCACCTTGGTGATATGGGTAGTCCAATCATTCCTTTTAAGATCAACTTATCCAAGGCCTCAAATCCTAGGACGTCACAAGCTGCTTTTATGGAACTCATGAATAGAATTTTCTGACCTTTTTTGGATCAGTGTGTTGTTGTCTTCATAGATGATATCCTGATCTACAGTAGAGATGCTCAACAGCATGAGCAGCATCTTCGTCGGGCTCTAACTTTGCTAAGAGAGCATAATTTACATGCTAAGTTTAGCAAGTGTGAGTTCTGGTTACCAAAAGTTTCTTTTCTTGGACAAGTAATATCTGCCTCAAGCATTCGTGTTGACCCTAAAAAGGTAGAATCTATCCTGCAATGGGAACAACCGAAGACACCGACGAAGATTCACAGTTTCTTAGGGTTGGCAGGCTATTACAGGAGGTTCATTAAGAACTTCAGTTCTATAGCTTTACCCTTGACTAAGTTGACCAGGAAGGATATTCCTTTTACCTGGAGTGACAAGTGTCAGCAATCTTTTCAGTTGTTGAAGGAAAGATTGACAAGTGCACATGTGCTTGTGTTACCTGAGCAGGGGAAAGGGTATATAGTTTTCTGTGATGCCTCTACGAATGGACTAGGATGTGTGTTGATGCAGGATAAACAAGTGATTTCTTTTGCTTCTCGAAAACTTAAGAAACATGAGGAAAATTATTCGACACACGATTTAGAACTAGTTGTTGTAGTCCATGCCTTGAAGATATGGAGACATTATCTTTATGGAGAGACATTCCACATTTTCACAGACCATAAGAACCTAAAGTATATCTTTAATCAGCATGAGCTTAACATGAGGCAACGCCACTGGATGGAGTTAATCAAGGACTATGATTGTACAATTGATTACCATCCAGGGAAAGCCAATGTAGTTGTTGATGCTTTGAGTAGGAAATCAGCAACACTAGCTGTAGATAGAGCCCAACTGAATTCTTTGGTGTGCTCTAGGAGAGATATGCTTATCTCTTTAAGACAAGACAATGTACAATTAAAAGTATCATTGTTATCTGGACTGCTAGCTGAGATGCATATAAAACCTACCCTGAAACAACAAATTAGGGAGGCACAGCAAGCTGATGTTGCAGTTCAGCAGATTAGATCAGAGTATGGTAGTGAAAAATGAGAAGGTTTCCATGACTCAGATGATCAGGTAGCCTGTTATCATGGTAGAACGATAGTGCTGGATGTGGATAATTTGAGGAAGTTAGTCCTGGAAGAAGCTCATTCTTCGATGTATGCTATGCATCCAGGAAGCACCAAGATGTATCATAACTTGAAAGATATATATTGGTGGCCTGGTTTGAAGAAGGATGTTGCTGAGTTCGTTATGCGGTGTCCTGTGTGTCAGCAAGTTAAAGTTGAACACCAAAAGCCTGCAGGAACACTGCAACCTTTACCCATACCTCAATAGAAGTGGGATCATGTAACCATGGACTTTGTGATTGGTTTACCCAGAATAGCCAAAGGCCATGATTCCATCTGGGTAATAGTTGATAGGTTGACAAAGACAACACATTTCTTACCTGTCAAAACAACCTATTCTACTGAGAAGCTGGCACAGTTGTATGTGGATGAGATAGTGCAACTGCATGGAGTCCCAGTTACCATTGTTTCTGACAGAGGTCCCCAGTTTACAAGTCATTTTTGGGAGCGACTTCATAAAGCCTTAGGCACACAGTTAAGGTTTAGTACAACCTTTCATCCTCAAACTGATGGGCTGTCAGAAAGGACTATACAAACCTTAGAGGACTTGCTTAGGGCATGTGTACTTTAGTTTACAGGAAGTTGGGATCTGCTCCTAAGTTTGATAGAGTTTGCCTATAACAATAGTTATCAACATAGCATTGATATGGCACCTTATGAAGCTTTGTATGGCAGACATTGTAGATCTCCCCTATGTTGGTATGAAACCGGTGAATATCGACTTTTAGATCCTGATCTTGTGCAGCAGACCACCGAAAAGATTAAAATAATACAACAATAGTTAAATACTGCACATGATAGGCAGAAATCTTATGCTGATAAGTGTCGTAGACCTTTAGAATTCCAGGTTGGAGATAAAGTGTACCTCAAGATCTCACCTTGGAAGGGAGTTCTTAGATTTGGAAGGAAAGGAAAGTCAGCTCCTAGGTTTATGGGGCCTTATCCAATCATTGAACGAATTGGAAAGGTAGCTTATAAGCTAGAGTTACCACCAGAGTTGCAAAAGTTACACCATGTGTTCCACATTTCCATGTTAAGGAAATGTCATCCTGAAACAGAATCAGTTCTGCAACCTATGGAAGTAGAATTGAATGATGATATATCTTATATAGATAGACCTGTTTTGATCCTTGACAGAAGAATTAAAAAGCTAAAAAAGAAAGACATAAGTCTTGTGAAAGTCCTCTGGAATCACCGTGGAGTTGAAGAAGCTACATGGGAACTAGAGTAAGAGATGAGGAGGAAATACCCTACTCTTTTCTCTTAAAAATGTTTTTGTAATGATTTCGGGGAAGAAATCCTTGTAAGGGGTGGATAATTTGTAACATCCCTGACTTGGGTTATGTACTAACCCTAGGTGTTTTGCCTAATAAAGTTGATTAGATACTTTCCCTTATCTTTTGGAATGTAATTAGTGTTTTTAAGGAACTTATATTTCAATTTTAGTCCTTTCTGAATAATGTTGAAACATGGTTTTGTTACTTTTGGACTAAAGTGCAAATTACCCAAGTTGAGGGGTTAAATTGCAATTTGTATATGATAAAATGTTCCTTTGATGCTGAGACATCATAAGAATGTATATGATGTGGTGGTATCGATTCCACAAGCTTGGACATTAAGATATAGCTTGTAAAGCAATCCTTGTGCTTTAAAACCTAGTTTTGGTGTAATGTGCAATTTACCCAAAACCTAGGGTTCAATTTGCAAGATATCACCTCTAGAGGGTCTCTCATGTTTCTTGGCATCAATTAAATCAAATAAAATGAGAAGGGCGCCTCATTTGAATTATCATGGAGGAGAGAGAATCATGACATTAAAATAAACAAGGTTGAAGCACAAATGGCTCTTTAATATAACTTAATGTAAAATGGAAATATATTAATTATGGAGCCCTTCAACTAAAAGTTGTAGGATGTGTTTGTAATAGTTTGGAAAAGCTTGTGCCATTCTTGGGCACCAAAAATATCTTGTTAGAGTGGAAGCCATTCACATTAATTATTATATAAAGCAATATCCACTAAAAGATGGATATTAACACATAACTCTTTAAAATGCTTGGTCCTTTTTCTTTAAACCTTGGGTAATGAAGAAATTTTGCAAGGTATTAGAAGGTGGATACATGGCAAAAGAATGGAGGAAGCTTTGGTGGAATTTAGTTGGGAGATAAAAGGAAATAATCCTCCTTTTCCATTTTCCTTGAAAATCCATATACATATATAAGTATCCTTTTCCAAACACCCAAGGATCGTTTCCTTAGTTTCTTTTCTTCTCAAACTTGCTTTAGCTGACCAATGAAGAGCTATGGACCAGAGGAAGGAAGACCAAACTAGCTTGGTAAGCTTTGTTCATCTTCTACGTCGAATTCATGGTGGAAATCATAAAACAAGGTTAGATTCATGGTTTTCTTCACACAATTTCCTTTTCTAGCCACCTTGTTCATCCAAAGATTGAAGAACAAACCTTGGACAACTGCTGGAGCTCAATCCACCATTAAAGATGCGGAGCTTTGAGCTCTATATCAGTTCTAGAGGCAGGTTTTATAACTCTAACCCTTAAGCATTGCTAATGCATCCATCTCTCTAATAATCGTTGGCTATTTTTCTTCTTTGGTACTCTTTTGGTTAATTGCTATAACTTCCGTGAAGAACAACAACAGTTCTTGGTTGCTTGTAGGAAGAAGATGATGACGTTAACTTTTATGATTATCCAAAGAAAATCACTTTACCAAACGGTTTGGTTTTGATGCTCAAACGATTTCCCAAACCGTTTGGGAGCAAACGGTTTCAAACCGTTTGATTGCAAACGGTTTCATCCAAACCGCATAGAAGCAAATGGTCCAAGACCATTTGGTGACGTTGACCAAGCGTTGACCATTTGGAGGTATGTTGGGAATAATGTAGACTAATCACCTATCAATAATTATCAATTAACTCCAAGTAGTTCACCAATTAAAGGTCCAACAATCATCAAAACCCTAATCGGGTTAAATTGCTGATTTGATAATTGAACAAGGTTGAAGTTTGGGTTGAGTGACCCAAATAGTTTCAAAACCATTTGGGGATCACCCAAACGGTCTCAAGACCGTTTGGTGATCACCCAAGACCGTTTGGAGGTCATCCAAATGATCCCAAGACCATTTGGGGTCAGGTCATGACCAAATTGGATGATGGTTCAATGGGTTCAAATCAATTAGACTCACATTGAATTATGTTGAAGGGTCATCGATTCTAAACCCTAATTCAATTGATTCAAGTCCTAATTGATGACCAATTGAGGGTCAATTGAGGGTCAAATTAGTTGAAGGTTGATGTAATTAACTCAATTGAATGATGGTGATAGGTCCAATTAATAATTGAATACATATATACAACTGTTGAAGGAACCAACAATGGAAACCCTAATTCAATTTGATTTGTTGAGACCATACTCGGTCCATGTGGTTTTTAGGGGGTTTGGACCAAACAGTCTCAAGACCGTTTGGGACCAAACGATCCCAAACCGTTTCAGGTTCATGCGGTTTCAAAACCAATTGTGTCCATGCGGTTTTAAAATCGATTGTGTCCATGCGGTTTCAAAAGTAAATCTTGGGCAAACAGTCTTCACCTCCTACTTTAGCAAACGGTCTTGAGTGTGCTACTTTACCAAATGGTTTCAAGGGTAGACCAAGACTGCACGAAGGTCCAAGTTATGAAAGACCTTCATGCGGTCTTTCAATATTCAATATTTCATAAAACGGTTTCAAGGGTAGACCAAGACCGCACGAAGGTCTTCACCTGGCTATATTCAATATTTCATAAAACCGCATGGACACAATCCGTTTTGAGTGTGCTAATTTACCAAATGGAGGTTAAGTATGCAAGACCGTTTGAGGTCTAAGTTAGTCAAGATCATTTGGGGCCTTAATGGCCAAGATCGTTTGGTGGTTGATTAACCTAAACCCCTTGGGTATTTAGAGTGGTTAAGGGATAAAGTGATTAGTTAATTAATACATGATGTAATCAAAGGTGATCATGGTACTTGTACCTTAAAGGGGTAGTGTGTTTGAAACCTTTGAAGTAATTAAGCTCTAATGATTACAATGGTAATGATATAAACCATGAAGTCAATTCTCTTTCATGATTGAGTTACTTAACCTAATTAAGGCTGAAGTAAACATCATCCTATAAAGGATGAGAGAGTGAAGACTCCTTTTATGAATAATTAATCAAGTAATGAACTTCCTATATGAATGAATATCTAATTAGGGTATGATCCTTCATAGTGAGATCATGAAAACCCTAATTATGATGGTTAATGAATCTTAACCCTAAATTGAGGGTAATAATGGAAGTATCCCTAATGTATGATGATGATGTAATCTTAATTCATAATGATGACATGAAAAACCCTAATTCCAATTAAGATGGATAAAAGTGTGAAACCCTAATCCTGGGTTATGCTTTATAGCATGAAGCTCTATGATTGGATAATGAAATGAGGAATCACTATTCCTAACTAAGTTAAGGGGATGATTAATCCTACTTGAATTGAAAAGGGAAACCCTAACCCTAGTAAGGGTATAGTGGTACAACCCTTGAATAGTGAAGTTATCTTCGTTTTGTAATATGCTGATATGAAATTGATGTACCTATTATCATCTGTGCTAATCTGCAGGTTTTATGAAATATTGAATATAGCTAGGTAAGAGCTATGATGCTTTGATCATTAAAAAGTATTTTATGAGCCTTGTAAGCAATAATATGCAATCTTGCCTATTGAAAGGTAGCAAATGAGATTCACAGGCTGTATGAGCCATATGAAATACCTGCAATGCTACTATTATGTTTACACTGGTAAATGACTGAATGGCATTGAGTTACCTGTTAAAGGGGTAACAAGTGATTTGATGATCGAAGGGTTGAAAACCCATATTCTTGGATCATGATGATAAATTGATAAGGGATTGAGATCCCAATGTCGATATAGCTGTGAAATGAACTTGATTCAAATAGTACTCTTTCTTTATAACAATTGTTTTAATGGTTTATGTTTGAAAATATGCCTGATGCTAAAAGAATGCCATAATGTACTTTAATAATCAAGTATAATGATATCACGTAGAGCCCTGACCATAGATCCATCATCGTCAGAAACTAGATGATGGTGAAATAGGTTTTCCTAAGGGAACTCCTGGAGAGCATACTTTTGAGTATGTGGGGGTTATGGACCTGAATATCCTTACGTCCTAATGAGGGTATTGATGTGAGATGAACATTTAATCTCTCAATCCTTCATTATATATATTTATGCCGGGATGATGTATCACTAATCCCCCGATGATGTTGTTAATGCCACATCGATGTGAGATAAACAAGAAATCCCTCGATTGTGAAGAGAGTACAACATGCCACTATAACTCTAATAGTGAAGTTGCCATAATACCTTGGAAAGCTATTTTAGCATAGACACAAGATGTCCTGCATGTTGTTCCTCACACTGACTGAGGAGGATGAGGTCATAGAAATCTGGCTCTTCTGATGACCTATGTATGGTACTGATTTCGATTTCGCAATGGTCGGTTGGAGTATGAGCGGTATATCTCATCTCCTTAGGCCATAAGTATGTTTGGAAAATGTAATCAGCCGTGAAGCATATTTGCTTAGGTTGAACTATGAGAAACAATGATTGATGATACATTGTTTAATTAAGTCCTAGTCGAACAAATAATATATGTGTTCTTCATATTCCTTATGGATTAAATGACTTTTTATTCAATCAAGTTATAATTGAAATGATTGCATAAAGAATACTGCTTTATTTAGTTATTTGATGAATTACCTGCTGTTGAATAATTATAATCCTACTGCTCGGTATCATTCTATTATTTGTAATAATGATGTTTCTGGCAAAGAGTTATAACTCTCGCTGGGGCAATTTTTAATTGTCTCACCCACGTGGGATTCAACTTTTTAGGTAGACGCCGAGGAAGAAGAAATGCATCAGTGGATGAGCAGCAACAGTAGCATCAGCACCAACAAGGATAGCAGTGATCTTCAGGTGGAGACACTGTCTATTAGGTCTTGTATATAGAGAGTCCTATGTGTCATCTCTGTACTCTCAGGTCCTAGTGTTAGAACTTACTGGATGGTGAAATGAGTATTCCCAAGGGAAACTCAGAGTGCATATTGTTGAGTATGTGGGGGTGGAAAGTTGAGGATATATCCTTGTCATCCACAATTGCAGGTTATGGAGGATGGCTATGGTCATGCCTCTGACATTTGATGTGATTGAGGAAAGTTGCGGTTGTACCTCGGATTAGAGGGTTTTGTATACCTTATTTTCTAGTGTCGTAACTTGTACCAAGTATGGACTAGTTGTTATCAGTTGACTATATGTCAATGTTGGCAGTTTGACTGGTATGTCACTGCAGTTTACTCGTACTGACTGAGGGGAAGAGATCTTAGGATACCAGCACTCCTAGATCTTATATGGAACTGAATAACACTTCACAGTGGTCAGTTGGACTTTGAGTGGTACGACTCAAACTCCCTAGGGCATAATAATAAAAGAAGTGATACCAGCCATGTAGTATAATTTATAGGGTTTAATACATATCACATTGGTTGATTAACCCTTATCTTATCTTTACACTGCATAGTTTTTACATGATGCAGACTTATGAAATTGTACAATTCTACTTGATGATACAACTTATTTTCTTAACTGCTTAGTATGCTTAAACTGTTCAATCTATTCATATTGTTTATTCAATACCTAATTGTTCAATGTATTTACTGTTAATTAATATGTTATAATCAATATATGTTGGAGAGAGTTATATCTCTCGATGGGACTGGGTCTCACCTGTGGGTCACCACAAATTTTTAGGTGGTGGCGGGCAACGAGGTCGAGGTTGTGCTATAGAAGAAAACCAACATGGTGATCAATAGATTCAGAAGGTTGGTTAGTTGTAGATGTTAGTAGTAGAGTCATAGTGTCATCCCTGTACTCTTAGGTCCAGGTATGGGATGTGTTTTCTAGATGATATACTTGTATCGACACAAGATTTTGGTAGTATGCCAATGTTTGTAAATATATGGCATGTATATGTGAAATATATTTTGTATGCATGATGTGACTGAGGTCTTTGGACCCATAAGTAAATACTTGTTACAACATATGAGAATGGAATGATGGACCTTTTGTAAATGTTCTAGAGTTTATTTACATTGTTGGAATCAGTTTTAATTATTCTGCATTTTTGACTATGTGATTAATTAGTAGTTGATCGTGTTTTGTGTTTTGAGTAATATCATTTAGCATGATGAGGTGTCACAGTTAAGTTTGTATCAGAGCTCTAGGTTTACTGAGTCTATAGTGACATAGGACTTAGGTTTGAGTCTGTTCTTATGTATCCAACATATCTGATCATAGTTTATGCTTATGAAGATATGTCTAGAGGACATGAAGAACATGTTGAGAGTGGCTATGTTGCACCAGGAGGAGGTGTAGGGGGGCAGGCACATGATGAGAGAGTGCCAAAAGAAGGGCCAGAGCAGCCCACAATGCCTCATTTAGACCCGACAATGATGGCCAATCCTGAGTTTCAGTCTATGTTTAGATAGATGATGGCCACAGTTACACATATTTCCGACAGAGTGCCAGCACCTCAAGCTAGGGTAGCCACCTCTAATGTGGAGTCTCAAGGTGTCGAGAAGACATTTGAACATCTTAGACATGTTGGGGAGATTGAATATGTAGGTACTTCTGATCCAACAGATGCTGACATGTGGTTGACTGAGCTAGAAAAGGCATTCAAAATCCTAAACATTGCTGAAGAAGACAAAGTTAAGCATGTAGTATTCTTGTTGAAGGGTAGTGCTGGCCACTGGTGGCCATTGAAGAGGAGAAAAGGCCAAGAGTTGTGATAGGATGGGAAGATTTTTGAAGGGAATTTGTTAGCCAATATTTACCAGAGACCTACCTAGATGAGAGAATCTCTTAGTTCGAGAAGATTTGTCAGGGAACTATGACTATCAATAAGTATGAATCAAAGTTTATGGAACTTCTAAGGTTTTGCCCACACATGGAAGCAACAGACAAGGAAAGGGTCTGGAGATTTGAGAAGGGTCTGAGTATAGAGTTGACTACTACAACATCAGCCTTGGAGAAGAGGGAAAGGTTTTCCACCTTTGTGGAATCTATCAGGAGGATTGAGAGGTCTTCCATAGAGAAGCGTGAAGCTAATGCTAAGAAGCGACCTATGCAGTTTCAAGGGCAATCACCTAGAGGCTTTAAGAAGCCAAGATTTTTCCCACCGCCATCGCAACCAAGGTCAATCTTCAGTGAACCAAGATCACATGCACCATCACAATGGACCCCGAGTCAGGGTAGAGGTCACAGTTTTCCACCAATGGGAGCCCATAGTACCTCATTAGTTTTGGTGACAGGGTCGTTTAGGCCATATCAGGACACCAGAACATGTTACAAGTGTGGGTAAGTGGGGCATACCAGACCTTATTACCCTATGAAAGATGAGGAGGTGACTCAACAAACAAGGCAAAGTCAACAAGGTACACAACAATGACATTTTAGTAGTGGCAGTGGAAGAGGACGTGGTCAGGTATCCCAGGCAGGATCCTCTAGACAAGCAAGTAGAGGACGTGGATAGCAGTAGCGATAGCAAGGTTCTATGCCATGACCCAGCCAGAAGCAGCGGTCAATCCACGAGTTGTGACAGGTCAGATGGAGTTATTTCATTCTGATATGTCTGTTTCTTATTTTGTATATATGTTAGTAGACTCAAGTGTGATACACTCTTTTATCACCAGAGAGGTGATAGATAGTTGTTATCTACCTGTTAGTCTTAGATCTGATAGCCTGTGGTTAGAGACTCCTTTGGTTGATTTTGCTGAGTTGTGAGAAGTGTGCCCTTCTTGTGTTCTTTCTTTTTCTAGACACAACATTCAAGTGGATCTTTTGCCACTTGACATGCATGGTTTTGATTTAATCCTAGGAATGGATACCTTGGAAAAATACAAGGTAGTCTTGGACTATAGTACTAAGGTGGAGACGTTCCATGATGGAGGTATACAGTGGATTTTTCAGGGTGATAGGAAGATTCTTCCTACATGTTTGATGTCAGCTATGATAGTTGAGCGGTTGATGAGACAAGGATGTGAGTCTTTCTTAGCTCATGTTGTGGATACCAAGGCGGTAGGTCCTAGTATCTAGGAGGTACCAGTGGTGCAAGAATTTGAGGATGTCTTTCCTAAGGAATTTTCTAGCATTCCCCCTCCTAGAGAGATTGAGTTTGAGAACAATCTTGTTCCTGGAACACAACCCATAGCACAGTCAGCATACAGAATGGCACCAACAGAGATGTAGGAGTTAAAGAAACAGTTACAAGAACTGTTAGAGAAGAGTTTTATCAGGCCGAGCACTTCCCCTTGGGCTTCTCCCGTGTTTTTTGTTAAAAAGAAGGATGGTTCAATGAGGTTGTGTATAGACTACATATCGTTAAACAAGGTGACAATAAAGAATAAGTATCCTTTGCCGAGGATTGATGATATTTTTTATCAGTTGAGAGGTGGCACTGTGTTTTCAAAGATAGACTTAAGGTCAGGTTACCATCAGTTGATAATTAAGGCTGATGACATACCCAAGTCAGCTTTTAGGACTAGGTATGGTCATTATGAGTTTGTGGTTATGTCGTTTGGGCTAACCAATGCACCTACAACTTTTATGGATCTAATGAATAGGGTGTTTAGACCTTTTCTTGATCAGTGTGTGGTCGTGTTCATAGATGATATCCTGATATACTCCAAGGATAGTCAACAACATGAGCAACACCTTCTCCAGGCATTGACTTTGTTGAGGCAGCATCAACTATATGCTAAGTTCAGCAAGTGTGAATTTTAGTTATCTGAAGTGTCTTTTCTGGGCCATATTATATCTGCAAAAGGCATTTGTGTTGATCCCAAGAAAGTGGAATCTGTACTAGAATGGGAACAACTAAAGACACCAACAGAGATCTGTAGTTTCCTAGGTCTGGCAGGTTACTACAGGAGGTTCATCAAAGACTTCAGTTCTATAGTGTTACCCCTAACTAGGTTAACCAAGAAGGATGTTCCTTTTTCTTGGAATGACAAGTGTCAACATTCTTTCTAGCTTTTGAAAGAAAATTTGACTAGTGCACTGGTGTTAGTACTTCTAGAGCAAGGAAAAGTCTATATTGTCTTTTGTGATTCTTCAAAGAATGTGTTGGGATGTGTGTTGATGGAGGATAAAAATGTGATTTCTTTTGTTTCGTGAAAGCTTAAGAAACATGAGGAGAATTACCCAACACTTGATATGGAGCTTGCAGTGGTGGTTCATGCCTTAAAAATCTGGAGACACTATCTTTATGGATAAAAGTGTCAGATCTTCACTGACCACAAGAATCTACAGTATATCTTTTCAAAACAAGAGCTGAATATGAGGCAGGGGAGATGGATGGAGCTGATTAAGGATTATGATTGCACAATAGACTACCATCCAGTGAAAGCAAATGTGGTAGCTGATGCATTGAGTAGAAAGTCATCTTCATTATCAACAGTAGATAATGTACAATTAAATTCCTTAATGTTCCATAAGAGAGATATGTTAGTGTCTCTTCGCCAGATGAATGTACAGCTAGAAGTTTCTTTGCTGGTAGGATTGTTGGCACAGTTACAAGTGAAACCTACCTTGAGACAGCAAATTCATGATGCAAAACATAATGATATTGTGATACAAAATATACAATTAGGGATTGGCAGTGAAAAGTATGATGGCTTTTATGAAGCAGATGATGTTACCACAATAGGATAGTAGTTCCTAATGTTGATGGGTTGAGGAAAATGGTACTTGAGGAGGTTCACTCCTCCATATATGCAATGCATCCTGGAAGTACCAAGATTTACCAAAACTTGAAAGACGTGTATTGGTGTCCAGGTCTAAAGCGTGATGTGGCAGAGTTCATTGCCAAATGTCCAGTTTGTCAGTAGGTGAAGGCTGAGCACGAGAAGCCTGCAGGGACATTACAACCATTGCCAATACCACAGTGGAAATGGGATCATATTACTATGGACTTTGTGGTTGGTCTTCCTAGGACAACCAAGGGTCATGATTCCATATGGGTTATAGTAGACAGATTGACTAAGTCAGCTCATTTTCTTCCAGTTAAGATGATGTTTACAGTAGAGAAATTGGCACAAATATATGTTGATGAGATAGTCTGTCTGCATGGCATTCCAGTGACTATAGTTTCTGATAGAGGTCCATAGTTTACAAGTCATTTTTGGGAGCGTCTGCATTCTACAATGGGAACACAGCTGAGATTTAGCACAACTTTTCATCCACAAACTGATGGCCAGTCTGAAAGGACTATTCAGACTTTAGAGGATCTCTTGAGGGCATGTGTGCTGCAATTTCTTGGTAGTTGGGATGTACATCTAACTCTGATAGAGTTTGTGTATAACAATAGATATCAAAGAAGCATAGATTTGGCTCCTTATGAGGCTCTGTATGGGATACAATGTCGGTCTCCTCTTTACTGGTATGAGATAGGTGAATATCAACTTTTGGCTCCTGAGCTAGTACAACAGACTACAGAAAAGATCAAAGTGATACAACAATAGTTGAAAGCATCCCAGGATAGGTAGAAAACTTATGCAGATAACCGACGTAGACCACTTGAGTTCCAAGTGGGAGGTAGAGTATATCTTAAGGTTTCTCCTTGGAAAGGTGTGCTGAGGTTTGGAAAGAAGGGTAAGTTGGCTCCCAGATTTATGGGACCATATCCTATCCTAGCTCATGTTGGAAAGGTAGAATATAAGTTGGAGCTACCACTAGAGCTACATAGATTGCATAATGTCTTTCACATCTCTATGTTGAGGAAATGCCATCCAGATACTGACCAGATAATCCAACCAGTAGAGGTTGAGTTAGATGAGGATATCTCCTATCTTGAGGGTCCTGTGTTGATCCTGGATAGAAGGGTGAAAAAGCTAAAGAGAAAAGATATAATACTAGAGAAAGTTTTGTGGAATCATTATGGCATATAGGAAGCCACATGGGAACTAGAGAATGACATGCGTTGAAAATACCCATCTCTTTTTGCGTAGGATTTCAGGGTGAAATCCTTGTTAGGGGTTTATAGTTGTAAGGCCCATGAACTTACTTAATGAGTTGAATAAGCTTAATAACCATAATTTAATTCTTATAACCCTAATATAACCTTGTGATATTCTTTTAAATCATAATGCAAGCTTAAGTTTCAAATTTGGCCCAATTTGGACACTGTTTGAGCAAGTTATGTAATTTTCCTGTACATTTTGGACTTTTCTACAATTTACCCAATTGAGGGGTTTTCTTTGCAATTTGTCACATACACTATGTTCCTTAGATGTTATATTATCATTCTTGAGATTTTTGATCCATGGGGATCCTAGTTGAGCCATGGTTTGAAGGTGTTTTCATCAAGGGTATTTTAGGGTTTACCTCTTCACGGATAAGCTACTTTTAGTAGCTATCAACTAATGAATTATGTGATTGGCTGGGAATTTCGACAAAGGAAATCTAAGTAGGTTAATAGGGACGGTAGGGGAGCTTCTTGTGTGTATCCTTGTATATTCTTAATAGTTTAAGGCCATAAACACATGGGGAAGCAACTTTTACACCTCATGTTTGCTTCTATCCTTATCCATGGGCTATATTTATCTCTTCCTTGCCCAAATATGAAACTATGCTTTCTTTATCTTTCCTCTAACCTGGAGAAACGAATCCACTCTATTTTTCAGTGGAACAAACTACTCCAAGGTAGAAGACAACCCCTTTTTGGAGAAGAAGGTCTCCTAGGGCTCCATCTAGCCCTACCTAGGGTTTCCAAGGTCATCTTCTAGGGAATTCGACCAAGCCAAGTTGTTTTCTTCCTTCTTTATTCGTTTTTCTTGCTCATATCCTTCATTAGACCTTCCTCCAGGTATGAATCCTGCTGTTCCATGGTGAAAGTGGCTCCACAACTCAAAAATATATCCTTCTTGTTTCTTTTTCTAGGATTTTGCTTCTTTGTGGAGAGAAGTACCTATTTGGCAAAGTTCAGATCTGAATCCAAGGTTTTCTTTCCCTATTTGCTCGATATTCTTTCTTTTTGGGATCTGAACTACTCTATAGAGGTGAGTTATATAACATTCTTCACTTATATTTCTTACCAGAATCTTGTTAGTTCATGTTTATGCCTTAATGTGTTGATTTAAGTATAGAGAAACCATGCTTGTTTAGAATTACGAATTTTTGTGGTGTTCCCTATTTTGTTCCAGTTTTATATGAACTTGTAAACATGTGTACAACCTTTCTAAGGTGCAACATGATCTGTGACAGGTTGATAGCATCAACCTATGGTGCTAAGAACAAAATAATTGATAGTTCCAATTAGGGTTTTCAAGCTATTTCCTTCTATATCACACAACCGATGGACATACTATTCAACAACCAATGGTGTTTCTATATTGGCAACTGATGTTCATGATCAAGGGTGTCAAATGTATGGTGAACACCTATGGTCATCCCCCTTAGGTCAAGTTTTGACTCAATTAGACGTTTAATTATCATCCTCTAAATATTTTAACGATGTTATCAATCGATGATGATATTGGCTTAATATTTGATGGTGTTAACTAAATGTGTTACTGATCTAGAAACCAATGGTGATGTAATGATCAAAATTAATGGTGGATCAGGTCATCACCATATATGATGAATTAGGAATGTAATTGTAGATTTGACTAAACCTTGCACCAATGGTTCCTTGGTTCAATTGATTTAATGGTTAAACCTATACTTCAATTGATAACCTTGAACAATGAACCTGATCCAATGAATAATATTGGATCCTTTAACATCCAATGGATTAGAATAAATCATATGGTATTATTTATGGGTCCTAGTGATGATATTTCTATGGTTCATTACCATTAATTGGTAGTCTTACCTTTGCCATTATATAGTTATATTTGATAAATCACTATAATAAGTGGATGCATAACTCTCATGTGATTTAGCTTGTTATACCTAACCTTGATGTAATTATATGATGTTTATTGGTTATAATCAGACCTCTTGAATGATTAATTTGATAATGGATTACACTCTTCTTGTGTTGAAACAACAATGTAGAACTATTTGAATATCATAGTGCCTTGCCATGTTATTATCTATGGACACATATGTGCTAATGATATTTTGAGCCTTGTTTAAGGCATGGAATGATGATTATAACCTTACTAAGAATAATGTGATGGTCTTAATGACCTTTGGGCATGTTTGAAGCCATGATTGAGGTGAAATCCTCTTCATGTTCCAATAAGGATTAAAACCCTAGAACTTGTGATAAGATATTGGTACCTTGTAATAGTATGATGATAAGTGTGGTCCATTAATTTGCAATGAATGATAGAATGTGGTAATGTGATTAAGATTTATATCTCAAATGTTTTATATACTTTAAAGTTGTTATACATATACTCTTGCTAGAAAAGAATTAGGTTTTGAATGTCCACTTGTATGATAAATCCTTAATGCATTCAATTGGTAGTAATTAATCAAGTGTAACCTTAATCATGTAGAGCCATGTGTCGTAGAGCCATATTTAGTGTCAAAACTTAGTGGATAGTGAAATGAGTATTCCCAAGGGAAACTCAGAGCGCATACTGTTGAGTATGTGGGGGTGGAAAGTTGAGGATATATCCTTGTCATCCACAATTGCAGGTTATGGAGGATGGCTATGGTCATGCCTCTGACATTTGATGTGATTGAGGAAAGTTGTGGTTGTACCTTGGATTAGAGGGTTTTGTATACCTTATTTTCTAGTGTTGTAACTTGTACCAAGTATGGACTAGTTGTTATCAGTTGACTATATGTCAATGTTGGCAGTTTGACGGGTATGTCACTGCAGTTTACTCATACTGACTGAGGGGAAGAGATCTTAGGATACCAACACTCCTAGATCTTATATGGAACTAAATAACACTTCAAAGTGGTCAGTTGGACTTTGAGTGGTACGACTCAAACTCCCTAGGGCATAATAATAAAATAAGTGATACCAGCCATGTAGTATAATTTATAGGGTTTAATATGTATCACATTGGTTGATTAACCCTTATCTTATCTTTACACTGCATAGTTCTTACATGATGCAGACTTATGAAATTGTACAATTCTACTTGATGGTTCAACTTATTTTCTTAACTGCTTAGTATGCTTAAACTGTTCAATCTATTCATATTGTTTATTCAATACCTAATTGTTTAATGTATTTACTGTTAATTAATATGTTATAATCAATATATGTTGGAGAGAGTTATATCTCTCGCTGGGACTGGGTCTCACCTGTGGGTCACCACATATTTTTAGGTGGTGGCGGGCAACGAGGTCGAGGTTGTGCTGTAGTAGAAAACCAACATGGTGATCAATAGATTCAGAAGGTTGGTTAGTTGTAGATGTTAGTAGTAGAGTCATAGTGTCGTCCCTGTACTCTTAGGTCTAGGTATGGGATGTGTTTTCTAGATGATATACTTGTTTCGACACAAGATTTTGGTAGTATGCCAATGTTTGTAAATATATGGCATGTACATGTGAAATATCTTTTGTATGCATGATGTGACTGAGGTCTTTGGACCCATAAGTAAATACTTGTTACAACATATGAGAATGGAATGATGGACCTTTTGTAAATGTTCTAGAGTTTATTTACATTGTTGGAATCAGTTTTAATTATTCCACATTTTTTACTATGTGATTAATTAGTAGTTGATCGTGTTTTGTGTTTTGAGTAATCTCATTTAGCATGATGAGGTGTCACAGTTAAGTTTGTATCAGAGCTCTAGGTTTACTGAGTCTATAGGGACATAGGACTTATGTTTGAGTCTATTCTTATGTATCCAACATATCTGATCATAGGTTATGCTTATGCAGATATGTCTGGAGGACATGAAGAACATGTTGAGAGTGGCTATGTTGCACCAGGTGGTGGTGTAGGGGGGCAGGCACATGATGAGAGAGTGCCAAAAGAAGGGCCAGAGCAGCCCACAATGCCTCATTTAGACCCGACAATGATGGCCAATCCTGAGTTTCAGTCTATGTTTAGATAGATGATGGCCATAATTACACATATTTCTGACAGAGTGCCAGCACCTCAAGCTAGGGTAGACACCTCTAATGTGGAGTCTCAAGGTGTCGAGAAGACATTTGAACATCTTAGACATGTTGGGGCGATTGGATATGTAGGTACTTCTGATCCAGTAGACGCTGACATGTGGTTGACTGAGCTAGAAATGGCGTTCAAAATCCTAAATATTGCTGAAGAAGACAAAGTTAAGCATGTAGTATACTTGTTGAAGGGTAGTGCTGGCCAATGGTGGGCCATAGAAGAGGAGAAAAGGCCAAGAGTTGTGATAGGATGGGAAGAGTTTTGAAGGGAATTTGTTAGCCAATATTTACCAGAGACCTATCTAGATGAGAGAATCTCTCAGTTTGAGAAGATTCATCAGGGAACTATGACTATCAATAAGTATGAATCAAAGTTTATGGAACTTCTGAGGTTCTGCCCACACATGGAAGCAACAGACAAGGAAAGGATCTGGAGATTTGAGAAGGGTTTGAGTATAGAGTTGACTACTCCACCATCAGCCTTGGAGAAGAGGGAAAGGTTTTTCACCTTTGTGGAATCTGTCAGGAGGATTGAGAGGTCTTCCATAGAGAAGCGTGAAGCTAATGCTAAGAAGCGACCTATGCAGTTTCAAGGGCAATCACCTAGAGGCTTTAAGAAGCCAAGATTTTTCCTACCTCCATCGCAACCAAGGTCAATCTTGAGTGAACCAAGATCACATGCACCATAAAAATGGACCCTGAGTCAGGGTAGAGGTCACAATTTTCCACCAATGGGAGCCCATAGTACCTCATCAGTTTCAGTGATAGGGCCGTTTAGGCCATATCAGGACACCAGAACATGTTACAAGTGTGGGCAAGTGGGGCATACCAGACCTTATTTCCCTATGAAAGATGAGGAGGTGACTCAACAAACAAGGCAAAGTCAACAAGGTCCACAACAATGACATCTTAGTTGTGGCAGTGGAAGAGGACGTTGTCATGTATCCCAGGAAGGATCCTCTAGACAAGCAAGTAGAGGACGTGGATAGAAGCAGGCGATAGAAAGGTTCTATGCCATGACCCAGCCAGAAGCAGCGGTCAATCCACGAGTTGTGACAGGTCAGATGGAGTTATTTCATTCTGATATGTCTGTTTCTTATTTTGTATCTATGTTAGTAGACTCAGGTGCGATACACTCTTTTATCACCAGAGAGGTGATAGATAGTTGTTATCTACATGTTAGTCTTAGATCTGATAGCCTGCGGTTAGAGACTCCTTTGGTTGATTCTGCTGAGTGGTGAGAAGTGTGCCCTTCTTGTGTTTTTTCTTTTTCTAGACACAACATTCAAGTGGATCTTTTGCCACTTGACATGCTTGGTTTTGATGTAATCCTAGGAATGGATACCTTGGAAAAATACAAGGTAGTCTTGGACTATAGTACTAAGGTGGCGACGTTCCATGATGGAGGTATACAGTGGATTTTTCAGGGTGATAGGAAGATTCTTCCTACATGTTTGATGTCAGCTATGATAGCTGAGTGGTTGATGAGACAAGGATGTGAGTCTTTCTTAGCTCATGTTGTGGATACCAAGGCGGTAGGTCCTAGTATCTAGGAGGTACCAATGGTGCAACAATTTGAGGATGTCTTTCCTAAGGAATTTCCTAGCATTCCCCCTCCTAGAGAGATTGAGTTTGAGATCAATCTTGTTCATGGAACACAACCCATAGCACAGTCAGCATACAGAATGGCACCAACAGAGATGTAGGAGTTAAAGAAAAAGTTACAAGAACTATTAGAGAAGGGTTTTATCAGGCCGAGCACTTCCCCTTGGGCTGCTCCCGTGTTGTTTTTTAAAAAGAAGGATGGTTCAATGAGGTTGTGTATAGACTACATATAGTTAAACAAGGTGACAATAAGAAATAAGTATTCTTTGCCGAGGATTGATGATATTTTTGATTAGTTGAGAGGTGCCACTGTGTTTTCAAAGATAGACCTAAGGTCAGGTTACCATCAGTTGAGAATTAAGGCTGATGACATACCCAAGTCAGCTTTTAGGACTAGGTATGGTCATTATGAGTTTGTGGTTATGTCGTTTGGGCTAACCAATGCACCTACAACTTTTATGGATCTGATGAATAGGGTGTTTAGACCTTATCTTGATCAGTGTGTGGTCGTGTTCATAGATGATATCCTGATATACTCCAAGGATAGTCAACAACATGAGCAACACCTTCGCCAGGCATTGACTTTGTTGAGGCAGCATCAACTATATGCTAAGTTCTGCAAGTGTGAATTTTGGTTATCTGAAGTGTCTTTTCTGGGCCATGTTATATCTGCAAAAGGCATTTGTGTTGATCCCAAGAAAGTGGAATTGTACTAGAATGGGAACAACTAAAGACACCAACAGAGATCTGTAGTTTCCTAGGTCTGGCAGGTTACTATAGGAGGTTCATCAAAGACTTCAGTTCTATAGTGTTACCCCTAACTAGGTTAACCAAGAAGGATGTTCCTTTTTCTTGGAATGACAAGTGTCAACATTCTTTCCAGCTTTTGAAAGAAAAGTTGACTAGTGCACCAGTGTTAGTACTTCCAGAGCAAGGAAAAGTCTATATTGTCTTTTGTGATGCTTCAAAGAATGGGTTGGGATGTGTGTTGATGGAGGATAAAAATGTGATTTATTTTGCTTCGCGAAAGCTTAAGAAACATGAGGCGAATTACCCAACACTTGATATGGAGATTGCAGTGGTGGTTCATGCCTTAAAAATCTGGAGACACTATCTTTATGGAGAAAAGTGTCAGATCTTCACTGACCAAAAGAATCTACAGTATATATCTTCTCAAAACAAGAGCTGAATATGAGGCATGGGAGATGGATGGAGCTGATTAAGGATTATGATTGCACAATAGACTACCATCTAGTGAAAGCAAATGTGGTAGCTGATGCATTAAGTAGAAAGTCATCTTCATTATCAACAATAGATAATGTACAATTAAATTCCTTAATGTGCCATAAGAGAGATATGTTAGTGTCTCTTCGCCAGATGAATGTACAGCTAGAAGTTTCTTTGTTGGCAGGATTGTTGGAACAGTTACAAGTGAAACCTACCTTGAGACAGCAAATTCATGATGCAAAACATAATGATATTGTGATAAAGAATATCCAATTAGGGATTGGCAGTGAAAAGTATGATGGCTTTTATGAGGCAGATGATGTACAATTTGTTACCACAATAGGATAGTAGTTCCTAATGTTGATGGGTTGAGGAAAATGGTACTTGAGGAGGCTCACTCCTCCATGTATGCAATGCATCCTGGAAGTACCAAGATGTACCAAAAATTTAAAGACATGTATTGGTGGCTAGGTCTAAAGCGTGATGTGGCAGAGTTCATTGCCAAATGTCCAGTTTGTCAGCAGGTGAAGGCTGAGCACGAGAAGCCTGCAGGGACATTACAACCCTTGCCAATACCACAGTGGAAATGGGATCATATTACTATGGACTTTGTGGTTGGTCTTCCTAGGACAACCAAGGGTCATGATTCCATATGGGTTATAGTAGACAGATTGACTAAGTCAGCTCATTTTCTTCCAGTTAAGACGATGTTTACCATAGAGAAATTGGCACAAATATATGTTGATGAGATAGTCTGTCTGCATGGCATTCCAGTGACTATAGTTTCTGATAGAGGTCCATAGTTTACAAGTCATTTTTGGGAGCGTCTGCATTCTACAATGGGAACACAGCTGAGATTTAGCACAACTTTTCATCCACAGACTGATGGCCAGTCTGAAAGGACTATTCAGACTTTAGAGGATCTCTTGAGGGCATGTGTGCTGCAATTTCTTGGTAGTTGGGATGTACATCTAACTCTGATAGAGTTTTTGTATAACAATAGCTATCAAAGAAGCATAGATATGGCTCCTTATGAGGCTCTGTATGGGAGATGATGTCGGTCTCCTCTTTGCTGGTATGAGATAGGTGAATATCAACTTTTGGGTCCTGAGCTAGTACAACAGACTACAGAAAAGATTAAAGTGATACAATAATAGTTGAAAGCATCCCAGGATAGGTAGAAAACTTATGCAGATAACCGACGTAGACCACTTGAGTTCCAAGTGGGAGGTAGAGTATATCTTAAGGTTTCTCCTTGGAAAGGTGTGCTGAGGTTTGGAAAGAAGGGTAAGTTGGCTCCCAGATTTATGGGACCATATCCTATCCTAGCTTGTGTTGGAAAGGTAGCATATAAGTTGGAGCTACCACTAGAGATACATAGATTGCATAATGTCTTTCACATCTCTATGTTGAGTAAATGCCATCCAGATACTGACCAGATAATCCAACCAGTAGAGGTTGAGTTAGATGAGGATATCTCCTATGTTGAGGGTCCTGTGTTGATCCTGGATAGAAGGGTGAAAAAGGTGAAGAGAAAAGATATAATACTAGAGAAAGTTTTGTGGAATTATTATGGCATAGAGGAAGCCACATGGGAACTAGAGAATGACATGCATTGAAAATACCCATCTTTTTTCGCGTAGCATTTCAGGGTGAAATCCTTGTTAGGGATTTATAGTTGTAAGGCCCATGAACTTGCTTAATGAGTTGAATAAGATTAATTACCATAATTGAATGCTTATAACCCTACTATAACCTTGTGATATGTTTTTAAATCATAATGCAAGCTTAAGTTTCAAATTTGGTCCAATTTGGACACTGTTTGAGAAAGTTATGTAATTTTCCTGTACATTTTGGACTTTTCTACAATTTACCCCATTGAGGGGTTTTCTTTGCAATTTGTCACATACACTATGTTACTTAGATTTTATATTATCATTCTTGAGATTTTTTAGCCATGGGGATCGTAGTTGAGCCATGGTTTGAAGGTGTTTTCATCAAGGGTATTTTAGGGTTTACCTCTTCACGGATGAGCTACTTTTAGTAGCTATCAACTAATGAATTATGTGATTGGCTGGGAATTTCGACAAAGGAAATCTAAGCAGGTTAATAGGGACGGTGGGGGAGCTTCTTGTGTGTATCCTTGTATATTATTAATAGTTTAAGGCCATAAACACATGGGGAAGCAACTTTTACACCTCATGCTTGCTTCTATCCTTATCCATGGGCTATATTTATCTCTTCCTTGCCCAAATATGAAACTATGCTTTCTTTATCTTTCCTATAACCTGGAGAAACGAATCCACTCTATTTTTCTGTGGAACGAACTGCTCCAAGGTAGAAGACAACCCCTTTTTGGAGAAGAAGGTCTCCTAGGGCTCCATCTAGCCCTCCTAGGGTTTCCAAGGTCATCTTCTAGAGAATTCGACCAAGGCAAGTTGTTTTCTTCCTTCTTTATTCGTTTTTCTTGCTCATCTCCTTCCTTAGACCTTCCTTCAGGTATGAATCCTACTGTTCCATGGTTAAAGTGGCTCTACAACTCAAAAATATATCCTTCTTGTTTCTTTTTCTAGGATTTTGCTTCTTTGTGGAGAGAAGTACCTATTTGGCAGAGTTCAGATCTGAATCCAAGGTTTTCTTGCCCTATTTGCTCGATATTCTTTCTTTTTGGGATCTGACCTACTCTGTAGAGGTGAGTTATATAACATTCTTCACTTATATTGCTTACTAGAAGCTTGTTAGTTCATGTTTTTGCCTTAATGTGTATAGAGAAACAATGCTTGTTTAGAATTACGAATTTTTGTGGTGTTCCCTATTTTGTTCCAGTTCTATATGAACTTTTAAACATGTGTACAACCTTTATAAGGTGTTACATGATCTGTGACAGGTTGATAGCATCAACCTATGATGCTAAGCACAAAATAATATATAGTTCCAATTAGGGTTTTCAAGCTATTTCCTTCTCTATCACACAACCGATGGACATACTATTCAACAACCAATGGTGTTGCTATCTTGGCAATTGATGTTCGTGATCAAGGGTGTCAAATGTATGGTGACAACCTATGGTCATCCCCCTTAGGTCAGGTTTTGACTCAATTATACATTTAATTATCATCCTCTAAATATTTTAACTATGTTATCAATCGATGATGATATTGGCTTAATATTTGATGGTGTTAACTGAATGTGTTACTGATCTAGAAACCAATGGTGATGTAATGATCACAATTAATGGTGTATCAGGTCATCATCATATATGATGAATTAGGAATGTAATTGTAGATTTGACTAAACCTTGCACCAATGGTTCCTTGGTTCAATTGATCTAATGGTTAAACCTATACTTCAATTGATAACCTTGAACAATGAACCTGATCCAATGAATAATATTGGATCCTTTAACATCCAATGGATTAGAATAAATCATATGGTATTATTTATGGGTCCTAGTGATGATATTTCTATGGTTCATTACCATTAATTGGTAGTCTTACCTTTGCCATTATATAGTTATATTTGATAAATCACTATAATAAGTGGATGCATAACTCTCATGTGATTTAGCTTGTTATACCTAACCTTGATGTAATTATATGATGTTGATTGGTTATAATCAGACCTCTTGAATGATTATTGTGATAATGAATTACGCTCTTCTAGTGTTGAAACCACAATGTAGAACTATTTGAATATCATAGTGCCTTGCCATGTTATTATCTATGGACACATATGTGCTAATGATATTTTGAGCCTTGTTTAAGGCATGGAATGATGATGATAACCTTACTATGAATAATGTGATGGTCTTAATGACCTTTGGTCATGTTTGAAGCCATGATTGAGGTGAAATCCTCGTCATGTTCCAATAAGGATTAAAACCCTAGAACTTGTGATAAGATAATGGTATCTTGTAATAGTATGATGATAAGTGTGGTCCATTAATTTGAAATGAATGATAGAATGTGGTAATGTGATTAAGATTTATATCTCAAATGTTTTATATCATTTGAAGTTTTTATACATATACTCTTGTTAGAAAAGAATTAGGTTTTGAATGCCCACTTGTATGATAAAGCCTTAATGCATTCAATTGGCAGTAATTAATCAAGTGTAACCTTAATCATGTAGAGCCCTGTGTCGTAGAGGCATCTTTAGTGTTAGAACTTACTGGCTAGTGAAACAAGTATTCCCAATGGAAACTCAGAGCACATACTATTGAGTATGTGGGGGTGGCAAGTTGAGGATATATCGTTGTCATCAACAATTGCAGGTTATGGAGGATGGCTATGGTCATGCCTCTGACATTTGATGTGATTGAGGACAGCTACAATTGTACCTCAGATTAGAGGGTTTTGTATACCCTCTTTTCTAGTGTCGTAACTTGTACCAAGTATGGACTAGTTGTTATCAGTTGACTATATGTCACTGTTGGCATTTTGACTGGTATGTCATTGCAGTTTACTCATACTGACCGAGGGGAAGAGATCTTAGGATATCGACACTCCTAGATCTTATACGGAACTGAATAGCACTTCACGATGGTCAGTTGGACTTTGAGTGGTACGACTCAAACTCCCCAGGGCATAATAATAAAATAAGTGATACTAGCCGTGTAGTATAATTTCTAGGGTTTAATACGTATCACATTGGTTTATTAACCCCTATCTTGTCTTTACACTGCATAGTTCTTACATGATGTAGACTTATGAAAATTGTACAATTCTACTTGATGTTACAACTTATTTTCTTAACTACTTAGTATGCTTAAATTGTTCAATCTATTCATATTGTTTATTCAATATCCTAACTACTCAATGTATTTATTGTTAATTAATATGTTATAATCAATATATGTTGGAGATAGTTATATCTCTCGCTGGGACTGGGTCTCACCCATGGGTCACCACTTTTTTTTAGATGGTCGGGGGAAACGAGGTCGAGGTCGTGTTGTGGAAGAAAACCAACCTGGTGATCAATAGATTCAGAAGGTTGGTTAGCTGTAGATGTTAGTAGTAGAGTCCTAGTGTCGTCCTTGTACTCTCAGGTCTGGGTATGGGATGTGATTTCTAGATGATATACTTGTATCGACATGAGATTTTGGTAGTATGCCAATGTTTGTAAATATATGGCATGTACATGTGAAATATCTTTTGTATGCAGGATGTGACTGAGGTCTTTGGACCCATAAGTAAATACTTATTACAACATATGAGAATGGAATGATGGACCTTTTGTAAATGTTCTAGAGTTTATTTACATTGTTGGAATCGGTTTTAATTATTCCGCATTTTTTACTATGTTATTAATTAGTAGTTGATTGTGTTTTGTGTTTTGAGTAATCTCATTTAGCGTGATGAGGTGTCACACCCAAAATCTCTGTGTGGTTGGATGGTTTGGTTTTATTTATGTTCATATCAATCTGCGTACTGAGACTCTACTTCCCTCTTCCCAATGTAAAGTTAATTCTTTCCTACCTTTTATCCCCTCGAATGTAACTCGAGGTTTCTATTTACCATGTAATAGTTAAATGGCAATAGGAAAGTTTATTTATATTACAATGACGAGGAAGATGACCATCGCCATATGAGATGAGACAACCATCTGGAGGACCATGGAGGATAGAATGATGGAACCAAAAAACCACTTGGTGGGCCCAAATGATCGTTTGGAAGGATTCCAAACATCAGTTGGACAGGAGGGAAGATGAATATCTCGGAGGACCAACCAACTGGCCAAGAGGCAAGATGACTGGTTCAACTATTGAGTTGATCTACCCAGATTTGCAAGAATAAATCTACACCAATAACAGGTTCATACATGTGATGTGATGATTTACCTAGATGATAGTAATTCCTTGTGGCTCCAAGGAATTACAAGTAGACATGGCCATAACTATTGCTTTTTTTTTATATTTCATGTTTACATTGTGGAATATAGCATGTATATGATACGTACTATATATGTGGTGATTGGATGCAATATATGTATATATATGATATATATAAAATCCCTCAAACCAAACATATTAAGTATAAGATGATTTCCATTAGAAATACACATGAAAATCTTGATCTACCAAGTGTAGATTTGCACAAAGCATGGTGCGTCATCTATCTCATGGAAGTGTGATGGTAGATATGTAGATTTTCACAAAGCATGGTGCATATTTGTCATGTTGCCTATCAAGTCAGGCTTAACTGGTGACTTGGAGAGCCCAATCCCATAGGAATGTAGATTATTATGGCAAGGAGTTGCACATATCATCTATCCAAGAGTTTCATATGATTAGATTGGCCTGATTGCCTACCTAAATAAACAAGTTGTGGGCAATCGACAAAAGTCGACTCATGATTTGAAGAAATATGGTTATTATCTCATTAGAAAATTGTTCACTGCACTTTTCCTGATTGATACTTGAGGGTTGTCAATTTAAACAAAATAATGAGAATGATAATGAATTAAATACCTAATTATTATCACTCAAATTTAAGCAAATCATATCAAATAAAAATGAGTTTTAACAAAATTAAAAATTCTTTTGTAGAATCAAATGGCAACAAACAACAATTACTTTTCTTGGCAATCTATCCTTGAGAAGGACAAACTAACTGGGAACAACTTCCACAGCTAGTTCAGGATGCTGAGAATCATTCTCACATAGGAGCACAAACTCTATGTCCAAGAAACACCATAACCAGAAGAACCACCTCAAATGCACCAAGGGCTGACAAGGATGCTTACAAGAAGCACAATGAAGATGTCGTGGATGTCAAATGTCTAATGCTATGATCCATGAACTATGAGTTGTAGAGGCAGCATGAGAATATGGGTGTGATCAAGATGGTCACACATCTCAAGAACGTACCAAGATCAGACAAGATAAGAGAGATATGATGTCTCTAAGGCATTGTTCAAATGTAGTATGACAAAGGGAGATCCAGTAGGTCCTCATGTACTCAAGATTATTTGGTATGTAGATAACATAGCAAGATAGGGATTCCCCTTTGGTCAAGAGTTGTCCACTTACGTGATTCTATAGTCCTTTCTAGATTCATATAGTTAGTTTGTCATGAACTACAACATGAACAACTTTAACAAACCATTGACAAAGTTGTTGGGCATGTTGAGAACAACTAAGTCATAGATGAAGAAAGACAAGCCCAAGTCTATGATGATGATCAGTAAGACAAAGGGGAAGTCTAAAGGCAAAGGCAAAGATAAGAAGAGTTCTAAAGATAGTCAGAAGCCCAAGTCTTCAGATCTTAAATAAAATGGAGGTGTGAAGAAAGTAAGAGGCGATTGCCACCATTGTCACCAGCCTGGACATTGGAAGAGAAATTGCCCACTCTGGTTAGAGGAACTAAAGAAGAAAAAGGAATGCATTGAGGCCTCCTCTTTAGGTATACACATTATAAGATAAATTTTATTACTTCTTCAATTTGGTATGTGATACCAAACAAAGACCCGACATACTTGATGTGTAGGATCTAACAATAAGTAAAACCTTCATGGAAGACAAGGATGGACAAGGCAGAGAAAGAGTTGCAGAAGCTTTAGTCTACATTTAAATTTATCTTAGCCCAAAGGGCATGTAATAGAGTTACTAGGACTCCTATTTCATTATGTCGTCAAATAGAATATTTTACTTTAAAGCATCTTGTATGACAAGGATGATGAATCAATAAAGTAAGATATTAATGTTTCTATTTTAAAAAATATGATCTTGCATGGAATCGACCAAATATCTAAATGGTCTTTGTTCCAAATATTTTGAGATGAATTTTTATAATTTTAAATAACAAAGGATTATAATTTATTACTCAAGATTATCATTAGCAATAGTCAGATTGGGTGTGCATATAAGAAATGCATGTCTAGAATACATATTGATGTTAATCTAGATTCCCTGGGTTATTGAACCTAAGGAAATATGCAAGTCTTACACAAAATATGTCATGACATACGTCACTAGATGTAGTGGACGGATAAGTCTTCCATCAGACCTCATACATGTGATGCATGAAGATCTTATGGAATGAATTCTATAGATAATTACTTATACTTCATCTTATTTACTGGTAATATGATGTTATGTACTTAGCAAAATAGGAACATAAATCTCTTGAAGTGTTCAAGGAGATTATAAATGAAGTATGGCTTTGATGTAATTATTAAGAAGCTTTGATGAGATCAAATGTTGAAATACTTTACATCAATAACTTGAGAACCTTCAGAAAAAGGATGTGATAATGTATCACATGACAAATCCATCTGAACATGATGATGTGTCATAATGAAGGAATCATATCATGATGAGTCACTAAATAATTATCAATTAATCTAAACTTCTTATCCTCATAAATATATACTTATCACTAAATAATGTACCATCTGAATGGTTTAAGAGACATCATATATGACATGAATTGGGAATGTCCAAAAATGTCAAAAGGATTGAAACCTATATTGAGAAAGTATTTTCTTGGGAAAGGTTTATCCATAAACCATAATTGTTGAATAATCCCAATCCAATAACCAAAATGTTTTGTTAATAGGATAACTGAGTTCCTAAAGAATCAGTGGGAGTAAAAGTAAATCTCGAAATGTTCGTGGTCAACAAAGTGGTACAATGGGAACCAAGATAATCACAAGTTGTTGTGGAGTCTCAGGTTCATCATGTAAGACAGAATAAAATAGTTCTAGTAGAACACAACTGAGATTGGAGGATTGTGAATCCAACAATTAAGATGGGTTGTTCATATTAGGATGAGGCAACTAGTCAACTAGAAGCTATTTTTGAGTAATATGGAAACCATGTAAGCTAACAAGGTAGGACCTTTATAGATCCACATAAAGGGGTAATACCTAAAGGGTGCAATAGGGTCTTGTGGCAAAGACCTACATGGATAACATAAAAGAATAGATTGGTTGAATAAGATTTTTCAAATCAGTTCAAGTTGTTGAACATGATAAAAGTCCTTTAGCAATTGTCAAGCTTGTCGTTGGACTTATAATAGACTAAGAGATTTGGCATATGAAGATAAGTACCAGATTCCTTAAGGGAATATCTTAGAGGATGTGTGTAACATCCCTTTTAAAAAAATAAGTTCAGGGTCTTAATTCTCAAATTTCCAATATAAAATTTAGAACATGGGCTTTGATGAAAATTACCCCAACTATTAATCTCTTCATATAATTTTGAAATAAAAAGAAAACAAAATATGCTTCCTTTTTTTTGTTTACGATTCAATGAGTCCTTTATACATAAAAGGGAAAACTAGCACTTTTCTCTCTCCTATCCTTGATTATTGTTCAAAAGAAACAAAAGAGAAAGACAAAGGGAGTGAAATTTGAAATTAAGGATTTGATGAGTTGAATAAGAAATATTTTGTTCTTTTGATAGACTTTAAGATAAGAAAATCATTAATACCTTTGTTTCTCTTTCCTCCTCTTTGGATTTGCAAATTGAATAATAGACGAACCCCTTTGCACTAAATTCAAAAAATATGGGATAAATTACTCCCTTAGACCATAGTAATTGACTTTGTTTATCTTCTTGATCATTATTAGTTAAAGAAATAAGGAAATTGCAAAAGTATTGAGGGATTGGTGATTTAGTAAGAATTATGTTGAAGTTTCTAGAAAAGGTAGGTAGAGAGTAACAGATGGGCATAATTTGATCCAAACTTGCACCCAAAGGAAATAATACAACTAAATAGAAATACTTTTCATATTTGGGTAGAAAAAGAATTATGATTTGCATCAAATGAATCAAATAAGCCTTTTACTTAAGTGGCAAGAAAAGGGCATTTAAATTTCATATTTTGGTCTCAAATATCTACCAAACCTAGCTATAAGAGCTAGAAAATTCCCTTTAAAATTTGAGGTTAAAAGGATTAAGCAAGAGAGAGATATGAATTATTGAATCTTTCCTAAAGTGGAGGCATTAATTGATTGGTGCATTTAAATGTCATGATTAAATTGGGAAATAGGGCTCAACCCCTTTGATTCTCGCATGGAACTGTGGTTATAGGATCAGAGGATTGCATGACATGGGGATCATCACCTACCCCATGCTAGAAAGGAAAGCCAACAACCCGACTTCTCCTCTTATTCATCTCTCTCTCTTCACAATGATCTAGCAATCTTGGAAAGTTATCCATTGGATATACGAGGAGAATTCAAACCAGACTACTCTAGGTTTCAACCTCCTTGGAAGGCTTTCTAGTTTTTCCCCAAATATCGGGCCAACTGTTGCCCAATTCTCCATAGCTCTGACCATATAAAGGGTTATACAACCCATGTGAGGATAAATTTGGCAATGTGAGACCCTTATAAACTTCACAGTCCTCTCTCTATCTTCAATTTCTTTGCTAGAATCCTCTTTCCCCTCCTTCTTTCTCTCCATAACCCACTGATGTACCACCTTGTTGCCTTCGCTCCTCCAGCGGTGCCCTAGCCAATTGAGGTTGTTGGTGAGTCAGGCGTGACAAGGCGGAGACAGCGGCACCCTAGCCAATTGAGGTCGTTGGCAAGTCGGGCGTGATGAGGTGGAGACAGCGACACCCTAACCTTATGCTCATATCATCCAAAGATCAAAGTCAACTATGGTGTTGACTCACCCAAGAAAGTTGGGCGTGAGAGGGGGAGGCCTGAGGTTGAAGACAACCAGGGTGCGAAATTACTTCTCTACACTCTGATCGTCTACATAGAGGTAAGGATTTTTTGGACTTTCACCCTATTTTTTGCTTAAGTCTAGGCGGGGCCAGGTGCCAGTGAGGCGTGAGCCGATTGGCTCGACTGTTGCTGCGTGGCCTGGATCCCACTGACATGGATGCCTAGTTGGCAAGCTTTGATTGGCCAGTTATGTTAAAACTGGAAATAATTGCAATAATTAATTAGTATGTCAGATGGAGACAAGTAATATATGAAAATTACTCAGAAAAAGCAAGGAGTTCAATAAAATTAGTTTCATAGCCTGATTTCCACTCAATTTCCAAAAGTATATAAAAGTGCTATCTTTAATATGATTTCATATGTGAAAAACCCTAATTTCATAAGATTAATGAAATCAAAGATCATAACATGTTTAATTAGACTTAATGTGTAAAGTATAACCTTTTTGGATAAAAGGTCATCTTAGATCTAATTAAAGATTTATAATTCATATGTCACCAAAATTAGGGTTTAGATAGTATTTAAGATGGTAGTTGATATAAAGCATATTGATTACAGGACATTAGGGTTTCTACAAATATCAAGAGATTTAGGACTTGACTCAAGATCAGAGATACTAATTTAGGATCTGCTTTGCTCCAAGGTAAGCGAGTCATGCCACTATACATATGTACTTTGATTGAATTGTTTGCTATGTATGATGTAGGAATTATGCTTTCAATTTCAAGCTCAATGCTCTAATCATGTTCATCCTATGAATTACTTGATGACTGCTATATCTTATGTCTTATGGTTATAATGTGCATTAAGATTATGGATTATGATTAATGATCAATTATTAATGGATTTAAAGTTCAAGTTGAAAGAGGGAGAAATCCCATAATTTTAATATTCAAGTTCAAGATTTAAGTTCATGTTTATGGTAATGTTAGTGTTAAGATAAATGGAATTGAATTAATATTTATATGCTTCTCTAATCATGGACGTCAATGGGTCGTTATGGGCATTCATGCCAATGTTATTTTATAGCCAAATCATGGGCATTCATGTATTTACAGGCTTTCTTAGCATTATGGGCTTTCCTTCACAATCATGTGCTCTTAAGTGGGTGTCATAGAGAGATGCATATATTAATTGTTCAATTCTTCATGTTATAAGATTCATGTAATCAAGAATGATTAAGTTAAATTCATATCAAGATTTTATTTCAAGTCAAGTATATATATGCTTATTTTCAATTCTTATAGATATTCCAACCTTTGATGACATAGTAGTGATACTGTGACAACAATGGAGCTAATTGTTAGGCAAGGAATATTAGATACCATATTAGTTTCATCTTAGAGTGAAGAGATAAGAAACATGCAGTGTACCGACTAATAGCAAAGTGTTGGTAACCGCTAGATTAAGCACTTGCATAGTAGAAACATGGTGGACATGTTTGAATCACTAAGAATGAGATTCATGGGTGATTGGTTGTAAGTGCAAGTGGGATTCTATTGGTAAGGTATGCCCAGAGAGCCAATCATGTGATGATTGACATGGCATAAACCATAAAGGATTTGATTAATGTTTATAAAGGCAAGCTTCCCATTCATTTAGTTTCATTCAGTTATGAGATAATGAGGAAACATTATGAATGTCTAAAGAATGACAATACTCAATGACATGTGTCTTAAAGTGCGTGACTTAGAAGGTTGATATCATACGAATGTTAAGAGTATGTACATTCTTATTATGTCCCTAGTCGGTTGTTACTGCGGAAGGTAGATAGACACCATTAACACTAAAGACAAGAATGTGAGTTGGTTGATGATAGAATCTCATTAGTCATGATATAACAATATCAAACCAAACACAAACACATGTTAGGGAACAATGTATCAAACAGACCCACCTTAAGAGTGACACATGGAAATCATAATTGGTGGTCATAGTCATCTCTTACAATGAAGGTGGTGATTGTGATTCTTATACCTAAAATCATTGCACTCATCACATGTCGTTGGGTATGCTTTGACATCATCAAACATAGTCTTGAAACATGGGTTGTTATAAAGGTGATGATTGAGTGGCTTTGACACATGGGGATAGACTGTGAGTGATAGATATGAGAGTTTCCCCTCCTACTAGAGTATGATATCCTAGCCACTTGATAAGCGAGACTGAGAAATGCATGCACATGCACATGTGAATCAATATATGATATTGATGTCACATTATCTCAGATAGTTTTCTCTTGGTTCAAGAAACATGGATTGAACGTTAAGAGGATGATGATTCCATGCCTCGAGTTCATCCTGGATATCAGAGACAGATGAATTATACAATCACTGCAACACCTTACACAAATTGTAGGTTGAAGTTGTTATCCAACTTTCCATTCACTTGGGTAGCACTAATGTGCACCTAGGCACTGCTCCTTGCTTGTGATGTCATAAGCTAGTTATGGACATTCACTACCTACGTGATATGGGACCTATCGGGTCACACACATAGGAACTCATCTAGAAAGAGAGGTTTTATCTTAAAAATGATTGAATTGATTACTAAAGTGTTTAGGTATTCAATTTATGCAACATATAAACTGACTGAATATACTATCAAATGACCATCTCACTCACTGAGAAGACTGTTTGGGCATCCAGACAGGCATCTCAAGTGTTGAGACAGCCATTTGGGTTTCCAGGCTAATCAGAGTTTGAATTGGCTAAGTTTTTCCCAAATGAGGTGTGAACCGATTAGTTCATTCTGATGAACTGATATGTCAACTCAACTCATTAGATGGTCATCTGGGTGAGAAAGATGAGTGTCTCTCCTGGGTGGGATGGATCAGTTGGGCTGAACAAAGGTTCTATATGTTTCCCAAGCTTGTTTCAATTACACATAACTTGTGGTGCAAGGAATTAATATGTGATATTAATTGGAATCGAAATTGCCAAATTCATGTGCAATTGGGAACCCACCAAATGCCCATTTGAAAGTTTGAGATGATAGTCTCTTGTGACCAGATGACTGTCTGGGTCACCAGACAGTCATTTTGGTGTTTTCCGATTGTGAAAATTCAAGATCTTCCGCTCCCTTCTACTCCCTCACATTCCCATACAAACTGGGAACCCTGGCCCGAACCCCGCATATAAATAAAGGGGTACTGGTGGCTTCAAAGAACACAACAATAAGAACAAAATTTGAGAATCAGTTTCTCTAAAAAAA